>OV884009.1:53042395-53642395 GCA_930367205.1 Acanthosoma haemorrhoidale | reverse complement strand
TATTTCAAAAGTAACCTAATAAAATCAACAATGAAACAATCGGAAAATAGTGACGGAGAAAGTCATATTTGTGATAAAGGCGTACAAAAATCCAAGAAGGATAACGAACTAACAATTGAAAGTGAAGAATGTTCTACATTTCAAAATAAGGAAAATTTAACAATCGAGAAGACGGAACAAGAATCGTCCGTAAAGCACGAAGAACTTAGCCCTAGTGAACTTAACACAACTTTGACAAGGGGACGTGAACTAGATTTATCGGAAAACAAAGACATTTATATAATTGACTTAACTGAAGAAATAATAACCGAATCTGATGAGGAATCGCCAGCAGAACAATCAAGAATTAAATTGAATAATTACAACATTGAACAAATCGTAATACAAACGAAACAGGAGAATTCAGAACTGAAGATGTCTAAAAATAACGATGAAGAATGTCACACATCTCAAGGTACGGAGGATAATAAATCAACAGTTTACCAAAGTGAAACCAGAACTAATTGTAATGTAGGAGCAATAGCCCAGCTTGAAATTGCAGGAAATAAGAAAGAAGGTTACGCAACTGACGAGAATGAACCAATAGCAACCAAAACAAAGGAACAAAATTCAAAGGCTGGACAATCACTAACCACAGATGAAGAATGCTACACAGTTCATAAATATGAAACAGACCCATGCCAAAGCTTCAGAGGTAAATGCACCGCTGAACCGAACGTAATCATAAATGACTCAAATGTTAATGATGATGATACTCTCAAGAATCAAGACAAACATATGAAGGATCAATCTGAAAATAAGGGCGAAGAAGGCGTAGATCTAGAGTTAGAACCAGTAGAAATGGAATGCTTGAATAAAAATAACGATGACATAAAAAATGACGAGAATGATGATGATACTCTCAAGAATCAAGACAAACCTATGAAGGATCAATCTGAAAATAAGGGTGAAGAAGGCGTAGATCTAGAGTTAGAACCAGTAGAAATGGAATGCTTGAATAAAAATAACGATGATACAAAAAATGACGAGAATGATGATACTCTCAAGAATCAAGACAAACCTATGAAGGATCAATCTGAAAATAAGGGTGAAGAAGGCGTAGATCTAGAGTTAGAACCAGTAGAAATGGAATGCTTGAATAAAAATAACGATGATACAAAAAATGACGAGAATGATGATACTCTCAAGAATCAAGACAAACCTATGAAGGATCAATCTGAAAATAAGGGTGAAGAAGGCGTAGATCTAGAGTTAGAACCAGTAGAAATGGAATGCTTGAATAAAAATAACGATGATATAAAAAATGACGAGAATGATGATGATCGTCAGTCGGACGAGGAAAATGTTTTACGTAACCAAGAGAAGATAACGTTATTATCCAAAGTTGAAGACATACAAAAGCACTTCGATGATACTGATGAAGTTTCTGAAGAAATGAGAAGGATTATTGGAAAGGCTGAGGAGGAAGAAGAAACCACACTGCATGGAGAGAATGTTAACACTACTGGCAGCAATACAGAAGGCATAGTTTATGGCAACCCATTTTTCAACAAAACTAGTACAGTTGGAGCCATTAGCGATCCATCGCAGCCATTCCTAAATGATACACCAACATCACGTAAGTTTATTTTCCATATTGCTAAGCTTTCTCATAGATCCTTGTAGATTATTACTATTGTAATTGCAGTTTACAGCAATATTTATAATTAATGCTTTATCAAGGTTAGATCACTAATAAAGCAATCTAACCTTATTATTATTAGATAATGCATTGTTTGTTCAATTTTCTTTTTACAAATACTTTTTTCAGTGATAGATATATGGTAAATGTAAAATTTTGTGATTCGAATGCATAAAATCATCTCAATAAATATTTAATGTAAATAAAATTGAATCTCAGTTTGAATGTAATAAAAACATATAGCAGTCTGTAATTGAGATTCTAATTACACAATGCCCCCCAGATACAAGTTTAGGGAGAATTAAAAAAAAAAGTAAATACATATTTAAACGACACGATAGTGTGTAATTCGTTCAAAATCGTTACAGTAGTGTGATTTGTTTTTTAGAGAATAGGGTGAAGGAGAATCCCCTCTACAATCTAAATAGCTTTTATCGAATTGGCGGGAATATTTTTTCGATAATCTAAATAAAAATTATGTGCAAACAAATACTCCTGTTATTCAACTATAACATTTACTATTTCATGTATGTTGTAACATCAAAAATTTTGGTTGTAAACTATAATATTATAGTAATGAGCAATTTTAAAATCAATGTGAATCTCATTTTTTAAACATTGTGCGATGGGACAGTTAGGTGGACTGATTGGCCATGATTCAGATTACAGTTGCCCCTACTCAAACAGAGTCTTTGATATTTTAATATTTTTATTAATGTAATTAATTCAATTCTCTCCCCCCTACCGCTGGTACGAAGCCGTTACATACTCTCGTTGTAGCTGGGCTATGCCTTCATTTAACATACATCTCTGTTGCAGTATCAGATATCGAGGGCAACGATGAGTTTCATGACGCTCTTGACTTAGTCCTTTCTGAGAAGAATACAACAATAAAGAGGGCTTTGACTTTGAGGCCAAAGGAGGAATTGCTCACCGACAGGAATGACGCAACTTGGGTTTACGGCGACAACCAACCAATCGCTGGACCATCTGGACTCAACATCGCCAAACCAACGGAGCAGACACAGAGTAATACATTTTATCACCTTTATTAATCTGACACATTTGTATTTTTTAAATAAAGTACATTTTTCTTTCAGGCAGCCTTATAAAATTTGAATAAATTCGTCATGTAATGGTCGTCTGTTTTGAGATTTTGTTTTTAGCTTATTAAGTTTATTAAACTTAACATAAAACTGGAAGTTGAGTTTTTATACAAATGTTGTGTTTTTTAGTTTTACCACTTTATACACTCGGCCCTTGATGATTCGAACTTTTCAACTGATCAATTTGGTGGGGGGGATGGGGATGCTATAATTCGAAACGGGGCCTTCGATACTTCCCTCCTCTATAATTTTCCTCCAAATGTTTACTCTTAATTTCTACTAACTGTTTATTTACGTCGTCGCAACGCAGTTTCTTCTCATTTCATATAGTTTTTCGGCCAGATTTTTTTTTTCCCCCCATATCTTCGAAGTGACGTACCGTGACAGTTCATATTGCAAACAGACTTCCCATGTATACCCGAATAAGTTATTAATAACACGAAAATAATCGTGGCTCTATAAAATAAATAAAATAACATAAAACAAAGTATGTCTTCTCCTTCCAAAGCAGGAAAATTTCACTCGTGTTATCGAGGAAAAGACTAATTATGGACCAACGAATTAATTATTCCCTCATTTCTCTGAGTTCTAAGTTGAAATTTTGGCCTGTTGCAGAGATGAATTTCGCCCAGCAAGTAGGATCTGATGATGATACTGATGAAGAGTATGAAGAAGCAATGGAGTATAGTTCAGATTGTCTTAAACTGCTGGACACTGGAAATGAAGGGGTGCCAGAAAAAGATACTTGTGAGATTACCTAATGGATAACCTCATACTTCATTTATATTTTTTAAATGTTGAATACTTCGTTATGAAATCAATTAATTTGAACATTTTGAGCAATGAATGTATTTTTAACAAGAAATAGAGTGTTTATTAAACTTAGTTACATAGATTATAGCATAAACCAGATAGTGCTTCTGAACTAAGATGGTACACCTCCTATATCAATGCGAAAAATGAATAAATAATAAACTTAAATATAAAAGGATTATTTATACACTACAAAAATATAATATAATTGACAAAGATTATAATTGTTATTAGATGTTTTCTAGACCAATTTACATAAAACATTTTATTACTTCATTTGATACAGTCTTTTTTTTATGTTGTTAAATTTGAAATGTTTCTTAGTTTGAGGTACAGGAAACTTTTTAATTGCTGTGAGACTGTCATTCATTGGTTTTATATAATTATTTCCTATTTCATGACCCAGATAAGTTATCTTGTTTTGTGCAAACTGACACTTTTATTCATTTAATTTAAATCCTTGTTCATGTAGTGCTTTTAGCACTAATTCTACATGTTTTACATGGTCCTCATAATTCTTTGAATGAATCAATACATCATCTATGTAGCTTACAGCAAACTTATCTAGGTTATTTCTTCTAATCACACTTGACAAGACTCTTTGGAATATAGCCGGAGCAGGCTTCAAACCATATGGCAAGTAATTCCATTGCCAATGACCATGATGGGTTACGAAAGCCAATTTATATTTATCCTTTTCGCGAACTGGTATCGACAAAAACGCCGTATTCACGTCCAATTTTGAAAAATTTTACAGTTTCTAGCGCGTACTGTCAGATCATCAATCCTAGGAAACGGTTGACTTTCTGGCATAATTATTTTATTTAGTTCCTTAAAGTCAATACAAAAGCGTGATCTTTTTCCTTCTTCATTCTTAAATACCATAGTGACAGGAGCTGCATAAGGGCTGCTTGATTCTTCAATTAGACCAGCTTTTAATAATTCATCCACTTGCGTTTCAATTTCAATTTTGTCTTGAAATGATCATCTGTATGGTTTCTTCGAAATATATCTATTTTGTATTAATTTTACTGTTGCTTCATAACCTTTTATTTTTCCTATGTTGAATTTTGACTTTGCAACAATTTTATTATTTTTCTGTATTATATTTTCTATCTTGTTTATATCTGATATTTCAGTCTTGTTAATTTGCCAATCTTTTTGTTTTGTTATCTCTTTTTGTGTTATTATTAAGTTTTCATCTTGACATAGTTTGAATTTTTTTATTAAATCTAATCCTAATAGAAAATCATCTTTAAAATTAATACTTTTCACAATAAAAAACTGAAAATTTTCTTCCATATTACCGATTTTAATTATTAATACAGCCGTACCCACTGTTTTTGCTACTCCTGTTACACCTTTTATATTATCTCTCCCTCTTATAATTTTATTGATATCTTTATTATTATTTAAAAATTCATAATTTATTAAAGAAATATTAGATCTAGAGTCATAAAGACCAATAGCTGGATTTCGATTAGCGAGAATTTTTATTTTAATAAGTGGGAGGACTACTCGTTTTTTGCCCCTTCAGCAGAGCTTGCTATCATATCTTGAACTTCTTCATTATTTGTAACCTTAATATTCTCATTTTTTTTTTTTTTCAATTGTTTATCTTTTAAACGACACAAACTCTCTAAATGAAATCTATTTTGAAAACCTAATTTTTCACATATTGTACATGGTTTTTTCTCGCTTGAACATTTTTGTGTTTCTTTCTCTTTTTTACTTTCATTTAATTTACCAAATTGTTTTAATTTTGCCATTAAATTTTCCATGCTTACAATAGACTTTCTTTCTAATTTATTTTGTATAAAATTTGGTAAGTTAATTAAAATCAGATTAATTTGAGTATTTAGTGAGATACTTTCATCTATTTCTAACAATAAACTTCTTTTCTTTTGTGCATACAGGGAACCATTTAAATACTTAAAATTATATGCATATGCTATATCGGTCCAGGACTGTGCTGAGAAGGTTTCAATAAAGGAATTATTCCAAGCTTCCCAATTAAACATTGAGTTTTGTTTCAAGAATACGTTATACTAATCTAATGCAGACTTTTCTAAGAACAATCTTATAGCTTCTGCATATTTGTCTTGAGTAATCCCCACTCTAGCACACTCCTGAACGAATAAATTTAGCCATACAAGCATTTAAATTTTCGCCATTAAATATTTCAATAACCATATCTTTTACCCGAGAACACATATGTTTTTCTACGGTACCTGTTGTAGCATTGTTTGTGTTAGGTATAACCTCTTCTAAATATTCATCATAAAATGATACATTACCTTCTACATCCAAATAAATCTCACAGAGCTCTTCAGTCATTGTCAACATTATTTTGCGAAATTTGTTTCGAATTCTCATACTCTTCACCACATTCTTCACTACTGTAGTATCGAGAGTTGTTTATGCTGAGCGCTAGACTGTTTATCTTTTGGAAATATAAAGCTTTCCGTTTGGCCAACCAGCTGAATGGTCGTAACTTTCACTACAGTGCTTTTAGAATCTTCACCAGCTTCTGAGATGAAATGTAATTTCGCCTTTGCCTCCATTAAATTGATTTGTAAGTTTCGAATTCAGAAACTTTAAGGAAGTGGAGGTTGTCAGGTTATAAATCGAACACTTGCAGGTGTAGTTTAGAACTGTAATATTAAACATACGTACACATTAGCTCGCGTTACAAATATTACAATAAACAAATACAACTTAAAACTAAACTAAATCAATACAATTGTCGATAATAAGCGTTGATCATTGTCTTAACAAGAGTACTGTAATTCACCAGGTTACAGCTTGGGGCGTCCTTTGGTACTAGCGTGCTCTGTAAGGACACCTAACATATGTGCCGAAGTTTGGCGGTAACGTTCTAACTTACATAAATATGATAATATAATGTTTAGAAACATTGGTAATGGTTTCCTTATTTTTGAGCATAAGTATAAAAAATGTTAGTAGCGACAAAGATCAATAAAATATTGTCGAAAATATTCATTGACTGAACTTATCTTCTTTTTTTTTTTGTTTAGATGAAGAACGTGAAGGTGAGAATAAGTCCAGGAAATTTGATTGGGATGAAGAAGATTTGACGAATCCGAAAAAATTGAAAACTGAACATGAATTTTAAATAATGTTTGTTAACCTACTTTAATTATCAAAATTTATTTCCCTTTGGAAACTCTATTGGATGTTTTCTAAATGTATATTAGAATTTTGTCAAATTTAACCTTCAAGAAGAAACTGTATTGAATCAATCAATAATTTTGATTATGGACAACCTACCTTTAGTCACTAGTTATACTTAGACGATAGTTGATGTTTTCAAATACATTTATAGGTTTATAGGTAGTTGATCGGTATGAATTTTAACTTCCAAAATGTATTTCGCCATAAAAAATGTATTAAATGTATTTTCTTATCTAGTTTTTTTTTTTAACTGTGGTACAGAATTTTGTCATAATTAAACTTACGAGGAGATGAAATAAAAAACTGTGTGTAATCAATCGATGAGTTTAATTGTGGTGTTTAATATGCTGGTTTCCACGGGGCGTGAATCGCGAAAGCGAGTATTATTAATACAATCCTGGGCCCACAATACACTTAATACGGATTAAGGAAACAATTACATTCCGTTCACACGAATTATTAAGACAAAATTAATTTCCCTTAATCCGTATTAATTGTATCAATAATACTCACTTTCGTGATTCACACCCCGTGAGAACCCGGCATAACTCACATATTTAGAAGATTTTTGATATTTACATATATGAATGTTATTTATAGGTAGTTGACTAATATGAATGCCAACCATCAAAATGGATTTACCCATCAAAAATTTACCGAATGTAATTTTTTTTATTTTATATTTTATAATATTTATTTTCATATATTTTTTTTTATTTCATAGCCCCTTTAAAGTTACAGATAATTATATATAATTATAGATCCTCAGGCGAATCTATTTACAAATTATTTTTGTATTTCCTGTAGCATCGCTACATTATATATAGGTTTTGTTATTTTATAAAAATGATACACATTATACGTAACTGGACTAAACTGGCTAATAAATTGATGGGGCTCACCTTTTTGATCAAAATTAAAACTAACTTACATACTAATTCTTAACCTAATTTTTCTCCGGCAGTCTGTTGCCGTCAATGCCGGAAGGGTGGTGGAGCCATAGTGTTAAACACTGGGTTGGATCAATGATTTTGATTGCGGACGACCCAGCTTTACTCACTGGCTTTATTTAGACGATATTTGATGTTTACAAATATAAATGTTATTTATAGGTAGTTGACCAAATCAAATTTTGGCCACCTAATATTTATTTAATGTATTTTCGTTTTTAGTTTATTTAACTATAGAACACAATTAAAATTTCAAGGAGATGAAATAAAAAGCTGTTTGTAACCAAGCAATGAGTAAACAACCCAGCTTTATGCTCGTTCCCACGGGGTGTGTATCACGAAAGTGAGTATTATTGATACACTTAAAACGAATTAAGGTAATTAATTACGTTAAATTGGACCGTTCACACGGTTGGCATTTCAAACGAATTATTTATAAGACAGAACTAATTTCTTTAATCCGTATTAAGTGTATCAATAATACTCAATTTCGTGATTTACGCCCCTTGGGAACCCGGCATTACTCACTGGTTACACTTGGGAGATCTTTTATGCTTATAAATATGATTGTTATTTATAGGTAGTTGATCACTTTGAATGTTGACCATCAAATTCTATTTACATGAATATGTATTTTCTTATTGAGTTTATATAACTGTAGAATAGAATTTTGTAAGATCTACCCTTTCTAAGAGATGGAATAAAACACTTTTTGAAACCAAGCAATAATTTTAATTGTAAAATCCCAGATTTACTTACTGGTCATATTTAAACCGTATTTCATATGTGTGTATATATATAGTTGATTAATATGAATGCCAACCATCAAAATGGATATATATATGGTGGAGTTGCATTCCAATAATTCGTACAGATTTAATAATGTTTCCCCCGCCGTCCGACTTCTCCCACTAACTGCTCCCCCCGCACCACCCCCCTGGATATAGTGAAGTGCCCGGAGCCTTGAACCCTTTTCCACTCCCCGAAGAATCTGCAGAACGCGGTGTATCTTGCTTCGTCATTCACCAGCGACGGCAGGTCGGACTCGCCCAGGCTGTACTCTCCTATCGTGCGGAGCAGCCGTGCTCTAGCCGGTTCCAGTGCATGACAAGAGAGCACGACGTGCTCCGCAGTATCGCTCTCTCCGCAATGGGGGCAGGACCTGTTTTCTGCTCTCTTGTATTCGTACAGCCTGGCACGGAATCCGCCGTGTCCTGTGAGCACTTGTGACACCCAGTAATCCGGGTAGGCCCAACTTGCCCTCAGCCTGTCCTGGATTGAGGGGAAGTACTTCCTCAGGGTGCTCCCCTTGGTCGTGCCAGTCCACCTGGCGCCCCAGGCCTCTATTGTCCATTCGCCTATGAGGGCCTTCCACCTCCCAGGCTCCTCCTCAATTCTTCTCCCACTAACTGTAGCTACCACGCACCCACACTGTTTGTGCCCTTCCCAAATGCCAAGTTTCTGCGCTCCTCTTTTGAACAGTGAGTGGGTGCTCCCTGTGTCTACCAAAAAGCTTATTCCCGATAACCCCCATTTCGCCACGGGCAGCCTAGACCTCTTCCCACTCCTCACACTATTACTAGCGATTATGTCGCGCGCTTGGTTGCCCCGCCCGCTACCGTACCCTCAATCCATACGGGGTCGTCACGACACTATCTCGGCCCCAGAAGGCCCTCCTTTCCAAGGGTTCCCATCACTCACCTCGCGTCTCCCCGCCGCCGGACCGCTGCGCTCAGAGGGGCCGCTCTCCTCCTCCGACGATTCCTGGTTGGTATAGCGCCTGTCGCTCCGCCTGCTCGCCCGCCTAGTGGACAGTCTTTGTTGTTCACCTCAATCGGTTCCGGCGGAAATCACCACCTGTTCGTTCTGGAGTTGCACCTAGGGTATTCTCTCCTACGTGCTCTTGTCGACCGCATTCAAAACACTTCGTGAGGTTGCATTGGGCCGCTATGTGCCCCGTTCGATTGCATTCGTAGAATCGCCTCTCCGGTCTCCGTCTCCTCTCGTCAGGGAGCCGACTTGTACGTTTTTCAGAATAACGGGTGCTCGCCTGCACACTCGATGACGTCCCTGTCCTTCGGAAGTGAACCTGGCATATCCACGTAATGATTAAATTGCCCCTTCCGTTTGTCCGAATGTTTCGACCATCTTTTCTATCAGTCGATTGTAAGATATCAGGAGTTTCTCCGCGAACTCGCCCTCCGATTGTCCCTGGGTCCGCAGCTCCTTGAGTAGGTAGAAAATGTCCTCATCTGGAGTCCATCTTCCTCCGCCATACAGTTTCTTAAGTCTTATCTTCAACGAGTCCCAGGGTTGCGACAAATCGCCTTGTATGGTATTTAAAACACGCCCGAGATACGACCCAGTTGAGATGCTTCGAGAAGGGTTACGTCAGACTCTGCTAGGGTACCCACGCCCTTTCGAGCTGTTATCAGGCTCTTAATTTGGTCAGCTCCCTTGATATAACGATCGCGGTCACCCAATACTCCCGTAAACGGCTCTAACTGGCTAATCACTCAGTGGATGAATAAGAAGTTCTGCATTCTTATTTTCACCAGTTCCATCTGCGTTGTTTCCGCCACCTTGGTTAGCTGGTACTCTAGCTCTGGTACTAGTTTCGCTCGCTCCTCCACGACCTTTACTAGCTCGTATTCTAACTTCGCGAACTGTTCCTTCTCCCCCATGAGTGTTCACTTTTCCTATAATCCGGACAATACTAGTGTAGACCCCCGCTACTGTTACTTCCGATATCTGAGACCGCCAACTGCTCAAGACACATGACTGTATCCCAGATAGTTTCCCGGATTTCGGCACCAGTTACGATTAGACTGAATTACTTACGTAAAAAGTGGGGGTGGTGGGTAGAATAACAATGCGACAGATAGATATGAACTGGCTTTGTTGTTATTACAACAGGGGTATATAGAGCTTCCTAGCTCGACTTACTAGCTACGTAGGTCGTGTTGTTGTTCACGGCTTTCGTAAGCTTACCGACAGCTAACTTATATATATATTTATGAATGCTATTTATAGGTGTTTATGACTACGGATTGTTAAATTAATTATCACAAATACCCACTGCCCTATTATAGAAGATTGTAATTGAAAAAAATGAGGGAGATGAACTACATCGGAGTCACCTTTGAAAGAATTCTGTTATTTGATGTTTCACCATTGAAATATACGATATATGCTAATGAAACTAGAGAGCGGTGGGGGTTCAGAGACGACTCGATTAACAGAGGGTCTGATCAGAATGTCCCAGGTTCGATTGCGACTTGAAGATACAATTTTTGGCGATTTATGTATGAGCTATTCAGAAAATAGCAGGCAATTCGTCTTTGATAAAGCCTATCTGTTAGTACATTTTAATGGTTATGCAGTTTGCCTAAATGGGGGATTTGATTTTTTTTGCTCACCATTTTTCTGTACACTGTGGTCAGTGGCAGACCGACTTTAATGTTGAGTAGGCCCGTGGTGTTGGCCCTCGGCCTTCCGACACACAGTCGTAGTCGCTGTATTTGTTTATATTTGTATACGCCTTGTGGTCAAGGCCTTTGAGTGGGTCAAAACGAATTGAGTTGTATCGTTTTTTTAGTGAATAACCATACGGTAGCTCCACACCTCGAAGTTCGAGGCACTCATAATACGTTGTGGCGATCTCAGTATTTTGGTTGGAATTTTAGCGCCATTATTTTTGATACGAAGATTCACCTATAGCAGAAACATTAAGTGACAAATAACTCATAATTTCAAACCATCCCCATAATCATTACATGTCTTGTTATAATATGTGTTGCTGTCTGCTTTACCCGTGCTCACCAGATATTTCCTATTTAGATATTTAATTTTTTTAGTTTAAATTATTTTTGTATGTTTGTATTCAATGCATTTTTTTTTACGTCTCGTGACCTGCTATAAATACGTTACATTGGGAGTGCTGGCAATGACCAGTTTCTCCAATCATGCTCTGAGCGCCTTCTTGGCCAGCCTCGAATGGTTTGTATCCGGTGACGCGACTGACGGAGGAGCGTGGTGGACTTCCGCTTCCTCTTTCGCAGTTATCCTGCCCAATAAGGAGGTTGTAATTTTATCACAATAAAGAAGTTTACAGTTTATCTATTTTATGTTACAATTCGTGTTGACATCTCGAGTCTCTCTATTTGTGATATATATCCGGCATTACCGAACGGTTTAAATATCCTTTAACCTAAGTATGCGTATGTTTATTCTTCGTATTTTTATCCACGAGGGTGAACATCAGGTTTTTGGAAACGAAATAGTGTGTTAAGCTGCATGGTTTCAGCTTGTGAGAAGACAGGCAGATAAATGACGAGCCAGTATTTGTATTGAAATATCTTCCATCTTGCCGGATGAAAACCCCGGTCCATGTCCTTAATCTTCCATTCCAAGCAGAGCATTTCACCGGCTGTTCCATATTCATGAGGCCCATCTTCTTGCAGCTGGCGGTCCCATAGCCGATCTGTTACAGGTCCCAGCCTATATCTAGCACGTCTTCCGTTCCCTTAAAAATAAAATTCTTTTGGAATAGAGCTTCACAATGCACCGCTAGCAAATCCATGCAGCGTTTTCTTTTCTCTGCGTAATTAATTCATTAGTACTATAACAAATTAGATGACACAATTTCGAATATGTCTGGCCGTATGTCAGACTAGCTTAGTTGGTAAAGAACACTGAGTCTCAATCCTCCCAGTATATTTTTTCTTTGGCTATATGTTTTTCTAGTATGTTCGTCTTTTTTTTAAAAACCCCAGTTCGAAGACTTTAAAAAGCTCGTTCAATATAACACAAACCATTCCGATATTATTTTGAGTTGGACAAGATCATTTTAAAGGAAAGATTGGAAAATTCAGAATAGGAAGAAAATTTATGCATAATATGCTTAAAACATTATTTTTTAATTACTTTTAAACATATGTTTGACAAAAATAAATCAGTTTCTGAAAGTCTGCTTTGAGAAAAAAAAAACAAGATTGTGTACACAAAATATAATCGAGGAAAGATTATACAAAAAACTAAAATTATAAAATGGCAATACATATGTAATGAACATTAAAAGTACACTTTTTTTTCAAAGTCGAATATATAAACAAAAAAAAGTAATGTTAGCAACTGGGTTAGTGATCTAAAAATAAAATGAAAGAAACATAGATAACAAAAATATAAATGTCTTTTCGCTTTAATAAAAATAAAAATGAATTAAATCCTATATTTACTAAATTTAATAGTGTCAATCACCAAAAGTCGATAGCCTTCTATTCTTGCAAGTAAAAGGATGGTGTGAGCTGAATCCGGAGATAGTTGGTGTGTGTAATAGCAAAATAGCCTCTTACCGGAGATCCCAAAGTGGAGAAGAAAAAATTCTTCTCGATGTTCACTCTCCAAACAATTGGGAGCGTGGGTGGGTGGTGGATATCCGGTGTACAGTCAGCGATGAAGAAGTAGTGTGAATGTGGGGTCATCATCAATCAACAATTTCCGAGGGTCCTTCTTCGTTCGCAAATTTCATGGAACTGAGCCGGTAATTCGCTGACGATCGGAGTTCATCCGCAATGCCAAAACAAAGTCGATGCTGATCGCATTAGAGTTCACCTTATCACTTGCTTAGACGTAAACAACCTTAATTCCTAATTATACATCTCAATACAACAAAATATTACAATCTTGGTTTTTCTTTTAACAAATAAAATAAAATTAATCGTTATGAGTGAAAAAAATAATGAAAAAAATAGTTGGGACCCAACAAAGTGATTTTAAGGAGAAAGTTTATTTTGCTTACTTCAAATTTCAACTTGGGGATCATTGCAAAGCATTGGCTCTTCATAAGGTGTGAGGAAGGTCTTTAGGCTTAGGACCACAGGGGCGAACGTGTGAAAGGGGATTTTTGATTCCCTGATTGCAGCAATTGTTTGCTGTTGGTCTAGTATGCTGTTGCAGAACACCTTAGTGTCCTGCTGCGTCTGCACTATTTTGTAGTTTTTCACGTTGTATTCAGCTAATAACCTCGTGATGTCGTAGCTGTTAATCCGCCCTATTAGTGGGGGTGGCGATTTAGGGGCAGCGGGGGTGGCGGACGTGCTGGCCTCGGACTGGGCTGCCGAGTTTAGGGGGGTGAAGGAGTTAGAGGCTTTAACCTCTGGGGCCTGGGGGAGAGTAAGTTTGCGGCATACTCTTTTTGGGTGTTGAAATTCATCAACTTGGGGGTCCCTACGGCTTGCCATACCCTACAAAGGTCCGTGCGATGCACGTCCAGTTAAGGGGGAGAGCCTCACTTATAATAATTAGAGTACTCACCTGTCTTTACGGGAACAAAGCGCCACTGACTAAAGGTGGTTCAAGGGAAATTCATTTCGTTTTGGCATCCCTGTGATATGGCGTAATCATAGAAACCACACTACCAACTGCTATTTCTGTTCAGTAGATGTAAAAGGATTTAATACATAAAATTAAATATGTTATCCTAACCTTGGCTCAGCTATTCGACCAGTGTCCCGTAGCTCTGAAATGCCAGTTCCACAGCCGCCACCAAGTTTGGATGATATCCTGAGTGAGTCCGAGGATGGAGACACATTATTCGATGATTTTTCTGTTGAGCTGGGACTTTTTTCTCAGAGTGAGCGCAATAACTTAGTTAAAGATTTAGGCCTTTCCAAGGATGCAGCCAAATTTCTAGGATCGAGGCTAAAAAAAAAATGCTATCTGGGACTTCATTTTCGTGGTACAGACATTCAGAGAAATTTACTCAGTTTTTCTTCAAAGAACGCAATCCAGTTTGTTGTAGCGATTCTCAATGGCTCATGAAGTGCTCTGAATTAGAAAATGATTGATCTGAGTGGTGGCTATTCATTGATTCACACCGGTCCTGCTGCATAATGGGTAAACATTTGCATCTCTTAGTATGTGGCACTCGGTGTATATGGAAGAAAACTATAATGATTTGTTTATGATTCTTGGGAAAATCAAACATGAGCATCAATGGATGGTTTGTGAAGGCTTCAAAATGTTGTTACCAGCCAGTTTATTCGAAATATCCCTTATTTCTACAGTGGAACAGTAAAGCAAGTGATCTGCATTGGACAAAAATTTAGTTGCCACACCCCCCAGTCCTCGGCGAAAAACATGTCTCCGGCAGCCTAAAAACGGTTTCAACAGAAATAGTTTTATTGCCTCTTCATATTAAATTGAGTCTTATGAAGCAGTTTGTTAACTCACTGCCAAAAGATGGGAACTGTTTCAGATATCTGTGTTCCAAGTTACTGTCTGAAGCCAACTTAAAATAGGAGGTTTTTACTGGCCCCGACATACGAAAACTTTTATTTGACCCCCTGTTTTTGGAAACAATGGGAGAAAAAGAAAAATAAGGGTGGGACTTTTTCAAGAACGTAGTGCACATGTTTTTGGGGAATACTAAGGAACCTGACTACATAACCATTGCATAACGCATGCTGGCTGCTTTATAAAGCTTAAAAACGCAAGAAAGGCTTAAAAGATCATTTCCTACACTCCTATATTGACTGTTTTCTTGACTTGGGAGCCTATAGTGAAAAGCACGGTGGGATATTTCACCAGGATGCCCGTGATATCAAGAGACGCTACTAAAAATAACAATGATGGGTCCTGGGCGGCTTCGGATGGGGATAGGTCGGAGGAATTTGCTCTGCATCTTACCCATACTTTCACACCTCACCTTTTTCATCAAAGCCATACTCACAGCACAGCTGTGGAAGATTTCCTCACTTCACCTATTCCTCTCTCTCTTCCACCAAAAGCCGTTAATCCCTCTGAGGTCAAATACCTTCTGAAAAACTTACCTTACCGAAAATCCCTTGGATATGATCTCCTTACTCCTCAAATTCTCAAACAACTTCCTCCTAAAGCCATAATCTTCCTAACCTATATATATAATTGCATTATCCGAACGACGCACTTTCCACTCCTCTGGAAACATTCCATTATTGTCCTATTCGCCAAACCTGGTAAACCACCCAATGACACCTCATCTTACCGTCCAATTAGCCTACTCCCTATCCTCTCAAAAATATTTGAGAAACTCCTACTAAAACGTCTACTTCCAATTGTTGAATCCAAAAACCTTTTTCCCACACAACAGTTTGGTTTCCGCCAACGGCATTCCACTGCTCAACAAGGTCTTCGCGTTGTTGATCACATCTCCTCAGCCCTTGAAACCAAACAGTATTGCACTGCTGCCTTTCTTGATATAGCTCAAGCTTTTGACAGGGTTTGGCACGCAGGTTTGCTCTACAAGCTCAAAAGATATTTACCACAGACACTTTTCCTAATCCTACAGTCCTACCTTTCAAACCGCTTCTTCCAAGTCCGCTGTGGTTTAGAATACTCTAACTACTATCCCATAAATGCAGGAGTTCCACAGGGCAGTGTCCTGGGCCCCATCCTCTATAAGCTATACACCGCTGATGTCCCCTCTACTCCCAATACCTTCTTGGCCACATTTGCAGATGACACTGCAGTCTTGTCAACCCACGCAGACCCCGACATAGCATCCCATAACCTTCAAAAACACCTTGAAGAGATCGAGTATTGGTGCAATCAATGGCGGATCAAAGTTAATCAAGCAAAATGCTCCCACATTACCTTCACCCTTTGGACAACTGTACAGACTACTTCAAAGGACATCCCATCTCTCAATAGAAAATAAACTACTAATCTACAAAGTTATACTTAAACCAATCTGGACATACGGAATAGAGCTATGGGGGACAGCAAAAAAGTCAAACATCAAGCGTATCCAATCCTTTCAATCAAATGTCCTGAGAATAATAGTAAATGCCCCTTATTATGTCAGCAACAAAACCCTTCATAACGATCTTAATATACCCTACATTCTAGAACTCATCCCTTCCAAGTTTATGAAATTCCACAGCAGCCTTTCCAACCACCCTAATCCTCTAGCACAGTCATTGCACTGCACCACTCATCCCTATAATCCTCCTCGGAGACTGAAACGGCAGTGGCCTCGTGACCTACTATAAACGCGTGACAGTGGGAGTCCTGGCAATGGCCAGTTTCTCCAATCATGTCCTATTGTATGAATGAGCAAGTGAATGATGCTGTAAATATGGTATGAATGAGATCATTTATCTGTATTATTATTGCCTTATAAAAGGCAGATTGTAATTATTGCACAATAAAGATTGTTATATATACTACAAAAAAAAAAAAAATAACAATACACAAATAAGTAAATACAGCTCTGACCTACAAAACAAAAACGATCCGTCACATGAAAAACTAAAAGGTATACCTCAAATTAAAAAAAGTATTATTCAATAATTTCTTTAAAACCGATATACAAAACAAAAGAACAGGGGGAAATAATATTAATAAAATTAAATAAATAAGCATCAGTAGTTGTTGATGTTTTAAAAAGTGCTATGGGTTTATGGATATAACAGACAAATTTGGCAAACAAAGTAATGTTATATAGTTAAAAAAATGAAATATAATAGTAAAAAATAATACAAAGATCCTCAGTTAGCAAGCGTCTGTCTAAGTAGTAAGGAGATATCAGCATACGAGTGACTTAACAGTACGTAAGGATGAAACATGGTGGATAATAAGAGGGAGCCTATTCCAGAGAGCGGTGGAGTGCGCAAGAAAGAAGCGGTTGAGTGCTGCAGTTTTGTGGGAATGGGTATTAAGGTCAAAACGGTCAGAACTGTGCCCCCGGGACTAAGGATTTCAACTGAAGAATATTCTGAATATAAGAAATGTTATGAGGCTGGATAGTTTGGGAAAGGAAGGAACCAAGGAAGTATTGTCTACCGAGGGATGGGAAGACTTGCTTACATTAGATATATATAGAAAATTTTTATTGTGATAAAATTACTGGGCTACTAGGTACCTAATACTAGTATTAGTGTCAATGTTCTCATTCATACCATATTCATTCACTCACTCATTCATACAGTATTAACAGCTCAAGGACCTCCCAAATCCACATAGTTGTAAACTTCCTCACGGGCGAATGAGGAAGCGGAGTGTTGGGAATTCCCCCACGCACCATCATCAGCCGTGTCACCGGATGTGAGCCAGTATAGACTGGTCAAGAACGCGAGAGTCACAGACGCTCAGGACATAATTGGAGAAGCTAGCCATTGCCAGGACTCGCACTATTATGTATTCATAGCAGGTCGCTGGGCAGACGAGCCCACTGTCGCTTTAGTCTGCGAGGAGGATTTTAGGGATGTGTGGCGCAGTACTTACATTACAAACCTTATTTTTTTCACTTTAAATAAATATGTATATATATTTTAGATCACAATCGATGCAACAATATTTTAATCCATTAAAATTTAATAATAAAGGAAAAAGAAAAACTGATTCATCCGCTGAACTTTAGGTTAACTAGTTATTTATAGGTTGTGATTTATTACAAAACTTAAGTTCTAAATTCTTGACGTTGACTTTATTTTTCTTTACCTGCAATACCCTATTTTTGGTCTGCAGAATTTTTAGTTTGTATTTAAATTCTCGCTATTTACTGGTAGTAGCTTTACGTAGTGCTGGGATCTACTAAGGTATTGTTTGACTCGTATTATTTTAGACCTAGACAAACAAGACTGTATACTCGTATGTGCTAGCATTCCAAGCCTGTACTCTTCATTCTTTGTCCTACGGGAGTCGCACAGGGGTGCCACATTCCGAAAAGTGGGAAAAACGTGTTTGTTTCATGAACAGCTATTGGTTTTGATCATATCACATCATTCGATTCAACGCACAAAAATACGTTATAGATTAGGAACATAAAATATTTTTTCATTAAAAATAGAGCGGTTAGCAGTGGTCAATTACCAACAGTTGTATATAATATTTATTTTATTTTGTAGATAAAAGGAAATTTGTCACTGAGCAAACTAAATCCTATAAACAAGTATATAAAGAGCTTCAGTGTAGTGCTAGAACAAAAAAAAACATTTTGTTGACCTTTCTTTTCTGAATGACTGAAAGTATTGATGCTAGCAAATAAACTTATTGGTAAGCGCTTTTGAAACTACGTGTTTCGTATATTTTAGGGTGGTCATTTCGAATGTAAGGCCTATAGTGATTTTATGCTAAAATTTATTTTCATTTTTCAATTATAATAACTAATATTATTTTCAGCATAAATCAACCTTTGTCTTCCGTAAGGAAAATGATAAAATTTGTATAGCTGGTCACGAGGTAACTGTCACTTTAGTCTCGAAGAGGATGAGTGGCGCAGTGTAATGACTGTGCTAGGTGTTTAGGGTGGTTGGATAGGTTACTGTGGAATTTTTATATTTCCATATCAAACCAATCGGCAATAAAGCAATATATATCATCAATTTAACAATCAGTAGGATTTTGCTAACAATTACTGAAATATTATACCATTTGTACGAATATGTGATTAATTACCCCGTTTCCCTGGCGTATGTGACAAATTTCACTGGTTCGATGGCTGAGTAACAGCAAATATCTTCTAAAACCACACATCTGTAATATTTTTATTAATATAAACTTCTAATAAAAGGATTAGAACGTCATGTAAAAGTTGCAAAAGAAATTCAGTATTATGAAATGACAGGCTGACTGTTTAGTTACTTGAACGTCTTTTTATTTTGTTTTAATTTTATAACAACTAATCTGCATCTGAAATTGTGAGAAAATCTTCCTTAAGCTATTCCCAAATGAATAATGACAATGCCAGACCTTAGCACATTGTCGCTATTTATAGACAGAAAACGTGAACCTTATTTTTTATGAACAAAAGTCCTGAGAACAATAGTAAATACCCCCTATTACGTCACCAACAAAACCCTTCATAATGATATTAATATACCCTACATTCTTGAACTCATCCCTTCCAAATTCATGAAATTCCATAGTAACCTATCCAACCACCCTAATCCCGTAGCACAGTCATTGCACTGCTCCACTCATCCCTATAATCCTCCCCGGAGACTGAAACGGCAATGGCCTCGTGACCTACTATAAATGCGCACAGTGGGAGTCCTGGCAATGGCCAATTTCTCCAATCATGTCCTGAGCGTATGTGGCTCTCGCGCTCTTCGTCAGCCTCCGCTGGCTCGTATCCGGTGACGTGGCTGGTGGGGAGCGTGGGGGACTTCCCGAGACTCCGCTTCCTCTTTCGCTTGTGAGGGAGGCAACAACCGTGTGGACTTGGGGGGGCCCTGGGCTGTTTGTAAATATTGTATGAATGTGCGAACGAATGATGAATTGTAAATATGGAATGAATGAAAACACTTATCTCAATTATTTATTGCCTATCAAGTAAAGGCAGATTGTAATTTCATCATAATAAAGTTGTTATTGAATGAATTTTTTATGATACCGTTAGATGATTAGGGAACTCTGATTGCACTGAAATAAATGCCCATAAAGTACTAAATTATATACTAAACAAATATGCATTTCAGTTTCCGAAGTGTACCAAAATAATTTCAGGAAAATTAATCCTTGCTTACGCTTGAAAGCTCCAATTTTAAACAGGTACCATATACTACTGAATACTTTGCGAAAAAATACTACAAAGGACGAGAACTATATGTTTATTATTAAACCAATAAATAATAGTTGTCATGGAAAAGAAAAATTCTGATTTTGAGTTTGGTGTATTTTGTCAATACTGGATTTTACACCATCACATTATGTTTTGTTGGCACTAACACCACATCGCGTAGTTTTAGACAATTATCGATCCGAAAGTAAATCATCAGTTTGCATTCCTCCTGTAAAAATATTTCTATATTGACGGGATTATGTTAAAGATTAATTTTAAATGATATTTAAACAAATTTCAACTAAAGTTCGTCTCCAAAGGCTACATGTAGACTAATCATGACGCAACTATATCCTAAAAATGCAATGTACACAAGATGTGAAGCACGTCCTACATGGGTACCGCAAATATATATATATAGCTTATGAAGCAAAATAAAGAAAATCTGCCAATAGCAAATCCTCCAGAAGATACAATCCAGGTACAAATAAAATTTTAAAACGTAGAATCAGCGCCAATCAACTTACTTAGAGGCATACCAATATAAAAGTACCTAAATAAATATTATGAAATTTACACTAAAACTAAAAACTAGTCAAATGTCAGAAAAAAAATATTTCACAAAATTAAGAATAAAAAATTAAAAAACCTACTGGCGAACCGCGTGCCAAATCTAAACCCCCACCCCAGCGTTCCACATTGGGTTGAGCACCCCCTTATGCAATAAGGCATAGCAAAAATTTAGACGAGTATGTCATGTATGATGTGACACGTGCTATAAGACGTATGTATCCCATATATTGATTCTCAGTTTCCAAGTAAATTCTACAATACCCTCATTCACAAATGTGGAACTCGCGAAAAACTCATTTCTATTATTAAACTATTCTAAATCGCAAATGATTGATGGTTATAACGACGTGATTTTGCGATAATCAATGAATATCGTATTATTATTATTTTGTTCCGGCATTTGTGCACCGCGGCCTCAGTGAGACCTATTGTGCGCCGATGAATATCGTAAAATGAATAAGAAATTTAAATCACCAAACAAGTATATTCGGACGGAAAGGAAAACCAGTGACAATTTAAAACTAAAACGGCAAAAAACTATTCAATAAAAAATACAAAAATTACGCGCCCGTTCATGACACGTGACATGCAGAAACTATCGTAACAACAGCGCCACTTGACTGTGAGTGCTATCTAGTGGCATATTCCCAAGTCCTATTGAATTCTGCAGTTTACAACAGATCGCGCAGTGCTTTTTTTTTTTTTTTTTTTTTTTTTTTTTTTTTTTTTTTTTCCCTTACCCTCTTTATTAATAACATTTTTTAACAATTTGCAATTCAAATTCAAGTTAACAATTTCTCCTCTTACTGCGATGCGCTGATGCATTCGAAGGAGGATGGGTTACAATACAATATCAGATTGAAGTTAAAAGTTATTCATATAAACAATTCTAGGTGAATTTTTCACACGCTTACAATTTGGGAAAAAAAAACTAAAAACTAAACCTAAACCTAGAACCTAAGACTAAAGCGTTCCAGCCGCGACAGCGTCCTGCCATCGATGGAGGAACGGAGCGGGGGTTATCGTGTTAAACACCGGGTTTGTGAGATATTGCAGGGAGTCGAAAAATTGAATATGTCTACGTTGGATGAACTCATCCACCGTAGGCAGCTCAAAGATCTCGTGAAGTTCACTGTTGCTCCGCTGCTCGAATGAAGTATGTCTGACCACTTTCAACAGTATACCGTTTTGGAATTGTTGGAGTCGCCGAGCTGGCGTATACGTCAGATAACGAAATAGCGGTGCACCATACAGCAGAGCAGGTCTGAGTACACTCTTATATATCATATGCTTTAGGCGCAGTGATAGATCGGGGGAAGTCAATAAATGAGTAAGCCTGTATGACTTCTTGCGAGTTTGCTTTAACTTCCATGCAAAATGGTTACTGAAATGGAGGTGTCTGTCTATTTTAATCCCCAGATATACAAGGTTTTTGGCTGGTGAATTTTGTTGCTTTCCTACTAGTAGGCAGCGGACTTTTTCCCTTTTGAAAAGAGAAAATTACGCAGTCAGTCTCGCGCAGTGCCATATCATTTCACAAGCGTCTTATGCTTCTCAATTTCGCGCTTTGTAAGATGATAACCAAATGCAGACTTTGCCAGGGTTTCAGAGACAGTTTGAATGAAAGGCTGGACTTAAATCCACGCCAAAGAGTACCTATACTGAAGTGAAAGAAAGACAGGCCGTGGTCCACTTACTCCGGACACGGACCAGGGGCTCCTAAAGTAGACAACCATTATCTGCTGACATTGCTAGCAGAAGACATGGGTGACCTTAAATTCTACCCCACCTGGTACAACTGTTGTCATTTGCTGCGGAGTTCTGTCCTCTTGCATTCTTTCTTCGTAAGTCTCACCCATCCTAGATTAGCTTAAACTATATCAAGGTACACATGATGACATAAGCATTGAGGATCAGCCTCATTCCATGACCCAGGATGACAAATTTCATCTAAATTTGCAATTCTCCAGACGGACAGAAGTTTAGCGCAATGGGGATGTTTAAAAATTTTGAGATGTCTACAAAAATGACATTTTTTTTAAATGCACAAAGTCCAAGGATTCTTTGTTATTCCTATTTAACTTTTACCTGTAATAATGTCTCTTGTACAACACCTTCTAAACTTGTTGATAAACATTCAACTGCCTGAATAACACCATAGTTACGTTATTTCTAGATAGAAAGAAAGATGATGGATTCTTTAAAAATTCTAATAATTTTAAGACGTTACTGGGAAATGGCCAGACGCCCAATTTAGAGTATGACCTATTCCTACGTTTTACTTGCATAAACTGGTCTAAAAGTTTTTACACTTTGAGTTTTAGGGTCCAGGATGTTGAATAAGATGCGTAACATTTGCAGGAACATCTAAACCTAACTGCAAATCTGCTTTTCACCTCTATGCAGAATTCATTTCTCTCTAACACCATTGCTCCCAAGTGTTTAAAAGTACTCAACTATTGCTATCTATAATTATAGTTTCCTCGTTGCCTCTATGGTGCCTGGATGTTTTCATATAAATGGTTTTGTTTTTTTCCAAGAAGATCCATTCCGAGTTTATATCTGCGTACACCAGGTGTTGTGACAAATCGTGCCATAATATCTCTTACATTAGCCTCCTCTAATGCTAGGTTTAACAGCTCGGGGGGGGGGGGGGAGTCACCTTGTTTTAGCCCACAATTAACAGGAAATCCGTCTAATAATGAAGATTTAGAGTTTGACCCAACATTTAGCATTCCCTAATTTCACGGTAACCAAGTTTGTTAATCTTTATGGGATGCACATGAAGGGACTGTGTTTATTATCAAATAGCTGTTCCTACAGCCAAACCTTTAAATATCGAACAAATTCAAATTTTCCAATCCATAGCCCTCATAACAATAGCCAACGATCCCTTCTACCTCACTAACTCTCATCCTTTCACAATGATCTCAATGGACCTACAAATCATGTCTTGCTCCAGGATCTTACAACCTCAAGATTTACTAAATTCCATAAGATTTTAATGGCACATTTAAATCCTATAGTCAACACCTCATTAACCATAAGCAGTAACACTTATCCATACAATCCTCCTCGTCATCTAAAGCGAAGGTGGCCTCGCGATCATTTTTTCGCCCCCTCTCGTTAGTAACCCTAGAAGAACGTGTTCTTAAAAAATGTTTACATGTGTTATAAATGTATGTGACTAATATTTTAATTGATATAGATTTACATAACTATTTGAACACCATTATATTTTATCAATAATTTTTTTAAATTGTTCATTGTATTGAATTCCCAATATTTGGAATCAAACAGTCCAGTTTTTTAGCAGTTTCCAGTCCAGTTAGCAGGATTTATTTGTTTAAGTTATGGCATTCTGCACCGCATACTACAAATCATAGAGCAGGTCATACTACAGATGCTTCCAAATTTGTTCGTCTTACTTTCACGTCACAGTTTAGTGAAATGAAATGAAAATGAAAAAATAACTCTATATTGCGATATTGTCCCAAAGAAAAACAAGCAGGAGCATGACATATATGTTTAGCTGACAAAAAAAACTCATAAAATTATACAGATTTTATAAGGTTATGAATAATAGTATGTGCACATGTATAATACGATGTGCTATTGCTGTGTACATAGGAGATTACAATAAAGAACAAACAGCCGAAAATTTAATTAAAAATAAAAAATTAAGAAAGATAAAAAAACGAATTAGCTAAATATATGAAATATCACTCGGGGGAGAACTGATCTCTTCTCAAGAAGATTCCCCCTGACGGGGGTAAGTTGCTGGGATGAGTGAAGAATAAATAAACAGAATAATAACGATGAATTATGAATTTTTAGATTGGAGGGAGATAAGAAACTGGTAAAGTCTTGATTTAAAGATTGGAGGGCTTGATAAACGACGAATATCGATGGGAATAGAATTACAAAGGCTAGTGGCACGGATACGAAAAGAAGGATTAAAGGAAGCAGATCTCTGCGAAGAGAAATGCAGATCGGAAGGGTAGGATCTAGTATTGTGGGATTCGAATTAGCGGAAGGCGTGAAGGTAAGGGGAAAGTTACGGGATCCAAAGAAGTACTGACGACGGGTGGAATGGTGCAGCGATCCCAACGCGGATTGTTTATAAGTGAAAACATACGCTGGTGTGCTTTATTTTGCCGTCTCCATTGAGTGCTTGGGCTTTTTTAAATTTACACCGAATATGAGCCTTTTCTCTTCTTCTTTATAGAATTTCTTTCTATATTTTATTATAGAAAAAATGTGTTTTGTGACTTCCATTTGTTGTTAAGACCCTGGCGTCATTCCATTTCTCTTTTGTCATTTCCTTTATTATATGTTCGAAATAAGATACAAGAGCTTTTTCGAAGCTCATTTCAAGTACCTCATTCATAGCTACTTTTTTTTGCGTTTTCGTCAGCTTCTTCGTTTTCTAATATTCCTACATGTGCCTTTACCTACACTGTTGCGATTTTCCATCCAGTTTGCTGGATATCATGTATTATTTTATTGATATGGAGTGGTTTATACGTTATTTTCCAGGGATTTTTAATAATATTTATAGAGTAGAGCTATAGGGGGCAGCAAAAAAAGTCGAACATCAAGCGTATACAATCCTTTCAATCAAAAGTCCTGAGGACAATAGTGAATGCCACTTATTACGTCAGCAACAAAACCCTTCATAACGATCTTAATATACATTACATTCTTGAACTCACCCCTTCCAAGTTCACGAAATTTCATAGTAACCTATCCAACCACCCTAATCCCCTAGCACAGTCATTACATTGCACCACTCATCCCTATAATCCTCCTCGGAGACTAAAACGGCAGTGGCTTCGTAAACTACTATAAATACGTAACAGTCCACTTTCTCCAATCATGTCCTGAGGGTCTGTGGCCTGGTTCTCTTGGTCAGCCTGCACTGGCTCGTATCCGGTGACGCTGCTGACGGAGGAGCGTGGGGGACTTCCCAAGACTCCACTCCCTCTTTGGCATGTGAGGGAGGGGATTTGGGAGGTCTCTGGGCTGTTTGTAAATACTGTGTGTATGAGCGAGTAAATGAAAATTGTAAATACAGTATGAATGAGAACATTTATTACTTTTACTACATTCTATTTATTATTATTAATTACTTATTGCCCAAAAAGACAGATTGTAATTTTACCACAATAAAGATTTTTCGTACAAAAATAATATCTATGGCTATCTGCTTGTTATATTACTATTGATATGTTCTGACTACGCTTATTACCTTGAGTTATTTAAGGATGGAAACCACTTTGATTGCCTGATTGTTGGAGTACAGTCTATTAGCTTGTACTGCTCAACATGTATTATTCTTGAATTTTCTCCATATGTCTATCACAGAAGTGCATCCGACATTATTGAATATCTTACTTCCATCTTTAAAAATTTTATTGTATTGTGCATTGTACTATGAAGTGGTAAAATTCTGTCAATTTTTAATTAAGGGCCATGAGTTTCTGGATTTTTTTTTATGGATTTCTCAACTATTATTAATAATTTAAGGCCTATAGGTATTTTCTTTTCTAGTACACAAGCAGTCTCAAAATATATTGACCTGTATCCTTAGCAATATGAGTCACTGCACCCTTTGTTTTTTATTAATATTATAGATACTAGACTATACCAGCATAAGTCTTGAGTTGTAGCATCTCTCAACTATTTATTATTGATAGGGCATCAGATGGAAATCCAAAATACACCTTTGTCAAATGTGACAGGGAATGTTTAAGCTGGGATGATTTTTCACATAGGTGGTAGATATGTTTATTCCAGCTTCCACGCGTTAAAGATTACTCTAAATATATCAGTTCTCTTACATGTAATATCTGGCAATTGGAACAAATGTCAATACTTCTACATATTTTTCTCCTTGAAATCCTTAAAACTTTAACTTCTCAGGGTTAAACTTAATGTAGTAGTTAGTTCCTCATCTTCCCAGCTTACATAGTGTCAGAGTCGCAAATCAGTTTAACTCTTGTTTGGATTTACCTAGTGCGATTATGATGTAGTTATCAGTAAACGCATATTCTTTTACCTCTTTTCTATTTCTGCTGCAGCATTTCACAGCATAGCCCGGTCCTGCACATGATCCTTGAAGGCATTCTTTTTCTTGAAGTCCAGCTACCCTTTTTGTGTTTGCTGCCAAGCTGAATAAATTTTGAACTTTGAATAAATTACTCAAACACCTCTTTTTTCCAATTAGTAGAATATGGCAGACCAATATGCTGCACCACATGCACAACATCCATAGAGATCACCAGTGTTCTCATACCACAATCAGTTATAGATTGCAGGTTCAATTTCACAGCAAGTAATGCACCAATTGTCTCTCTTTGTAGAGCGAATCCATACTTCCTTGGAGATAGCATGACATTAGAGTACATATGGAGAATTATCCTGTTTATTATTGTTTTTTTCTAAAGTGTCTCCAAACACTGAGAGCAAACATATAGTCATCTTTGTCTTCCTTCCCTGTTTTGACAAACAACATTAATCTTGATCTTTTTCAAATCCTTGAATAGCAGCAACGTTTTAAACATTCATTAAATAATTTACATACATACATGGTACAAAGTAAGATTTTGGCATATACATATGCCAGAAAGGCATTACACTTCAATACCCTCTCTTAATCCCCTTCCGAAACAACCAAGTCTTCGCACTCATGCACCAATACAGATTAATTTCAATAATAAATGATAAACACTTTGATTATAGTAGTAAACATTAAATTCTTAGCATAAAAGGAATAAAAACAACATTAAACACTTAAATAGTGCATATGACATTCATGAAATGTATTTAACAAAAAAAACAATATATGTGCTTTTCACAACAATTCAAATATAAATGAATGATCTGACAAATAAAATTTCTCTCAAAATATAAAACAACCATAAAAATTAAACCTTTCCATAATTAAATTCTACTGAACATATTCTGATCTCATTTGATTTGATTTTTTTGTTGTATTTTATTTGAATAGTTGAGAAAAGGATTATTTTATTATATAAAATAAATTAAATAAGTTTAAATTCAAAAAAGTGAATTTAACAGCAGAAGGTATGTCAGTAATTGGAACAGCTGATAAAGGCGCCGGAACTTCAGTTCTTTATAGTTGCTTGAGGGGAGCTGTTGTTCAGAGATCCTTGGAAGGAAATGTTGTGAGTTGTTTATAATTATTGGAGAAGAGAGGTGTTGAAAACGGTTTTGTGCAATTTGAGGGTGGTCAAACATATTGGGTGGAGGGCCCTCATACCTCTTATTTCTACGTTTACCCTCCTACCTCATACTCCTTATTTTCTCATACACCAAATTTGCATGTACCTCCTATTTCATACTATCATATTACCTCATACATCATATTTCCATATTGGTGGAGTCTACAGGAGGCCATTGTATTTGGAATATTGGGATCACAAAACACAATGCTGGAGCCAGTCGCCCAGTCAAAAGGAAAAATTGTGAAAAACTCAAAAATAGTATGTGTATTAATTGTTTCATTTTATGTGAATGTTTGATTGTCAAGGAACCTTCATAGGTATAATAAATTATAAGTTTAATTGATATATTTTTTTTAAGGCTATGAGTACGTATCACAAAATGGTCCCCAACATGGGGTGCTCGATTGTTTAATGAAGGTGTCACAGCAACCAATCAGTAGTAAGTTATTTGGATTATAGGTTAACTAAAAACAATGGAGAAGAATGAACAGAAATTATTTGACATTTATCATTTATCACATTATGAGATGTAGGATTCAAAATTTCTGACTAAAACAGTTGGGTATAATAAATCTTTTATTAAAACAAATTGATAATATAGCACTGGTCAGTTGTCTGGTAGAAAAACATTAAAATGCAAGACAATGCTCAAAGCATGTCTTTAATTGGGTACCCTCCTATAAAGTTTCATCGCATTTCCACTTAATTTTGTATTCATTTCCAAAAATTGCAACAGTGACTACATGTTACTGTAAATCATATTTCCAATTTTTATTTTATTTTGCATTGGGACATTATCAAGAAAATAACAGCCCTATTGTACTTTATTTTTTATATTGTGTAATTCTTTTACTCAAACTTTAATACCTCTCTCAAATCAAAAATCTTGTTACATAATATTTAGTTGATGGAATACATTAAGATGACTCCTTAAATTTTGTTTTGTAGTTATTTTCAAAAATAGACATTTGATTGTAATTCATAGTAAGGATTCATACAAGGAGAAAAAAAATCCCTTTATTTTTTTTTGTAAGTAAATCTGCTAGATAATTTTACTGTTAGTTGGCTAATTGCCATTACCAGCTTTACAGCGATATTATGCATTGTTTTTAGAAGATATTTATGTCATTTATTTTAAACTATGTTAAGTTTTTATTGCTTGTGGGCCAATTTGGAATAATGCATCAGTAGTTACTTTTAAGTATTAACTCAGTTAGCTCAACAAGTTAATATAGCTTTAAAGAGTTAATCTTTCTTCAGGAAATTGGGATTGATCGGCTTGAGGCTTAGGTCTGTGAATGTAAATTCTAACTTAAACATGTAACTGTTATCTTTGTATTTCTTTATATCATATTCAAAGTTGTATTTTAAATCTATATGTTTTACACGTTTATTATTTTCTAGAGTTTTAATTAGTGCTATGCAACCTTGATTATCTTCATAAACATTGAAGTTTCTCACTTCCAGATTCATATCAATAAATTTTTTTTATACCATAAACAATCCTGTACAGCTAAACACAACACCATAAGTTCAGCTTCAGTACTTGAAAATGTAACACAATGTGTTTTCCTTGTACCCCATGTGTCTATAAATTCATATAAATTTATAAGGTATCTTGATACAGACTTCCTATCATACATATCAGCTCCCCAATCCAAATCAACATAACAACTTAACAATTCCTCATTTTCTTTTCTTTTATACTTCAAACCCAAATTTACTGTTCCCTTTAAATACTTTTATAATCTTTTCAAACCAATCCATACTTCTTTATTGATTTTATCTTGAAATCTGCTGAAATAATTTATTACAATACTTATGTCTACTCCAGATCCTAACATTAAAAACATTAAACATCCTATAAGCTGCCTCACTGGTAATATTTCATAATTACCTTCTTTAGTATAATTTTTTTTGCTATTTTGGACAAAATGGATTTAAACACAGATGACAGTTTTCAAATACCAATCTCTTTAAGATCCTAAGCAAATATCTTTCAAATATCCCTTATCCCTTGTCTTGAATGTTTCCATTATTGATTGTGTATGTTCTTCTATGACTTTAAGGTCAGATCCCCTTAGAAATATATCATCAACATATAGTAGCTAATATAAAATATCATTATTAACTTCTTTTGGTTATAAACTGTATTCATTTTCAGATCAAATAACTTCTGCTGTCATTAAGAAACTATTTATTTTATCATTCCAACATTTGCTGCTTGCTTCGAACCATTTAATTTATTAACTTATTCAATTTTAACACATTACCTCTTTAAGAATTTACCTTCTCTAGAGCATAAATATATATTGAATCTTTTAATTCTCCATTAAATAATGCTGTTTTGATGTCTAACTGTTTAAAATGGTATTTATGGTTATTTCCAATCGATAATAATGTCCTAACAGTTGACATCTTAGCAACAGGTGAATATATACCATCATAATTGAATGTATCTCTCTGACCAAATCCTATCCCAACAAGACGTGCTTTGTTTTAGTGTTTTTGATTCTATTTCCAATGTTTTCTTGGTGAACACCCTCTTTGAAGTCTTAATCAGGTGCATCCTCAACATATGATGTGGAATCGAAAGCAAGATATAATTCATAGTCATTATATTAGATATTTTCTAACATCTTTTCTCCACCTTTTGTAGTTCCTTATCTACTTCTACTTCTTTCTCACTACTTCTTGTAGCAGTATCCTCTGATTCTTGATCTAAGTTCTAATTAATAATATGTTCATGAAAGAAATCATTGGCATCACTTCAGAATTCTTTAGGCATGTTTGCATCTCTTATCATTGACCTTGCTTTGTCTATGAAGGTTTCATAAAATCTTTCTGCTTTCCAATTTTGCTTTGCGGTTATATGGTGTACTGTAGTCTAATAAGGTCCTATTATTTCTGCAAAAACTCTTGATATTGTTACAAATATTCTCACTACCATTATCACATTTTAAAGTTGCTAAACATTCTATTTGTATGTGCATTTACACAATTCTCAAAAAAACCTAAACACAATTGCAAGTGTAAACATATATTAAATTTCAGAAATCATCTATAAGCGTGACAAAATACCAAGGTTAATCATTGGTGTTATTGGAGCCACTACATAAGTATGAACTATTTCAACTAATCTTTTTCTTCTAGTGCGGTTACCAAAACCCACAGGGAGGGGTGTTATCTCCATTACTGTGGTGTTTGGTCGTTGACTCATTGTTAACAAACCTAAACTCTGCAGGGTTCTACGCACAGGGATATGCTGATGACATTGCTGTGCTCATAGGGGGCAAGTTCTCAGAAACCATTTCTGAGTTGCTTTCCGCATCGATGGATCTTTTGAAGGATTGGTGTGAAAAGAATGGTTTAGGAATCAATCCCCAGAAGATAAATCTCTGTATCTTCACTAACAAAAGAAATGCTATAGTTAGACCACCCTATATAGGGGGGACACAGGTAAGCATTTGTAGTGAGGTAAAGCATCTAGGGGTTACTCTGGATAGAAAATTGGACTGGTCTAAACACATCAGGAATACTACTATGAAGGCACTTCGATGCCTCTATGCATGTAAAAGGGCTGTGGGTAGGACCTGGGGACTACAACCCAGAATGTTATTCTGGCTATATACCGCAGCAGTTAGACCAATGGTGCTCTATGCCTCTATGGTGTGGTGGCACAGAGGTAGTATTAGTAAAAATAAAACTTTGCTTGGCAAATTACAGAGGCTTTCATGTCTCATGATCACTGGTGCCATGAGTACAACTCCTACTGCTGCAATGGAAGTCTTATTGAACTTGAATCCACTGCACATAGAAGTAGAAGCGCAAGCCTTGAACGTGGCTTACAGACTTGCGAAATCAGGAACAAGATCCAAAGTCATGACTCGCATGGGGCATGGGAACTTGTTCAGAAGAATTGATGAGGACGAGGTGCTGTCAATGCACTCTGACCTACAAGTTAAGAAACACACAGACGTTTTGTACTGTGCGGAAAACACAAAGACCAAACCACATAAACTGTGTAATGGGATTAATTGCTACACAGACGGCTCACTAACAGAAAACGGATCAGGGGCCGGCATATGGAGGAAAGATAAACCAGAATCTGGGATTTCTATTCCTTTAGGTAGACACACCTCGGTCTTTCAGGCCGAAGTGATGGCGATCAATGTCTGTACCCAAACCTTAATTGGGGAGGGTGTAAGAAACAGACTGATCACAATTTTCACGGATAGCCAGGCAGCCATTGGCGCCCTGAGAAGCTATACGACCAGATCTTATTTGGTTGAGGAGTGTAAAAACAACTTAAACACACTCTCGCTAGCCAATAAGGTTAGAATCGACTGGGTGCCAGGACACACAGGCATCACAGGCAATGAGAAGGCAGATGGCCTTGCAAGGGTGGGCTCAGAACAGACACCTCTTGCACCTGAACCCATATGTGGTATCAGCCTCAGCTACGCTAAAAGGCGTATAAAATTAGCTTTAGAGGACAAGGCAAGACTTTCTTGGAGAGAAACTAAGAAACAGGAACACTCGAAACTGTTTCTTAATGGACCCTGTAAGAGAAGAAGCTCAGCACTTCTATCAATGGACAGGTGGACACTCAAAAGTGTGACAGGACTCTATACAGGTCACTGTCGGTTAAATAAACACCTCTTTAATTTGGGGATAGTGGGATCACCAATCTGCAGATTCTGCAAGAAAGAGGGAGAAACGGCACGTCATATAATATGTGACTGTGATAACTTAGCTAGAAGGCGATACCTTCACTTTGGTAGTGATCGCATTGTAGACCCCAAACTATGTGAACTGATCGATCCATTCAGTATCCTCAGATTTGCAAAGGCCGTGGGCCTGTCACATATATAGGACAGGGACATGGACGGCGCACAATAGGTCTCAGTGAGGCCGCGGTGCACAAATGCCGGAACAAATAATAATAATAATAATAATACCAAAACCTTGTCTTGTAATTTTTCCATATACATAGCAATCACAGAACTCTACATTCCTCAAATTAAATTTTCTTAGACCATTCACTAAATTATTATTAGATTACCATTGCAAATATGCCCAAACCTTGTATGCCTTAGTTCTTGTTCCTTGTTATAATATTCAGCATTCTCACACTCTTTCATACTTATTGGAAATTTTATTTTATATAAATTATTTCTACATCCTATACATATTAGTCCGCTTGTATCATATACTAACACTGCCATTTCTAAATACTAATTCATAATGAGACGGTCTATTTTCTTTACAGATAGTAAATTACATCTTTGGTTCAGCACAAAAAATATTTGCTTTAAAGTGATTTTAAAATTTTTCCACTAACATTACTATTGTCATGTATATTTCCTACTCTCGTCCCTTGCATATGGTCATCATTTTTTGTCACATCTATACTTATTTTTTTACTATTTTATTATCTCATTTTTTACTATCTATTACTTAGATTTTTTAAATACATGATGTCACTGTATTTATTTAATGTAATTTACTAAGTTATCAGTACATATATAATCCGTATAAAATAAAATTGTATCATTACTTATATTTTGATAATTAATATGACCAGTTATAAATCTGGGATCTCCTTTATCTTCTGAAAAGTTAGTAAGCCCTTCTAAATTCTGATTGATGCTGCATTCCTCTTCTTCCCCTGTCGGTACTCATATTGTTTCTTCCATCTGATTGTATGTAGTTTTGTCTCGAATATTGATTTCCTGTTTGTCTAAATGTATTTCTTGAATTTTGATTCCTGTTAGGAAGTTTCTTTTCAAGTGACCTGGTTTACCACAATTAGTAATAATTAGATTAATCAAATTATTAACATTTTTATAAATCATTATTGTTAATTAATTAAAATGTTAGTTACATAGTCAACCTCATAGTTCATCAGACATCCTAAAAGTTTGAAGGTAATACTGTAAAATCTAACAAGTTACATTTTTTTATATCAAATAAATCTTATCTATCTGACAATCTATGAACAAACTAATGTGATAACAATACTATCAACTTATTATCAATTTTCAGTTAAATAGAAATTTGATGCCACCTTAGATAATTTATCAGCATCAGATAATTTTTTTAGACTAATAGCAGAAGACGATATTTGTTCGCAGTTTATCGAATAGGGGTGGGGGAGGATCCGCTAGCAACGGACAAACCTATCTCATTTGATTTCAAGCATTGGTTTGGTACAGACGCATACGCTCTTCACACAATGGACAAAAAACACTTCTCAACAGTTAAAAGGTATGTATATGTATATTGTTTTCCTACATTACAATTAGTCATCATTGTTAAAAGTTTTATTTAATCGTTTTTATAACTATCAGTCCAAAAAGTCTTCCATTCCTTAGCTATACGATTATTAATTTTCAAATATTTTCTGTTCTGTAAAGATTTAATCTAGTTCGAAAAGTTTGTAAATTATTTAGTACCCCTTTTTTTTTTCTTCAATTGCAATGTCATCCGTAAATATTGAATTAATATTTAAATATTTAATAATTATGTAGTAACCTTTTCACTTTTCATCATATCTCGTCATTGGTTCCCATTGGTCATTGGTCAAGCCCGAAGGGAGAGGGTCTTTCATCCAAATCCGGGTAAGTTTTACTTAGTCTGTTTCTAAGCTAAACGACGGTACCCAGTCGTAAAAAAAATTCAATCGGTCTAAAATTTTTAATTTTCGGGTACGATGCCGAAGCACACTTTCCACAAGTTCCTAATTAAAATAGGATTAAGGGAAATGGGGATAAAATTGGACAAAGGAAAGAATAGACAACAGGTGTCATTTCGGTTTACTAAATTACGCGTTGTAAATCTTCCGAATAATTTTTGATCCTGGAAGTAGATTAGGGAATCAGAAAGAAATGGGAGCTTTATGTCCTTTTCAATCTGATAGGTCACACCCATCAAGCTGAGGGTTAAGTGAATAGAATGTAAATTGCAGAAATAGCGGCAAATCTCAAATAGTCGACGTGGAGAAATTTTCTATGAAGAACTGAGAAAGATATGGAGGGAGTGTTTGTCGGTGGTTTGAGGTCGGCTCCTTTGTCGGATTACTTTAATGTTGTGAGGGTCATAGTTTACCCCTTCTCCACTTTTCCAGATTGATTTACCTAGGAGATTTCTTTTTTTTTTTAGAAAGGTTTGAAATATAGAATCCAGCTCAGAGATTTTGACTCACTTCAGGATTGATAAGCGCAGGGAATGTTTTTCCTTAAAATGATAGAACTCAATTGACAGCGTTTTTCACGCATTTCGATATTGATAATCCAAGGGATGTTTTTTTCCAAAAGGGTAACAAGATAGAACCCGTACAAGATTATTTATTTTGAGGTTGACAACCTAAGAGATATTATTTTTCCTAAAAAGGCACAAAAGACAGAATCGAATCTGATTTTCTGAGGGGAAAAAACATTCCTTAGGTTATCAGTCTAGTAAATATGGTATGAATGAAAACACTTATCTCAATTATTTATTGCCTATTAAGTAAAGGCAGATTGTAATTTCATCATAATAAAGTTGTTATATAGATGAGGTTATCAGTCTATTTCAGCTTAATTTATTTTTCTGAAATGTTTACTTAAGATTCAGCAAAACTAGTTCTTTAATATAGAATTAAAAACATAATTTGAGGGCTCTAAAATATTAAATGTAAACAAATAAACATCAGAAAATTATTTTGGTTTCTGGTTTGGGTCTGGTTGGTTTCCCTTTCGGCTCTTTCCTTGCTCCATGATTGACGCCAGGGCTAAGTGCCCGTTAGAAGAACTTACGCTCAGGCATTTAGAATTTGGCACCAATGCTTACAGCTTATTAGGAATCATATATTGGAAAGTGGTTCCATGTTATAGACCTGAGGACGACAGGGTAGCTTAGTTGGGAGTGCGTCTGAACAATAGCTACTAACTTTTGGGGTGACGATGCCTCCCAAGCCCAGAGTAGTGAAAGACTGCACTGCATCGTCTAGGTCTTGGGATGTTTTCAGGGACAATTTGAGGTCTACGGACTCTGTGAGAAGCTGGCGGAAGTGGCCCCAGTCAACTGGGCCTCTAATAAATGAAGGAGGAGGCAGTTTGTGGGTTGGTCTTAGGGAAATGGTTAATAATAAAGGACTGTGATTAGAGAAGAGGTCATCGAGGTGCGTGAGTGAATAGTTTAGTGTTCCTAAACTATTGTAAAAAAATAAGTCAAGGAGATCAGGATTTCGGTTGGGATCAGATGGCCAATAGGTGGCTGTGCCAGGAGTGATAGTGGAGCAATGTTTCCGTGTGAGTGCAGACAGCAAAGCACGTCCTCGTGTATTCGTGGATCTTGACCCCCAATGTTGGTGCTTTGCATTAAAGTCCCCGCCCACAAAGAAACGATGTCCGATAAAGTCTAGAAAGGAGATGAATTGGGAGTCGGAAATGGATTTATTGGGAGGGCAGTACACTGATGCTAGTGAGATCTGAAGAGCTTGAAGGTGGAGGAATATGCGAGAAGTGTAGTTGAGGATGGGATTGGGTTTGTTGGTTGACGGGATGAGCGGAATACTGGGGAAGAGAAACTTGCCGACGAGTAGTGGGCAGTGCCTGTGACTGCTCTCTCTTCCGAACGGCATCAGCAAAAGAGACTGAAGGCCTCAAACTTCTGGCGGGGGCGCTTCTTGAGCTACCTGTCACTTCTCTTCTTCTGGCCGACGACGTTGCTCGCTCCTGGACTTCAGAATTCTATATGCCTCGCAGCCCTTGTAGTTGGCTGGATGGTCTTGCTGGCAGAGCACGCATACAGCAGGCGATTTCAGGGGCTTTTTGCATAATTCACTTTTGTGCTGCCCACTATACTTTACACACCTGGGAGGGTGGTGGCAGTACGATTTTGTATGCCCATATGCCTGGCAATTATGGCATTGGACGATGTCTCTTTTGGGGTAAGGTTTTTTGACCTGTATTCTCGTGTAATACAGGTGTGTTAAGTTATATATTTTTCCACGCCAGATGTCCGCTCGAGATCTACAAAGAATAACGGTAACGCCGTTTTGATGGATTCGTCTTTTTGCCTGTCCTCGCGTAAAACATTCGTTATTTGGTGACCTTAGAATCCCAGAGCTGAGAGTTCGTCTCCAATTTCATCAGCTGGTGTGGTCGGGTGCAGATTTCTTATCACTACTCGCAGCGATCGTTCTTGTTTCAGCTGATATGTATGAAAGTCTGCATTGGTTTCATCCAAATATTTAACAATCGCTCGATAAGTATCCGGAGTGTCTGGGGAAATTTTCGTATCCCGAGAGCGATTGAGGCACGTATATTTTCCGGTACCTACAATTTTGCTCATTTGTGAGCATAATAGTTTAAAATTGCTAATATTCCTAACGAATATAGCAGGCGGCTTGGGCAGTGTTGGTGTTTTAATAACTTCCATGTCGTCAGGTTGGCTATTTCTTAGTACCTCGAAGCTATTAGGTGTGAAGAATGGAGATTCAGCTACTGTTTCTTCTTTTGAAGTGGTGGTAGGTCTTCCATACAGCTGGCGGCACATGAATTTATTGGGATGTTCCTATTTGAACGTCTAGGTTTTCGCTTTACAGGCGACGGTGTCGGAGTTGGACCTAAGGACCTAGATCTTTTTTATTTTGGGATATTAGCTGTTGATAAAATCTCATTTTATCATAAACGGTTTTTCGTTAGAAAAAAAACACACTTCACACAAATGTAACAAGCGATTTACTCACTTCTTGAGGGCTCCCTCGTGGCCAGCTCACGTAAGTCGCCTGCTGGAACAATTTTATAGATGAAGTGCGGCCTATAAACGGTAGTATACAGGGTTTGAAGTAAGAACGATACAGAGAGGTGTTGTAAACTGTAGCGCATGCGCAAAAACTCACTATTGTAATTAATGAAGAGTTTTTAAAAGTTATAATCTCAGTTTAGTACAATGTTTTTTAAAATGCGTGTTTTTTTTTTTTTTATTAATCTTTATTTATCGCATTCACATCAATAACAATGACTGGGTAGAACTTATTTATTTAAATATGTTGGTTGAAGCATATTTGTCCAAGGTATTTCAGTATTTTTTTATGAAATTTCTATTCAAAGGAATAAATGGAATCGTTCTAATAGTTCGGATTTCAGTCAAGCAGTTTGGAATTTAGGGCCTTCAGCGAAATGTCTAAGACGTACGACTAACTGAAAAAAATTGAAATCTGGTATTTTTCTCTAATAGCCTTTACAATTTTTTTCCAAAATATAAACACTTATAACTGGCCTTCCGCGCAGAGGCATCGCCACATAATCCTACAAATAAGATGCTACACTTGAAGCTTTAGTTTCTTCATGTCCTGTATCTCTAACGCTTATTAGGGTAATGTTCATGGACGCAGGTTCGTCTGTATGCTCACTCACAGCCGTCATGTCCCCGAGGTTCCTGGTTAAACCGACATTCGGATAAGAGGGTTTCTGAACGTTCCTTGTTCTGTTTAGTGTCTCTGGTTTCAATTCTGTAGACACAAATACTTTTAACTTGTACTAAGATCATTAAAATGGAAAAGAAATGAAGAGTATGTCGAAAGATCACTTTGTAGAATAAGCATTTGGTACTAAACACATCGTTCAATAAAACTCGTAAAATATTTTTACATGGAAATAATTTAAACTGAAGATCGAAACACCTTGTAACAATGTGTCAACGTGTTGAAATAGTTAAATTTTTGATAGTTAAAGAATAGACAACCTCGAAAAGATATATGATTTTATTAGGAAGTGTCATTTCCAAATGAATCGACGCTTCAAAGAAATATGAGATGGTGATTTAGACAAATTATTTAGATAGGCTTTGTTCACAAGCTTTGACTTTATCACAATGAGAAAGTTAGAAATGAGTTATTTCAATTTAATATAGCTACGTCTTTGTTCACGGTAAGAATATTTCATTGTTTACTATATAGAGAGAGATGTTTGGCTGACACCTTAATCAATGTCCCATTGTATTGTTCTGACTTTTTCATTTTGTTGTTTTTGTTTCGTATATGTGAATCCATTTATGGCTTATTTTAATTCTTTTAGTCAGTTGTATTATTATTCCTTACAAAGGCTTGCACTTTATTTTATATAGATATTCTTTTATGCAATATTTCTTTTTACTTGTCATCTATAAGTTATTGTTATTCATAGAGGACGTTGTCCAGTAATCATTTTTTTTACCAGACGCTTTAGACAACTGTACAGATTTATTTAAGGACGTCTCTCCAACAGACAATAAATTACAAACGTGAAAAGTTATTGAAAGCAATCTAGACATACGGACTAGAATTATGGGGGACAGCAAAAAACCCAAAGATTAATCAGCTCGTCCCTTTTTAGTTCACGAAATTCCATCAAAACCTATCCAACCACCTCAATCCCCTACCACAGTCATTACACTCCACCGCACATTCCTATATTCCTCCTTGGAGACTAAAGCGGCAGTGGCCTCGTGACTTGTTATAAATACGTAACATTGGGAGTTCTGGCCATGACCAGTTTTTCCAATCATGTCCTGAGCGTCGTGGAGCGTCAGCCTCCACTGGTTCGTGTCCGGCGACGCGGTTGATGGAGGAGCATAGGGGGACTTCCCAGGACTCCGCGCTTCCTCTTTCGGATGCGAGGGGGTGACAACTATGCTGATTTGGGAGATCGCTGGACTATGGGTATATATTGTGAATAGTGTTGAATGAGTCAATGCGAAAATTCAAATATAGTATAAATGAGATCATTAATCACAGTTGTTTATTGCCCAATAAGACTCATTATCATTTTATCCCAGTAAAAGGTTTCTAATAATAATTATTCTATTCTAAAACTCCATTATTCAAAATACCGTTCGATTGGTTGGACAGGAAAAAGAACGAAACACTAAAAACAATACCTACTAAGACTTTCAATGGTTAAACATCGAACATTAAAGTAATCCAATCGTTTTAAATTTGTAAATACATGTATAAATCCACTCAAGGCTACACTGTACAAGTTCTGATAACCTAATGCTGTAGTGGTAAAAAATCATGCCCAATTTCAATACACTCACCTGATTCTCCCTGGCTTTCATGAGAGTCATCTTGGAATCTATTTAAGGCATAAAGTCCTTTTTCCTATTGTTGGAAGTACACATCGTGTAAGGTAACACAATTATTTTTTTGATGCTTTGGGAGCTAACAATATTGATTGCGTTTTTAAAAGTAGTTTTTTTTTCAATATTTTAGTTTTGTAGATAATTTTTAATGACAATTTTCAAGATTATTTCAGAAACAAAATAAATGTTTACCGCAACCATTAACTTAGTTCATATCTCAGAGTTACGTAAGTATTTCTCGACATTGTTTCTTAATTTTCGAATACGTTCATTCAAAATCGTTGTAAAAAAAAAAGTATTCATCACCTAGTTAAGTCCATTGCCACGGTGATCTGAGATAAGAGAGTGGTTAATTTTTAAAAATTAAAAAAATCGTGCAGAAAAGTTTCTTCCCCTTATAGCATATTGAAATAATGACATACGGATGCTCGACGCTAAACAAAAAAAGTCAATGAAACAGAGATAATGAATGTCCTTTAGGAGAATAGAACGACCTCTTTGTGCTTACTGTTTTAATAATTGCTATATTACTGTTGGTATTTATCATTTTATCACACACCGACTTATTTTGACATAAGTTACTGAATGCATAAAAATTCAGGGGAAAATAAAATAAAATAAAATTTTAGAGGAAACTCTTGTGAATTAAATTCCGAAGCTCCTTCCTTTCTTAAATTCTTAATGCATCAAATAATGAGACGTCATTTTTAAAATAGGGCTGCACAAATTCTGTTTTTACAACAGTACTCAATTTTTTTTTTTCATTTTCAACAGCTGATTCTAACACTAATTCATCAATTCTTATAGTTCACTTCTATAAGAACTTAGTCCATTGACAGCAATTTTTAATGGGATGTTGAAGCTTTAGACTCTCTAAAATAGTCTTTTATGGACAATATGACAAATAACAATCAACATCAACCGCCTGTTCAGGCATCATCAGGACTTCAATTTGGATTACAATTGTTGTTAAACATGTAATAATTATAGACAACAACTTTCTCTGGTGGATTCTTCGATCTGTTTATTTGATAAATTATATCTTGTTCATTTTTAGATTTTGTTTTTAAATCCATTCTCTCTATTATGTTACTTTTAAAGTAACAAAATTTGTACATATCTTCTTCCTGAAACGTTGACTGTTAAATGATGAATTGCGAATAAAAGAATATTTTGGAAAATAATTAATTTTTATGTTAAATTCAAATTTGATCAGTGGTCCGAACGATATTTATTGGGGTTGATTTAATTACATTTGCTGGTTTGGCAATGCATGATCTATATCTGATATACTTACACCAGACCAATTAATAAAACAGGCTAACTTACCGTTATTTCGCTTAAATAAGTGACTATTAGTCTGACAAAGAATATTTATCTCAATCGCGTGACAACTAGCTAATGAATAATGATAAAAACCATTTACGATCCTATAGTTTTAAAATTATGGGATTGTTTTGTAGGCACGTATAACTTATTATTTGTATGCGATAAAAATGTTAGACAGTGAACTGAACATACATACGTGATCTTAATTATACATATTTATTTGATTAAAATAAAATTCATAACGCTCCAGACTTTATTGGCATAGGAATTTATCCTAAAACAAATTATTTAATAATTAAACAGCAAGTAACAAAACACATGATAAATAAGTTAAATTATTTATTATTGAACTTCTCTTGTTTACTAGGTACAGATACGCTCCGTTTATTCCACCTGATCAAGAAACCCAACGGCCATACAAATATCGGAAAAGTCTTCCTTTAACTCATCATCGATCAGGAAATTCAGCCGAAGCCGGGCCATCGAAGCCATCGAACCTGGTCGGTTCCGGTGCTCAGAAAGATGTCCCCTCCGAGAAGACGGCCAAATCGGACAACTCTACGGTCGAGCAACCCCTCAAGTTTAGTAAGTGTATTTCATATCTAGTATACAAATTTAATAGTCAATGTATACATAACGAAATTGAAACATTAACAAGAATTAAACTCGATAGTAAGTCTGGTGTCACTCAGGGACACCTATAGTCGCCGTCGTATGTAAACCCTCAACGTTTTAATGTACTGAAATATCTTATGCACTGTTGTACTAATTATGTCTTCGGTATATTGGATGTTTATCTACTGGTTCATCTTCAGTGAGAGCGCCGGTCTAGCACTGGCGAGGTCACCAATGTATCTAGCAAGGCCAGGGCCACGAGAGACCATGAGGAAGTCAGGTTTAATTATAATTATAAACGGATTTAACATTTTTTTTTTTTAACTTCTTTATTTTGATTAAATTACAATCTGGCTTATTGGGAAATAAGTAATTGTGATAAATGTTCCATTTATACCATATTTTCATATAATTTTCATTCAATCGCTCATTCATACAGTATTTACAAACAGCCCAGATACCTCCCAAATCCACATGGTTGTCACCATCCACCTCCCTCGCGTACGAAAGAGGTAGCGGAGTCTTGGGAAGTCCCCCACCCTCCTCCGTCAGCCGCGTCACTGGATACGAGCCAGTGGAGGCTGACGAAGAACGCGAGAGCCACATACCCCCAGGACATGATTGGAGAAACTGGCCATTGCCAGGACTCCCGCTGTCACGCATTTATTGCAGGTCACGAGGCCACTGCCGTTTCAGTCTCCGAGGAGGATTATAGGGATGAGTGGTGCAGTGTAATGACTGTGCTACGGGATTAAGATGACTTAGATATGGATGAAGTTTCACATTACAATAAATAATCCTGTATAAGCAAATTGTAATTTTCAAATGAGGATCCTCTAAAAACAATTTTTTTTATAACAAGAATATGAAATTAAATGACTATTAACACAACGCCTTATTAACTAATAATCTAATATAAATTTGTGTATTTACAAAAGCGAAACATAAATAAAACTATCTACATTAACCTAGGCTTATGTGCTAATAAATATTTTTACATAGTTACATAGACGTCACTCCCATATTAATTGGTGCTTACTACAGTTATTAAGAAGGACCATCATCAGAAAACTGTTCAGAAAACAGAGCTATGCAATGTGCTTGGAATGCTTCAAAACCTCAACCCTGTCTGAAAGACCAGAAGTAAATACGTTACCTTAAAACCTCCTCAACCATATCCATGGTCGTTACAATACCCCGTAGAAAGTAACACTTTGCTGATCGCCAATACAATTTTTCAATTTGAAAAAAAAAATAAGCAAACCAGCAACTGCCAACCTTTAAATCCGAAACATTTAAATCCCAGCGTTCCTCTCTATTAAGGATAATTTCCTCTATAGAGCTACACTATAAATCCTGGAGCATCATGTTCTAAAGAATTGGCACAGAACCTCTACCACACTTTACAACAAAACCTAACCAGCAAAATTCCTCCCAAACAACTACTATTGAAGAATTTCTTCCTTCTCCTATCCCTGATTGATTTCCTCCAAAGGTTGCTGACTCCTCTTAGGTCAAATACGTTTTTAAAAAATACCCCACCGAAAATCTCCTGGATATGCTCGCCGTACTCTTCAAATCCTTTAAGTTTTATTTATTTATTTTTAATTACATAAATGAGAAAAATCACTGTCGGGTCGTCACGAAAGGGGTGCCTAGTTACCCTAGCCCTGGTGACGAATGAGGGTTGATTAAGTTTATGACCTGGACAATCGTTTCATGACGGTCTTACTATCTGACTCCATTTTTGATAGGCATGTGCCCCGACAATGCACTATGTTTAGGAGGAGAGGTATAGGGTAGGTAGTTTGTGTAGTCTTGGAATGACCACGAATTCACACTCGGTATCTGAGGGTAGGTGAAATCCGTCCGAATCCCAAATGCGAGTGTGAACCGGAGAGAGGCAGACTAAATCGCCGTGGGGAACACTGCTTGGTAAGCTTGCAGGGCCACGACAACCGTTGTCCACTAGGAAGAGGTCTCTCCCAAGGAGATGCTAGATTTAGCGAGACGAAGGCAGAGATTCCCACTAGGAAGGTGTGGGGTCTGACAACGCCGGACTAACGTAGCGAGGTGAGAAGAGAGAAATGCGGAGGTTTTCATAATGAGGAAGTCAAGTTTGAGATCATCAGAGCAGCCACGAGCCAGTCAGCCAGTTGTCAGGAAAATGATATACAGGCCCCAAACCGCCAGTCTTAAATGCCCAGCTGGCTTCGTCAGTAGCCAATCAGCTTTGGTTTTATAGTACCCAGTGCCAGTTGAGTATGTGGTTTTCTTTGTTCTCTGACAAAGAGATGTGTCACCGATACGTGACCCAGGTAAGGGTCTTTGGGTCTCTCGGCGGGTTGGGTCGTTTAGTACCTGCTACTGGAAGCTGTTGCCCCAGCTCATATAACTAATTGGCTCACAGCTGCATGTTTATTGTTAACCACATTTACAATGATTTATATTTTGGTAATGTTATTTAAATTTGCTTAAATTAATTTACAATATATATACAATAGAGTATAGGGTGATTTATCTTATGTAGTTAGCGGTCGCTACAATGACAAAGCTAAGAAACTACTCCCATAGATAATTACATAAGACAAATACACTTAGGTAAATGATTTGAAAATATTATATTGTATTTTATTGTATTATTAAACAAAATTACTTCATTATAACCATCTAAGTCACTAAGAGAAGAGAAATTCCTTTTAATAGATGGAAAAAATATAAAAAATTATCTAAAATAGTGATTATGAATAGTGTATTGAAATCGGGTCGAACAATATTATATTCGAGAATAATAAACATTTTTTTGAAAATATTTCGGTGAACAAGGTGATTCAAGAACATAAATGTATTAGTGAATAATTCTTTTTTCTTTCTTTTTTTTTAATTCAGACGTGACCACGGCCCGTAATTAGACATAATTTTCTAATTCTTGATATATTACTATTCGATCAAATATATATATATACATAAACAATTTTGTTTATAATTAATGTATATGGATGTAGCAAATTTTTAGTCTGTAAAAAAGTTTTTATTGCTGCTGGATAGTGCTATTAACGGAATAAGATTTGTATTAGAGGTGGTTTAACACTGGGCTGAGCTGTCATAAGCAGGACCTCGATATAAAATTAGACCCGAGTAAGGTTAACGAGCTCCTTTGGCGTCAATGGACCAGCCATAGGGAGGCTTATTGCTGTAAGTTGAATCTGGTAATTGGTGATGACCCGTAATAAGCCGCGATCTGAGAACCGGATGATTGACACTCAAGTGTTGGTGGCTGAGCGACATACCGAGGCCAATCTTCGCACTCAACCTTTCCGTTATTCATCACTGAAGCGTTGAACATTAATGGAGGTAAACGCAGATCATAGGTATGTCCCGAGAGGCTTGACTTTCACCAAGAGCTATCGTGTCTTTGGCTGTATGTATTTGTCTAGCATATCAGTAGAAAAGGTGATACAATCGATCAAAAACTGCAAATGTATTGTTTGGCAAGGAATTACATTAATTATGTTCTCCTAGTTGAATGATTATTTATAATGATTACGGGTGGACCTGGTCCACCCGAGTCGGCTGGCTCTTCCAGAGACAGAGGGTCTGCTCTAGACATGCGATGTCCGAGGATGGTGCCGGCCCAAGAAGCAAAATCTTGCTGTTGATGTTTGAGCAGATCTGGTCCTATCTGTCCGTCTGGTTTCGTCACCCATTGATACAGAGGAACTGCATCTTGGAAGATCTTGGTTCACTCCCTGGAGCTATCTTGCTAGGATACATTTCTCTTGTTGACTAGAAACAACTAGTATTGAGAGAGAACAACAATTTATTAAGATAAAATTACAATCTGCCTTTTATTAGGCAATGAGTAATTGAGATAAGTGTCATCATTCATACCATATTTACAATTCATCATTCACTCGCTCATTCATAAAATATTTACAAGCAGCCCAGAGGCCCCCCAAGTCCACATGGTTGTCACCTCCCTCGCATGCGAAGGAGGAAGCGGAGTCTTGGGGAGTCCCCCACGCCCCTACTTCAGCCGCGTCACTGGATAAGAGCCAGCGGAGGCTGACCAAGAGCGCGAGAGCCACAGTCGCTCAGGACATGATTGGAGAAACTGGCCATTGCCAGGACTCCCACTGTCACTTATTTATAGCAGGTCACGAGGCCACTGCCGTTTAAGTCTCCGAGGAGGATTATAGGGATGAGTGGTGCAGTGCAATGACTGTGCTAGGGAATTAGTGTGGTTGGATAGGTTACCATGGAATTTAATGAACTTGGAAGGGATGAGTTCAAGAATATAGGGTATATTCAGATCATTGTGAAGGGTTTTGTTGCTGACGTAATAAGGGGTATTTACTATTGTTCTTAGGACTTTTGATTGAAAGGATTGGATGCGCTTGATGTTCGACTTTTTTTATGTCCGCCATAGCTCTATTCCGTATGTCCAGATTGGCTTAAGTATAACCTTGTAAATAGAAACTAGTATTAGGTCAGGTGGTTTCGTACATTTGGGGTGAATATTAGCATATTATGAAGATCAAATTTTTGGGTTGATTTGACTGATTTTTTTTTTTTAGGGGGGGGAGGGGGATAATATCCTTTGTAATATTATAAAACTAACATATAGCTTGTTGTTTTTTTTCGGCCAACTGTAAGTGAATTTCGTTAATCGAATTTATTCAGGTAGTATGTATATGTATATACATGTTTTTCTTTGTATTTGTGTAGATGGATTGGCCGAAACACATCTAGCTTACTTTAAATAGAAACGATAAAGAAATGTACCTATTTCTTGTTTAATCACGAATAAATTTAGAGGAAACTGCAGTATGATTAAGTTATTACTTATAATGCATTGATTTTAATTGCGTTTATGTGGCGGTCAGGAAAGTACTTAACACGGCTAATTCAGGAAATTCACATATCTTTTTTCTACATTTTCCCATTGGCAACATTAGGTATTACTACTAACAATTATGTACCTGAAGTTAACACGCAGATGGTTCGCCTTAAGCTGACATTTAGTTTTGATTTTTGTTCAAAATAGACTTGAATTGGTTCTAGTTATAAGGAGATCAGTCAACAAATTTAAATTATATTCGTGAATATATAGATTTTGATTTTTTTTCAATGTATTAGGATGTCCTGGATTTTCCAAAATTACCATCTGTGATTGTAATTAATTGAAAAAAACACGACTTCTCCTTTGGCCAATGGAACGTGATAGCAGATTTGGTGGAGTGGAAGAAGGAAAGGTCTGTTCAAGCCTCTCCTTGAGTGAAGGACGTACTCCCGTCCAATAGTGATCGGTTTTCATAAAATTATTAAAGAACATTTATCCAACGAATTAAAGAAAAATTTTCACAATTAACATAGTGATGGTGGCCACTTCAGGGAATACCATATTAGCCGAAGGATAGTGGACATACCGACGGCCGGAAGAAAATAAGAAGACGACCTCGTTACTGGATGTTACAGTATATGTAGTAAGGTGAAGAAATCATTAATTTCGTACTGAACACCTTTGTTTTATTACACCCACACAAATCGTTACCTTCTATACGTAAACTTTCTTTCATTGATTATTGTATGTTTGAAATGAAAATTTATATTGTTCATTCAGAGTTGTTATCTTAAAATTAAAATTATTCATGAGTATCATCCATGTTTGTTTATAAATGGTAAATACACATGTCCTATAAAAGGGGCCTCTGCATTGAACTATCCGTTTATCCTACACCATGAATTATCTGTAGACATCATGATTCCTTTGTTTCTCCCTCGTACCTGCCCAAATCCCATATTGACTGTTACTAGTTGAAAATTGGCATTGCTATATACTGATAAAGTATGTGGTATCTCTTGTAAAAAGATTTTCCTGGGGTACTTATCACCTCTGTATTAAAGGTAAATTCGACGCAATGACCCCTGAATTTGTTATGGTCCAGTTAGGTAGTCGCTAAATATGATTATTTCTTTCTGACTAAGCATAAATCATTTTTTCCAAGTAATAAGCGTTTCCAATTTTGGGAATTTGAAACTTTGGGCATAATTTAACTCGGAGAAAGACATAGTTCAGCCCTAATTTGGTTTTATTTTAGCCCAGTTAAGTTTCGAGTCATTATCTTCGGGCTCAACTTGGTATTAGGAAGCTTAATGGTGGCACGAGGGTCCGTATCCTACTGAACGATGCTGATCCTGTGGGTAACTTGTATGGGTGGAGTTTAGGGTATAGTTGAAACCATGTCCATTACCCTAGCCGAGACAGTGGTCGAGGTGTGCATTATTGACTAAGCATTGCGACCAGCTGTTGGTCTCAGTTAACTACCCATACTTGTAGGCAGTCGGTATTCTGGAGTCATTCAATCCATGCGGTGGGCATCGGTAGTTGATGCACCAGATATCTGGATAATTATGTATATCCCCTTGCCGAGATAAATTTGTCAATTCACATAATTATGCATTTCACACCTTCAAGTGATAGTTCTTCACATTAGTGAACATTATATCAGCACTTTACATGAGAAGGTGGGATGAGGAGAATGAAGTGTTTCCATTATTCCCCTTGAATTGTGCTGAAAGCTTGTGGAATCAATCCAAAATACTTTAATACTGTGAGTCAGTGTATGAAAAAACTTGTGAGCCTAATTAGATAAATGTTTGTTACTTGCTGAACAACCACTATCCCAAATTATACACATATGATCTAATTTTCAGATGATTTCAATCCTTTAATTGTTAATTTAGTTTCATTGTTTAAATCAAATACGCTATCTCCCTTTAAGTTGATTTCTTATTTGAAATTTAGTCTTTAGTTCAGTATGATATTAGTAGTTAATTTCTCACATGAAAATTGTTCCTTTGGGCATGACTAGTTAACTACCTCGTAAACGGGGCGTACACCATCGTACCTCACGGTGAATAAAACTTATTATGAATCTGTTTTCGTGCCTATCTGCTTTCTAAATTAAATTGGTACTTCATGAAAATTTTAGAAGTAGCACATTTTATGATCAAGAAATGTCAAATTGGGTCAGATCTTACCCTGGAAAGATAATTACATTGTTTCAGAGTGCAAAGATTTTGGGAAATGTCTTTATTAGGGCAGCAACCCTAACCAATATAACTAAAGCAATTCACAAATCATATATATATATGATATAGCTGTACCAGGACAATCAGTAGATAATCTGCCTACAAAAAATATTTGAGCAGAGATAGAAATTCAAGTTGTCTATAATCTGTCTGCTGGTGTCACAGAAGGACCTACAAAAAATATTTCGAATGTTCAACAAGAATGCTCGTCTTGGAATCTCAATAGTTGCCCAAAAAGCATGTTATTAAATTTATAACCAATACCCTAAAAATAAATTATAAGGGCCCTTACTTACCCCACCGGCAAAAACGAGCTAAATTCTATTTAAATTTGTGAAATGGACAAACAATAAAAATTGTATTTCGTACATAGCACCAAATATGTAATTTGTGAAAGATTAGTACTGAGTTTTATTAACTTTTTTTTTTCAGCCCGTTAGTTAGGTATATCCTTTTACAATTAGGCTGGACCGATCCAAAAATCGATCCAATCTCTTACAAAAACAATTAAAACTTTAAGTTAGCCACACCAGAAGCAGGGCCGGATTTAAGACAGAGGCCTTAAATTAAACTTTGTTTAAGCCCAAGTTTTTCCAGGACTTCTGAATCCCTAGGTAGAAACAATACCTAGTTTCATCCCCCCCCCCCAGATTTTATAAAACTGCCTTAATTTTATATAGCAACACTCACATAAGAACAAAAAACCAACGTATCCTTTAAAATGATTGAACATTCAATATTATACAATATTTTATTATTTAATTTTCAGTTCAAAAGATAAACTGTATTCTAGCCCCTCACGAGATAGTTGCAGAGAAGCGATACAAGTTCCGGATTACAACGGTATCACTTTTCTGAACTTTAACACAGTATTCGAAGCCAAATATGTCTTAATAAATCCAGCTGAATACTGGATACAAGTGTGATGCACGGAAATGAAAATATTATTGCAAATTTTTTCCAATGCTAGAAGGTACTCTCGACTTCTGAAAGAATTCCAACAGTGATTCGAATTGACTTAGATCCCACATGACCCGTAATAGCAATATACGCTAAAAGCAATCCAACGTTAGACAGACGTTTGGCTAAGAGCATAACTAATACTTGTGGCCTCTGGATGGCATAGTAAGGATATAGTTAAGCCGCAGTGTCTTCTACACACACCTCCCCCCTCCCCAAACATAAAATAAATAAGTAGAAGTGATGGATTGTACATTCCAGGAGGCTAAAATAAACTTGGAACATAAAACATATATGAACGTTTATTCTAAAATATAAAGTCACGAAAGCAATATCTATTTTAAATATAATAAATGTTTATGATGTTCGTTAACAACGATCAGTAATAATTATACTACAATTCCAATAAAAATAAAGATTTAAATGTTGGAATTAAGTGGATTGGCAGATCGTGCGAGGAATCCAGAATATTTTGAAGTAGATTGTTCCTTCTCAAAGGTTCTGGCGTGTTCAAATTCAAAATAGAGTCACACTTGACTTGATTTGTTCGCCTACTAATGTTTTTCACCATTGAGAAAGTTAGCTAAATGTTTTGAAGCTAAGAATACAGAACAAATAAGAAAAAAATATCCCTTTATATTGAACGAAACCGATGTGGAGATAGGACTAAACAAAACAAGGGACGATATGGCATAAACTGCGGAAGGACCCGCTGAATAGCAGCTCCTATCAGAGCATCCTTATCTGGCTTAGATTCAATTTATTCTATCCTTACAGCCGGTTGGACTCTTATTTGTTTTGACATTGCATGGTATATGTGGATTATATACATAGTTTATATAAAATTATATATATATATATATATGCGTGTATGGAGGGTTCACCAACGAGCAAATTTACAAGTCAAAATAAAATAAATTTGGGACGATGTCTGAGGATCATCAATTCATTTTTTTTTTAGGCCAAGGTCTAGTGCAAGACAAATAGGCACATTTTCTTGATCGATGATTTTTTATCTAGTCCGATGATGTGAACAGTAACTCCCAAGCGAGCCACGTACATCGGATCCCCTGCCCGTAGTGAGACCTAATGAATGATTTCATTTGTGTTTAACTATTTTTTTTTCCATCAGTTATGAACTATGAATCTTGGCATATCCTAGACAAAATAGATAACGTAAAATATATTCCCGCTTTAACCCTTAATAACCTTCCCATCACTTTCTGCTCCACTGTCAAAAACCTAGGCACAACCATTGACCAAACCCTCTCTAGGAACCAACATGTCTCTCAAATTCAAACAGGCACCCTAAAACTGTTCCATAGTTCTCTCCATCTGCTCCCCCAGCCTACACTTCAACTCCTTGTATCCTTCCTCACTTTCCCTTAAACTGACTATTATGGCTGTGTGCTGTATGGGGGTCTCTCGGTGAAGCGAATCACGAATTGCTTCCTTAGATTTGTTTTTGGGACTCGGCGGCAGGTCTCTCACCCCTACGAGTTAGGCTGGTTCTTCCTCTCTTTCCATGCACAATATTTTCTCAGTTCATTCCTCATTCAAACCATAAATTCTCATCACTCTCCTTACATAAACAATATTTTACAGTTCAAAACCTCGGTCCATAAGATCCCCTCCTCCTGCACCAATGCAAACGATCAGACCTTCTTTGCTCGCTCTACTACCCTCTGGAATTCTATACCTTCTAATACCCGCTAATGGTTCATCCCTAAGAACCTTTGAAGCTCTTCTATTCCAACACCTTCTCAACATCCAAAGACTCCCAGCTTGTTTGTCTGGGAACGATTTGCCCATTCATTATTTTATATTTCCTGACTTTTATTTTTGTATTAATTATTTTGATTTAATTGTTTACTATAAATCGATAAATGTTAGCTGCCAGCTTGTTTTATTTTGTATCAATTTTATTGTTTATTATCAAATATCTTGCTGAACAGATTTCTGCATATTGTTTTTGCTGTTTTGTTTTTTTGGTTTCTTAAAGTTGGATCCTATAGACTGTATTTACTAAGAGCAGTTAAAAATTTTTTTTTTTATTTCATAATTATTATTACCACCCTAAATTCTTGAACTCATCCCTTCTAAGCTCATAAAATTCCATAGTAACCTATCCAACCACCCTAATTCCCAAGCAAAGTCATTCCACTGCACCACTCATCCCTATAATCCTCCTCGGAGACTAAAACGGCAGTGGCCTCCTAACCTGCTATAAATACGTGACAGTGGGAGTCCTGGCAATGGCCAGTTTCTCTAATCATGTCCTGAGCGTCTGTGGCTCTCGCGCTCTTGGTCAGCATCCACTGGCTCTTATCCAGTGACGCGGCTGACGTAGGAGCGTGGGGGACTTCCCAAGACTCCACTTCCTCCTTCGCACGTGAGGGAGGTGACAACCATGTGGACTTGGGGGCCTCTGGGCTGTTTGTATATATAGTATGAATGAGCGAGTGAATGAAAATTGTAAATAGGTATGAATGAGGTCATTTATCACAATTACTTATAGCCCAATACGGCAGATTGTAATTTTATCATAATAAAGTTGTAATACTAAAGAAATTATTATTATCACTTTTTGCATACATTTGTATACACTTTATTTTACATTGATTGTTTTATTTTTTTATTATGATGTTACAGTTTATTTTATTTTTCAGGTGTGAATATGTCATCTGAACATGTATTCAAAGGGGACTTAGTCCCGGAATAAAATGTTTCTTATATTCTATTCTATTCTAAGGAGTTAAGTAATGCTAACGAAATATTGCGTTGGCTGATATTCTTTTGTATTTTTGGTAATATCACAGCACTCCCCCAGTGCTCACATATATCGGAGTATCGAGATCGGGCAATACTTCATAGATTCAATGTAGCAACACTTCGTAATCACGTGTTGTTTCAAGAGACAAAAAAGCGAATTTACTTTCGAATCTTTATTGTTTATTATTATTAATTTGGGGTATATTTCAGTGGTTAGTGCAACTGATTCGTGGAATGAAGGTTATGGGTTAGAATCCCAAGACGGACAGTGCAATTTTCATTCATTTGCAGCTGAGTGAATAGTAACCCATCTTTTTTGCCTAAAGGCGAATGACTGCAACCAAAATCAATGCATCCGTATACAAAACAATCTTTGTTTTAAAGCTTGTACCATATTTAAACTTATGTTATATACATGCACTAATGGGAGCTGCAATATTAATAATTAACAATAAAGTTCCACCGGGCACTTAAAAGTTGTAAAGAGAACTTCCCTCTTCATTTCTCCCCTTAACTATGAAAACCTCTTCACCCTTTAGGTGCTTTAATCGTGGATTAGGGGAGTGGCTCTTAACCAGAACAATGAAGAAATATGTGCAGTCTAGAAGTTAACAACTTACTCTTTCATAATAAAACATCAGCCCACTCCTCTTTTTAGCCATTCAGTAATGAGTGGTTAATAACAAAGGTTATATTCACTAATCGTTTAGATGGGTGTTAGTGCGCGTGAGTTCACCGACTTAGTTCCTTTAACGATCATTTGGGCTGTTCAAGGAACAAAGTGAGACTCATTAGATTTCTGGCTCTTGTAACTCAGATGGTTGCCTCATATAATTTTTGTAATTGTAATTTAAAGGGTCACATCATAGTAGTACATGCACTGGTCAAAACCAACCTGATTTAGCTTGGTGTTTCAAATATTCGTATATTCTGTTAAAAATTCTTTATTAGAAAAATTACAACATATAGAGATATAACAATTCACTCGTACTTACATACAATTTACATTCATACAGTTATACTCACACAATCTGTCCAGGACCCCCCCCCCAAACTCCTAACGCGTTTACCTCAACCAACTGGTGGAAGTGGAGAGAGCAACGGAGCTTTCCCCGCCTTCCTCTCAGACCGTTTCTCCAGTACACGAAGACCAGAGAGAGGGCAAGAGAGCCACAGATGCCCAGGACATAATATTGATAATGGCCAGTGCCAGGGCCCCAATACTTTCCTATATATTTTCAATATATCGCGAGAATACCGCCGTTTTTAATGACAAGGAGAATTGCAAATATGGGTGTTACTGGATAATGATTTGGATGCGTGAGGGTAAAAGGTCGAGGGCAGAGATCGAGTTGGCACATGGAGATCACTATAAAAGGATGAGCCTGTAATGTAATAGCGTGTTTTTCAATAGAGTTTAGGCTTTGGATTGGAATGTTTAGATTTGTTTGATGTCCGACAGTTTTGCTGTTTCCCCATAGTTCTATTCCTTAAGTCCAAATTAGTTTTAGATACTTTCAAATATTTGTAAAAATCAATTATTTATTTTTCGAATATATATATATATATATAATTTTACGTTTAAAAGTTTGCAGCTTGTCACAACTTTTTGTTAAAAAGTATTTTCGTTTTATGTTCTTTTTCGGAATCTCAAAGAAGTATCAATTATAAAAGTATTTATTGTAATATTACTTTTTGAATAATATTTTGTCAGTTATGATTCGTTGTTATGCTATTAACCCCTTTACTGAATTTCACCTGCCACAATTATAAATTTTCACTGCATTTCTATCGCATGCCTTAATTATTGTAGTATATTATTGTCGGAATGCTTCTTGTGCACGTCGAGGGTCGCCAATTGTCGGAAAAGGGGTGAACAATTGTTGGAGGTCAACAATTGTCGGGGGGCGTCACTAGGGGATTGCCTGATCACTCTAAACTTGGTGACAAGTGCGGATTGTTGTAGTTAATAACATGGGCCATGTTCCATGTAGGCGTTAATATCTGACTCCATTTATTGATAGGGATGTGTCCCGACAAGACACTGTGTTCAGGATGAGGTTCAGAGGTTCATAAAGAATAAGACCAGTTTTCATAGTTTGGGCGAGAGATTGGCAGCGTAATAGGTACAAGTTGTCAGAGGTCTGCTAGAGGCTGTGAGGTGACTGCCGCCCAGAGGTGTGGCAGAGAGAGTAGACTAGTAGAAGATTCCAGGGCCCCGGGGCCCTGGAGTATCGCGACTTTCGAGATGCAGAGACCGGAAAAGAGTGACTAGTGAGCCTACCAGGGCCAAGTGGCCCTGGTGTAAAGTGACCAGAAGTGCGGCTGTGGAGACTAAGAGACAGAGTGCTTCTCAGGACGAAAACTTACTGATATAAATATTGTACCCCCCTCCCTCGTGGAAGGCGGAGTCTGTCTGCAGGTTGTTTTATTATCCCGTTGGTCCAAAATGGTGTGCTTTATGATGTAACACCTATCGAGCGATCGTGACCGCTCGTCCCCAAAAGGACTGTTTATTGCAATGCTTTTAGATTTTATGACTGCCGGAAGTGACTGAAGGTCTGCCGGGTCTATTTATGGCAGTCAGGTGGCTAATCCTCCTAGGTTTATTGCCGTACCCTCGATCCTCTGTTACTTGTCTACATCTGCCGACCTCTCTATGATTTATTACAAGAAGTTTACACAGATTTGCATTTCTATTATAATACATTATGAACCAGAGTGTAGGGTAATTTACATATATTTAGCTCTTCGCTACAATTATATATTCATATGCATTATTATTTTAAAAACTGCATCGTTGGTGATTAGTATATTTTACCAATTGAATTTTGTTCATGATTTCTTGGTTAAGTTAGATACCTTAACTTATATTATACTTTGTCAAACTAGGCCACTTAACTATTACAACTTTCCTTCCTTTGTTGACAATCTTCAAATCTCTTCTACATATTTACTCGAAAAATGCGGTCCATTTACGCCAAATCCGCTCCCGACAATCCATCCTTTAACCCCCGTTAAATTACAATATACTCCACTTAAACCCATACATACTACATATTCTTAACCATTACGTAGGCTTATAGTATATATAAATATATAAAATATTGTATTTTTTCATTGCTGACTAATTAACAGATAATGACCCTATTATTTTTTCGTATGGTTACTTTTATGTTTATCAAACAACCGTAATAAATAAATATTTTCCAATCATATTGAGGGGGGATATCGAAGGTAAAGGCATTTGCCTCCAGATTAAAATGTGTTAGTAAGTTATTAAAATTAGAAAAAATACTGAAACCATGGTTAAAATTCTTTTGGCAGCCGCAACGAAACCTTCAATGCATTGATCCTTTACGCTTTACATGTTTTTTTTTCTGCGTACATTTGCATTTTTGAGTGAACTTAAATGCTAACATGAGTTGAGGATACTGGTAATTCCACCTTTGCCTCACTACAAAATTCGCTATACCATGCGCTGACACAAACAACGAAGTTACACAGGATGTTTTATTTTCCTAAAAAGCTTTTTTTGCTCTGAGTTCTATTCACTCCCCACTCCCCGAACACGTCACTTGCAGAAAGAAATGTTGGAAATTCTTTGGTAACATCATGTTATTTTTACTTCAGTGGCTTTCGTGTATTATTACTTACATTCTTACTTATATTTACACAATCTCAATAACATTACAATTTTATCAAATTTTCAATTCCTCGTGTTAACGTTTGGAAATCGTATCTTTGATTCAATATCGTACTCACCATGACTTTTTTTATTATTGACTATATAATTAACAAAGATCCTTTATTGTTTCCATAAGATTTCTTTTATTCGAAGGATGGCTGGGGAGGGGGAGGGGAAGGGGTATCATGAAGATTAGGGCTGTGGATACTTATAACATATTTTTTTTTATTTCAATCCTAAACGTAAAGATCGAGGAAACAAAATGGGACAGCTTGACAAAAATTTAAATCTGTTGCTACCAAACAATGCACACGGTATTACACAGAAACTTGAAAAAAGAACCCAAATAAAATATCATGAATGAATTTTTTTTATTATTAAAAATTATATATTGTATTAAGAGCTTGACCAGTGTGAAGAGATTGTACGTTTCTTCAAGTTGAGAAAAAGATAATCTATCAGTTTATTCAATAGATGCAATTTTAATATAGAAATAATTGGTAGCAATAACAACGTTAGTTTATTGCTACTGTTTAATTAATTGTATTTATAATGAATGTTTCAGCATTTTATGGCGCTCAGGAAGAGGTCCCAGATCCAAAAATAAATAATGAAATACGTAAGATTTTTTATTTAGATCTGTTATTTTTCATATAATAACAAAAAAAAAACACCTTTTGAAATAGGTTAAGGGTATATTGATTTTACTAAGGTAAATTTGTCCCTGAATACAAAAATGGTGAAAACCCCTAGCAATAATTTTTTCTGAAAAATCATCCCTTATCAAATGTTGACCAATGATAGTTTCTCTGTTTGCTCTCCACTGCTTCTTTGTGCATGAGATATTGAAAGTCGAGATCATCCCACCCTCCACAAAACCAGCGGTCTCATAAAATTATAAATAAGCAACTAGGGTCTTAGAAAGATGTGAGAAAAACTAAGTTGTGGGCCAGAAGGTTGCGAACTACTTTCAGGTCTCTAATGGAGACAACGCGGGTAATGGTGTTGCCCACGGGAAACATTCCACGATGCGTGCGATCTTCCAACAAAGAGGAGCACTGGACGGATCTGCCAATAGGACCAGGTCATCACCCATAAGTATGATACCTTGTGTAACACTTAGGTCTTTTCTGCAGAGTCAAAGTGGTGCAATGTACTCTGCATGGCACCGCTTCTAGATATGTTGGCTAGAATTGGCATCCAATCCCCAACGGCATAAATAATTTGTCTAAATGTTCGAAAAGTCGTTTTCAGGCATCAACAAAAGAGGTGTTCCAATGAGAAAATGTCCAGTAGTTGACACTTCTTCTTATGTCAGGTCGTTCATAAGACTCAGAAGGCTAGAGTTAAGAACGTTTTTTTTTTTTTTAGAATCTATTTTCGCAAAAAGAGAGATTAATTCTTTCACGTAGAACGCTCGGTCACCTATTACTCGGTAAAGGCGAGATTTCACGGATTTATTAGCAGCTCCGCATATACTCCCTAAATGAGGGGCGTGACGAGGGTTGAAATGCCGTTAAAAGCCAACATCTGAAGCGTGAAGATGTTCTCTGCCTCTTGAGTGCTCTCGGCAATGGCAATAGTCTTTGTAAACGACGAGCAGCACCAACAAAGTTAGGGTCATTATCCGAGTAAATGACGTTTGGTTTTCCTCTTCGAGCGACGATACGATCCATTAAGGCGATGAAGGTTTTCATTGTCAGGGAAGAGACTACCTTTAGCTGCATAGCACTAGTAGTCATGCAAATGAAGATGCACGAGTAGAAAATGACAGGATACCGAGAAAGACCTCATAAGGGATTCAATGCATGATATAAATCAGGAAGGTCCTCTACCTGTTCAGAAGGAGGCGTTTGAGACCATTCTAGATAATGAAGCCAACTAGGTCCTGCCCACCCTAAGAGGTGACGTCTAAAGCTCTAAATAACCAATGTTTTAGGCCTGTTGGTAGCTTAAGTATTGTATGAAGTCAAAGAGCCTCTAGATCTGCAAGCTAAAGCATTAAGTACGACTCTAATATTTAATGGTGTCCAGCATAGACTCGCCCCATATTAAGTTAGAAAGAGGGGAGAGGGGGGAGTTGATGAGAGAGGAGGTTTCCCCCAAGCAAGGGACTCAATTCACGCAAATATACAAACAGAACAGAAATACAAAATAATACTAAATCTAAACGTAAAGAAATGATGAGAGTTGTGAACAGGGAGTTTTAATTTAAGTCCACTAGGTAAAAAAGTACCAACACGTATACATATATAATATCTTTGATTCGATACCCTACTCAATACGAGTTTTTTTTATTACTTACATGAATAATAACGATGCTTTATTGTTTCCATGAGGTTTTTTTTTTTTATTCAAAGAATCGTTGGGGATTTAAGTGGATTTTTGAGACAAACTGGAAAATTGTCTAATAATTGTAGACACAGCATATCTTTTTATATACATATCAATCCTTAAAGTCAACAATAATAAGGAAACAAAATGGGATAGCTTGACAAAAAATTAATTCTATTGCGACCAAACAATTTATACGGTGTTACGAAAATCCACAAGAACTTATTTGTAACCAAAATAAATGTTACGGCTGATTGATATTGACAATATTTTCATAAACTCCATGTTCTCATAAACATAATGCTATGTTAAAATTGGTTTTAAATTGTATACAATCTATTTTATACAATTTAAAACAGTTTATTTAAAGATAATTTGAATGAAATAACAATTTCGAAAACAAGTTTAGGAACTGACCTAATACATTCCGGCTCCAAGAGACTAATTAGCGACGTCTTTGCATTAATTAATTGAACCTTGTCAGAAAATTATAAAGTAAATATAATTAATGTCAGAGGATTTTAATTTGACTCATTTAATTTGAAGAGAAATTGTATCTTTTTGAGTTTTGGGCGATAAGTTGATTTTGAATGAAGTATAATAAGGTGAAATCCCAGGAAAATGTTTTATGCGTTAGAGCAAAAAATGTTTTGTTTGTTTATTATTTAAAGTTATATATTCTATAAATAGCTTCATCTGTGGAGATATTTTACGTTTCTTCAAGTTGAGAAAAAGATAATCTAACATTTTATTTAATAGATGAAATTTTATTATAGAAATAATTGGTAACAACAACAATGTTAGTTTATTGCTACTGTTTAATTAATTGTTTTTATAATGATTGTTTCAGCATTTAATGGCGCTCAGGAAGAAGTCCCAGATCCAAAAATAAATAATGAAATACGTAAGATTTTTTATTTAGATCTGTTATTTTTCATATAATAACAAAAAAAATAAACCCCTTTTGAAATAGGTTAAGGGTATATTGATTTTACTAAGGTAAATTTGTCCCTAAATACAAAAATGGTGAAAACCCCTAGCAATAATTTTTTCTGAATCGTCCCTAATTTTTGTTACCTTACTATTAGTTGACCACTGATAGTTTCTCTAGGTGCTCTCCACTGCTTCTCCGTGCATGATATATTGAGAGTCGAGGTCATCCCACCCTCCACAAAACCAGCGGTCTCATAAAATTATAAATAAGCAACTAGGGTCTTAGAAAGATGTGAGAAAAACTAAGTTGTGGGCCAGAAGGTTGCGAACTACTTTCAGGTCTCTAATGGAGACAACGCGGGTAGTGGTGTTGCCCCCGGGAAACATTCCACGATGCGTGCGATCTTCCAACAAAGAGGAGCACTGGACGGATCTGCCAATAGGACCAGGTCATCACCCATAAGTGTGATACCTTGTGTAACACTTAGGTCTTTTCTGCAGAGTCAAAGTGGTGCAATGTACTCTGCATGGCACCGCTTCTAGAAATGTTGGCTAGAATTGGCATCCAATCCCCAACGGCATAAATAATTTGTCTAAATGTTCGAAAAGTCGTTTTCAGGTATCAACAAAAGAGGAGCTCCAATGAGAAAATGTCCAGTAGTTGACACTTCTTCTTATGTTAGGTCGTTCATAAGACTCAGAAGGCTAGAGTTAAGAACGTTTTTTTTTTTTTTTTAGAATCTATTTTTGCAAAAAGAGAGATTAATTCTTTCACGTAGAACGCTCGGTCACCTATTACTCGGTAAAGGCGAGATTTCACGGATTTATTAGCAGCTCCGCATATACTCCCTAAATGAGGGGCGTGACGAGGGTTGAAATGCCGATGAAAGCCAACATCTGAAGCGTGAAGATGTTCTCTGCCTCTTGAGTGCTCTCGGCTATGGCAATAGTCTTTGTAAACGACGAGCAGCACCAACAAAGTTAGGGTCATTATCCGAGTAAATGACGTTTGGTTTTCCTCTTCGAGCGACGATACGATCCATTAAGGCGATGAAGGTTTTCATTGTCAGGGAAGAGACTACCTTTAGCTGCATAGCACTAGTAGTCATGCAAATGAAGATGCACGAGTAGAAAATGACAGGATACCGAGAAAGACCTCATAATTGATTCAATGCATGATATAAATCAGGAAGGTCCTCTACCTGTTCAGAAGGAGGCGTTTGAGACCATTCTAGATAATGAAGCCAACTAGGTCCTGCCCACCCTAAGAGGTGACGTCTAAAGCTCTAAATAACCAATGTTTTAGGCCTGTTGGTAGCTTAAGTATTGTATGAAGTCAAAGAGCCTCTAGATCTGCAAGCTAAAGCATTAAGTACGACTCTAATATTTAATGGTGTCCAGCATAGACTCCCCCCATATTAAGTTAGAAAGAGGGGAGAGGGGGGAGTAGATGAGAGAGGAGGTTTCCCCCAAGCAAGGGACTCAATTCACGCAAATATACGAACATAACAGAAATACAAAATAATACTAAATCTAAACGTTAAGAAATGATGGAGAGTTGTGAACAGGGAGTTTTAATTTAAGTCCACTAGGTAAAAAAGTACCAACACGTATACATATATAATATCTTTGATTCGATACCCTACTCAATACGAGTGTTTTTATTACTTACATAAATAATAACGATGCTTTATTGTTTCCATGAGGTTTTTTTTTTATTCAAAGAGTCGTTGGGGATTTAAGTGGATTTTTGAGACAAACTGGAAAATTGTCTAATAAGTGTAGACACAGCATATCTTTTTATATACATATCAATCCTTAAAGTCAACAATAATAAGGAAACGAAATGGGATAGCTTGACAAAAAATTAATTCTATTGCGACCAAACAATTTATACGGTGTTACGAAAATCCACAAGAACTTATTTGTAACCAAAATAAATGTTACGGCTGATTGATATTGACAATATTTTCATAAACTCCATGTTCTCATAAACATAATGTTATGTTATAATAAGTTATATATTCTATAAATAGCTTCATCTGTGTGGAGATATTTGACGTTACAAGTTGAGAAAAAGATAATCTAACAGTTTATTTAATAGATGAAATTTTATTATAGAAATAATTGGTAACAAGAACAATGTTAGTTTATTGCTACTGTTTAATTAATTGTATTTATAATGAATGTTTCAGCATTTAATGGCGCTCAGGAAGAAGTCCCAGATCCAAAAATAAATAATGAAATACGTAAGATTTTTTATTTAGATCTGTTATTTTTCATATAATAACAAAAAAAAAATAAACACCTTTTGAAATAGGTTAAGGGTACATTGAATTGACTGAAGCGAATTGGTCCCCAAATCTAAACATAGTAAAAACACCCCTAACAATAAATTTCTCTGAAACATTGTCCCTTATCAAATGTTGATCACTGATAAATATGTGAGTTCTGCGCATAAATAAAATAGCAATTTCGGAAACAAGTTTAGGAACTGACCTAATACATTCCGGATCCAAGATAATAATTAGCAACGTCTTTGCATTAATTAATTGAACCTTGTCAGAAAATTAACAATTTACTGAACTGACATAGTTATTCTATTATAACATATCATCAATCTGTCATTTGACATCAAGTGAGTCAACTATTACTTCATAAATTCACCTCAAAAAACCCTTCTGACTCGTTTATAGTTGTAGTGACCCTAAATACATAAGTGTTAAATCACCCTATACTCTGGTGCATATATAATGTATTGTAATTAGATGTAAAACATGGTAATAGCTTTTTCTAGTAATAAACCATGCGGGACCGGCAGTCGTAAAACAGTCACAAGAGGGTCGAAGGGCGTCAGCAATAAACCTGAGAAGGTAAGCTACACGGCCGTCATAAAGCCGACCCGGTAGACCTTGGGTCACTTTCCGGCGGTCATAAAATCTAAAAGCCATGCCATAAAACAGTCCTTTAGGGGACAATGGGTCACGTACCGCGGTGTGACATCATAGACATACCCCTTTCAAGCCAGGCTCCGCCTTCCGGTAGGGTGGGGAAGTAATATTTAAACCAGGGGGTTTCGCCCTGTAGGACTACTTTACACTCCCACTCAGTCTGCGACCCACTCAGTCTTTCCGCCTTGACTCGGACGCTTTACGGAACTCAGTCTTCTACTCTTTCTCAGTCTCCTCATCTCCACAGCCGCTATCACTCGGTCGCTTTACACCAGGGCCCCGGGGCCCTGGAAGTAAGTCCACTCAGTCTTCCACTAGTCTACTCTCTCTGCAGCACCTATGAGCCTGTCACCCTGTCACTCAGCCTCCTAGCAGACCCTCTGACGACTTGTACCTATTACGCTGCCGGTCTCCCACCCGAACTCTAAAAACTGGTCTTATTCTTTATGAAACCTCTGTACCTCTTCTCCTGAACACAGAGTTTTTTCGGGACACATCCCTATCATAAAAATGGAGTCAGATATTAACGCCGACATGGAACATAGTCCATGTTATAAACTACAACAAACCGCACTTGTCACTAGGGCTAGAGTGATTAGGCACTCCCCTTGTGGCAACCCGACAATAGTAAACAAAGCCTACATCCTAACATTATGATAGAAAGCTTATGATATGTAATTAAAATTAGTTGAGCAAGTATTTGAAATATTTTCAATAAGAATTTGTTTCCCTTCCAAAGCACCTAGACGGTTTGTTAAATCCCATAATGATTGAAAACCATATACGAGTAAGCTATGCTTCCCCTGTTGACGGTAGCATATTTTTTATGGTCCCGAATTATTTTGGCGGCCTCTGGTATGATTCATCCAACTGTTCCCCCACTGAAAAAAATACAATCCAAACGTGATGAATTTATATCATGTGGCCAAATACCTGTAAAAAATCATTACTTAAAATAAATTAATTAAAACAATCACACAAATAAACGAAATAGATTCGCCTAAATTAATTTCTTCTGTTTCTTTCCAGGGGCCCAAGGAGAAAAGTTATTGAAAACCAAAAGCATCCGAATGCCCAGCCCTCCCCGCCGATTGATTAAAAGAAATCAGTTGAATAACTGTTACGTAAATGAAAGGAAATGGGGGTTAGCTCCACAGCTCGTCGTAAAAGGCATTTCAAGAACTGATACTTTACCAAAACTTCCTGTTGGTTCCGAATTGTTCATTGTACCACCTTCAGTGCCCATCCCATCGCCACGACCACCACAGACTCCGCAACCCCTTACTCCTGTCACAACCCCTCCTAACCTGTTCCATGGACCTTCAACCTCAGTTTCAACACCTGCTGCAGATCGGCCACAATCTTCAGTGCACGTACAGACTGACAACTTTCCTGCAACTGACATAGCCTTAGCTGATTCTTTCCAGCCTAAAGAGACTGAGTTTTGTCAACAAGAAAACTTGCTAGATGAAAGGAAAAAAGAATGCAACACGCAGTTTTCCTTGAGCCTTGTGCATGACATGCAGCTTATGACAAACAGACAAGTCAGAGCATTTAAGAAAAAGGTTTTGGCGGCGATAGATAAAATCTTTGAATTGAAGGAATGAATCCAAGCTACCTCCCTTTTTAAGGATACAAGCCCACAAATAACAGCGATAACTTCCTGCCAGATTTCTTCCTTAATCATGTATCATAAAAGATAAAAGAAAAAAGAAGAGAAATATTATTTTATATAAATCGAAATAACATAGCTAGAAAATATTGTTGGTTTGACATAAATGCTTACCTTAATGTAACGTCTGTTTGGGTTGATTCCTGTATAAAGTAATTAATTAAAAATCAAATAAAAACAAATGCTTAAATATCATCCTATTTAACCGGGATCCTTCTCCCGGAACACATGGTCCCGTCTTTAGGCCTTTATACTCCTCCCCAAAAAACTGTAGTATGCGATCTTTTCGTTCCTCGATCTTTCCACAATTCTCTCCCTTCTAATATCGACCATTAATCATCCATACGAACCTTCAAAACCCTTCAATTCCAAAATCGAGCCATCCAGACGATCCAGGCAGACGATTGCTAGTTTGTGAAACGATCAATCATCATGTTTTATTTCCAAACTTTTATTCTGTTCATTTATATTTTTATAACAATGTATTTACTATTACTTTTTTTTTTACTATTATATATTTAGCTGTTATATTTTTTAAAATGTATTTTTTGGTTTTCATTTAATGTTGTATTGTATTTTAAATTGTCTATTTAAACTTTGTTTTACATCGTCATTGTACTTTATATTGTAATAGTTATTTTGGTTGGTGGCAATGAATTTGTTATGTGTACTTCATTGCTGTTCATAGCGGATTTCGCCCCATAATAAATTTATCTTTCTATCTTTCCATCTATCTATCATACCTAATCCACCGTGACAGTGGCCCTGGGGTGCGCCTTGTAGTTCCAAATTCGATTTTTGTGGACTTGATTCTGCAGCTCCATTTTTTCCATTGGAGTTTATTGTTTCTTCATTTTATTCTATTACTATTAAATATAAAGTACTATAAGTTTTTTGTATCATACAATATACTATAATGTTTACATCCCGATAATTGGGGAATAAGGCTGTATATTGGCGCTGTCCGGATCTGAACTCCCCCGCACCAGTTTACGCGCATCCGCACGTAAACTCTTCTATATCAGTTTTTGCCATAGTTACTTATCATGTCAGGACAGATTGTAAATTTAACGCAAACAATTATTCAACACAGTTCATAGTGTAAACGTGGATAATCTTTCAACCTGAAGTGTGAATTAGAATTTCAACTGTTTCGACGTATTTTATTACATAATTTCTTGGTTAAATGGCGTTCCATTTTTTTTTATTTTAAATCATACCAATTATGTCATTTTTTTTACGTCATTGTGAACTCAATTGTATTTTTGAAATATATTGTAACATACGTCGTTTCCTATTTTTCTTTTCTGGTCGTTGGTATGTCCAATAATTCTTCCTTCAACTACTGTGGTATTCCCTAAAATGCCTTTCCCTTCCTCCAATCTTTCCCTCAATTTAAGAAGTTAAGGTGTGGACATCGTAGGTAGCCAGCCTAATCCCCAAGTCATCGGATGTAAACATCCCGAATGTATATAGAGAGGCTTTAAAAGGCTCAATAAACAGTCGTGTGACAACTTTCGGTCTGTGATTTCATTCAACCTCTTTTCTTTTTCTTCAAGTTTTTCGTTGACGATCATTAACTTATATATATAAGAAATAAAGGACGTATGAAAACAATATCGAGATATATTTGGGGGTAACCTCGAATACTTATTGAGCAAATGTCGACTAAGATCTCAGCATTTTTTTTAAATACTTCATCTTATTTCATGAACCATCCTGGTTACTTTTTTTTTTTTACATCAATTTTAAACCAAATAACTTGTGAAATTTTGTTCCTTTTGATGTTACCAGGCGTAGGAAAGTTGAAAATTATTTAGGTTAATTTGCTTCGTTAGTAATATTTAATTGTCTTTAGGCAAACATTTTTTCTAAGAAAAGTGATTTTCGATCCATTCAAAGCGGAAGAAGGAAGTGCCTTGAATGAGTAAGTCCCCCAGGGGTAAACAAGTGTCGTACTTGAAGAAGGTTTGTGTGACATGTTTTATCAAATTAAAGCTTTAAAACATCCCCAACAACACGAACAACAACTCCAAACGGGTATTGTAAGAGAATTTCCTTTTCTTCCCGTAAGTCACAATAATGTGCACTTATTGTCGAGTCCAAAGGAGAGGCTCTACTTTCATTCAAGTGCTAAGGCGATCATCTATTATCTGTCGGTACGTTTAGGCGTTCTTTTAAAACGGCTGTAGAAGAAATTCGATCTATTTAAAAACAATTCAAATGCTCTTATTAGTTTCTTATAAAAAAAAAAGTTTATAGGACTATAAACGAAAATTATAGGATTTCTCAAGACCCAGCTCAGAAGATATTTAATATTTGAAGTTCTTATTCTCCTCCAGGTTAGGCGCATACTTCGTGATATGAAAGTACTTTTAAGTTTTGAAAGTTTCCTACTTCACTTTGTACTCTTCCGTTTGGATTTATATGTAAAAAATAATTTTTTACATTAGTTTGTAATTGATGTAAATTAAATCTAGTCAGTAAAAGTGTGGATTTGGGAGGTCTCTGGGCTGTCTGTAAATATTGTGTGAATGATGAACTGTAAATATGGTATGAATGAGAGCATTTATCTTATTACTTATTGCCTTATAAAAGGCAGATTGTAATTATAGCACAATAAAGGAAAGAAATACTGAGTAAAAGAACTTCTTTCAGTGGGAGCTGGTGTACCTCAAGGTAGTATTTTCCCCCTTTCTCTACACAGTCTATACCGCTGTCGTTCTTATCACTCCTGTCATCTTTCATGCCACTATTAAAAAAAATGCCTGCTGTCCATTCATCCTCGATACCTCCAAGTACACTTTTCTTAAATTGAACACTAATACTGATTTTATTTTGCTATCAATGGAGTATAAAATAAATTAAAGAAATATGAACCCACATTACCTTCACTCTTAGGCACTTCCCCTCTCCCCATTTGTAACCAACAGCGATGAGACCTAGGACTTGACTTCGACAAAAGACTTCCTACCCACGCACGAGACATAAACGACAAGAGCTCAACAGGCAGATACAAGTGTAGAGACTGTCCAACAGAAAATCCCACCTCACGTTACAAAACAAAAGTCTCATATACAAAACTAAAAACAATCTGGACTAATGGACTTTAACTGTTGGACACACCTGTTGAGACAAACCTGTTGAAAAACATATGCGATCAATCCTTCGTTTCTAAAGTCCTAAAAACATAAGTAAATGCACCTGTTTATGTCACCAATAGAAACCTTCATAAATAACCTTAAAATCTCAACCATCCAATGTCACATTTCTACTAAATTCCTCTAATTCCGTAAACAGAAATTCCGCGAAAATCCTTCAGCAAAGTCACTTTCAAGCATCCCTTATCCTTACAACCCTCCGAGAATCCTTGAGCTATTTTCAGAATATTGCGTCACTAGGAGTTCTGGCACTGGGCTGTTTTCTTCCATTATGTGATGGATCTTCCCGATCCTTATCTACTTCTCCATAGCCGGGGAAGTTACAACTCTGCAGGCGAATTCAGGGAACTCCTGTTCTATGCACGTATATATATACATTGTACGTATGTATATAGTAAATATGGTATGAAAGACGTCATTTATCACAATCAATGATAATCCCCCCCTCATTACATAACCCATCAGTAGCAGAACCCTTCATATCGATCTTAATATACCTTACATCCATCCTTATCCAATTACCTTATAATTTATAAGTTTCACGCATTCCTATAATATTCCTATAATGTTTCTGGGCTAAGAGTGAATGAGTGAGTGCATGCTGGATGGTATTCATGGAACTAATGAGATTTCACAATTATTTACTGACCAATTAGGGCAAATTGTAATTTTCTTAAAATAAACATTTATTAATCATTAATCAAAAAACAAAAAAAAATGTAAGGTATTTGATTTATAGAATCAATGTTAGGACGTGTGTGCATATATTTGTTTTTCATTCATTAGCCATTTTTGGAGGGGCGCCTTTTGGACTGGATGGCCCAGGGTTCTAACAGATCCCCGCGGTGCCCTAGGCCCCGACGGAGGATATGAGGATATGGAAATATAGATTGGCTGACAGCGGTGGCAGTGCGGTCAATGTGATAGCTTCGCTACAATTTCCTGAAAGCAATGATAGGGGTCATCCATCCCCTGTCCCTGTTTTGTTTTCACTCCTCTGATCCCATATCTTCTCCAAACAGATTCCGAATATAAATAAATAAAACGGCACGAGAAGTGAAGGAAAAATATAGAAAGATACACCTGGGGGAATTGTGCGTCAGTTCCTTAAAAACGTAGTAATGATTTTGAATAAAAACTACCAAGTATTTTTCATGAAAAATACTTCATTTTATTTTTTAAACCATTTGTTCGGTATGGTCAATGTTTTTTCGGGGATACAGGAATTTCAGTTAGTACAGCTTAGTTCTCCACTTATACAGTGTTGTGAGCTTTATTTATTTCGGCTTGACAGTCTGGGCTCTCCGGAACCGGCTTGGGCCAAGGAGGCGGCACCTCAGTCCCACATATCATGCAATGGTTATAGATAGTGTTTTATAGGACACGAGGTATTGGAGGATGTTGTAAGTAAACCAGTTAACTTATATACACCAGTACAATCCACTGAAGTTTACAAATTCAGTGCTAAGATGTTAACAACCAGAGGTATTTTCACAATCATCCTGAGAGTGAGACCCGTCTTCTTAAAACTACGAAAAAAAAACCTTGTATTATACAATTACGTAGATTAATCGCAGATCCTATTGTAAATCATAACAAATATATCATAAAAAACAAAAAAAAAAAATGTATATGTAAAAACCAGCCATTCCCAATACATTAGATATTTCTTTAGTGTCAGATCGCATTTTGCGAGTGTTATCGTAGAATATACTGATAATGCTTATACCTAATTTATCAATGAATATACACAAGGATACTTGCAAATATTAAATTAATTTATTAAGAAACTCCAATATATTTAGTGGCGCTAATATTTATTTATTATGTTTTATTCATATATTCATTTTCAATAAGCCAACGTTTTGCAACTTTGGCCATATTCTGGACTATAATTTGCTAAATCATAAGAATAAAAAACCTATACATATTTACAAATAAAAATCTAATGATGTTAAGTAAAGGGATTAATTAAGCATATGTGAATTGGAATTTTATAACTAGCAAACATGATGAATATCAAGAAGTGAGCCTAATTCGTAAATAGGACTGATTATAGGCAAAGAGAGACGAATCACTGTTTGGAATCGACAAAAATAGCATATAGAAGAATTTTAACATTATAAAAATCATTATTTGAAAGATTACAGTTTTCTTGCACTCCACTATTAATTGGAATGTAAGAATTCATTCATACTTATGTACAAATCACATTCTTACCAATATTTATAACAATACGTACATAAACATTCTTCCAGGAGTCCCTCAGGCAAGCTCCGAAAGAAGTGAGGCTCTCCCCGCCTCCCTCTCCGACCGTTTCACCATGTGACAAAGAAAATATATCAACTAATAAGACTATGTACACATTCTACACTACCAACAGTTAGGAAGCTGTTGAATATGTACCCAGTCGGATGGTCGATCTGAATGTACACAGACTGTGCTATTGGAAAGTGGACTGCATGATTGATATATTAATAGATAGGGCATCGAACGGACAAGATGAATAAGTTAAACATATCTTTATTATGAGAAACTATAATATGTACATATAAAACCCGAAAAGTATATACAATTAGGATAATAATTTAATAACTAAATTTAAAAGGATAAAATAAATGATAGCATATTGTAACATACTGTGTTTCCTAGTTTTTATTTAGTCACCGGTATGTCCAATTATTCTTCAGCTTCGGTGATTTTTCTCGAGGCGGCCCACTATGTGAATAGTAGAAATATTCTTAATTTTGTCGTATAATTGTTCAATAATTCTAAAATAACCGATCACTATGAACAAGAATATGTCCTTTTCTCCTGGCTGGGCGTGAACTAACCTTTCCCTCTTCAACACCACCTGGCTCACTCTCATTGGCGAAAGGAGAGGTCACGTGTTTGGAATTTCAAATTAATCAAAGTAAACATTTCAGGTGGTAAATTTTGGAAAAACAAAAATCCAGGACATTTTAATGTATAATAAAAAGCTTATCCTTCGCTGCATTCACAGGACAAATTTTATTTTTTATTGTTGGTTGACATTGTTTCTTCACGTAATCAATGATTGGTGGTATATGGTTTAAGGTCGATGAATAAAGTTTCATATCAATTTTCCTTGCTTTGCTGGCCATACATTTCTTAAATGTTGCTCCTCCCTCGTACCGTAGCAGAGTTCCTCTCTCCTCACTCCTCTTGCAAATAAGGTATAGATGAATGATGAAAGGGCAGAAGATATCGCTCATATTGGGGAGTGTATAGTAAGTTTCTTGATACTAAACTAAACTTCTCATGCGTCATATTGCTAATTCTGATATTTTGAATTTCTTAGTTTTGTAGGATCGCGGAGAGATGGCACCACTAGCGTGGTTGCAGCTTGGCGAGAGAGTACGCGGAGGCGAGAACGGAAGCAGTAAAAGTGGTTCTGCTATTTAATTGAACCCACCTGTTATCTTAAATCTTAGCCATTCAAATTGGCTAAAAATAAAATACTTCTCTTACATCAATCTACATCATTTCTAAGGTTTAAGCTCTTAAATGCTTGTAACACACTGTATGTAATAGCTTTTCAAAGAATCTGTAGAATTTCCATTCTTTTTGTTAATATGTTATAATGGATTATATACAAATCCGCCTCAAGACATTGACCATTAGCAAACATTAAGTAAATAATTAAGCATAAAATATAATATATGCAAATAAGTCAACCAATACAGAATTATTTGAAGTAAAAACACAATTCCACTGATTTTCGAAAAAAACTCATATCAAAAAAAGGTCTATGAATATTGAAAAGAAAATTTCTTGTTTTTACTCGACATACAGAATAAAGATTTTTTTTTTTTTGAAACTACCACTCAAGTAACTTTAATAAACCCCTAAACTGGGTGATTAGATCACACTTGAATAACGACAAACATGTTAGATTGGTCATGTCGTTATTAAGACAACTCTCGTAGTTAAAATTTGCGAAGACGGGAGGTAGAAAGTTTTTTTTTTTTTTACCTTGTAGATATTAGTAGTAATAAGAGGAATGTTAGTTTTCGACCTCACTCCTCCCCGGAACAATATCAGGTACCCAAAAAATAGACGAAAGTAATTAATATCCCCGAATTTCCGAATGTTCTATTCCGAAAGTATTTTTTTTTGGTTTTTGGAAAATAACTTTTTTCCAGTTAATCGTAGCGATACTTACTTTGTTAAGAATTTGAAAGAAAACAAAAGTTCTTACAACGGTTGTTTTTGAGGTATCTAACACTAAGCGAGCTACAATTTCTTATAATTTCACAATAGTAACTATTGTAACTACTAAAATGGTAACCATTTTGCCATAATTTCACAAACCTGTGATTTCAACCTTCTATGTGATTACTTGCATTTATGACATGGTATAGGTTGTACACGTAATATAATATATTTTATCATGATAATAATAATTATTTATATTTACTTATTGCGTTTCTAGTCAATTGTAATAATTTTTAACGATGTGATTCCAGAAGGTGTGCAACGAACTCGATCTACTAATTCGTACATGGACAGCACACAAACAGAGAACAGCTGTCACAGGCCAGGTCCTTCAAATGCCAAAATTAATTATGAAAAATGTATTCGTTTTTTTAATATATTATTTATTATGCTAGTATTATATTATTAAATTCGTAAATGTAATTAATAGATTTATTACAAGATGCCTTTTTGTATTCAAGAAGTAAGTTTTTTTCAATTTCACAACCGATGCATTTATGCCTTTACCCGTTTGTCATACTCGCGCATATTGTGGTAAGTAAGGAAAGAATTGTTTTGATGATCCCTGTATCGCTTAATATTTGGTTAAAGAAAACATATTTTTAAAAAATGATGTAGCAAATTTGTTTTTATTTTAAATCAATACGAAACTATTGCTACGATTAACCGGAAGAAAGTTATTTTCCAAAAACTGGTGTTTTTTTTTTTACTACTAAATATTGTTCCGGAAGGGGTAAGAGGTCGAAAACTCATATTATTCTTACTACTACTAATATCTACAAGATATAAAAAAATAAAAAATAAAAACCTTCTACGTTAACTACCTAACTGTACAGACTACTTCGAAGGACATCCCATCTCTCATTAGAAAATATGTTACTTATCTACAAAGTTATACATAAGCCAATCTGGACATACGAAATAGAGCTATGAAGGACAGCAATACAGGCGAACATCAAGCGTATCCAATCCTTTCAATCGAAATACCTGAGAACAATAGACAATGCCCCTTATTACGTCAGCAACAAAACCCTTCATAGGGATACCCTACATTCTTGAACTCTTCCAAGTTCATGAAATTCCATAGTAACCTATCCTGGCAATGGCCAGTTTCTCCAATCATGTCCTGAGCGTCTGTGGCTCTCGCGCTCTTGGTCATCGTCCACTATCATGGGGGACTCCCCATGACTCCGCTTCCACATTCACATGCAAGGAAGGTGTCAACCATGTGGATTTGAGAGGTCTCGGGGCTGTTCCTAAGTACTGTACAAATGAGCGAGTGAATGAAAATTGTAAATATGGTATGACTGAGAACATTTATCACAATAACTTATTGGCCAATAAATCAGATTGTAGTTTTATCACAATGAAGAAATTTCAATATATACTATTTTAAAATCCAATAGAATACTATTTCATTCCAAGTACAATATCTCCCAGACCCAATGTTCTTTTTTAAATGAGAACTGCGGGCTGGGGGAACCGTGGAACCTCAACAGCCTCTGAATAAATGACAGCCAGAATACCGTAAGCGAAAAAATGTTACTGAATTTTTCATGGGTCTTCCCAAGCGTCATCAGATTACTGTTAAATTTTGATTCGGTTTCAAGTATTACAATGCTTTTTCCAGGTTTCATGTTCGGAGTCATTTATTTTTCGCTTCCATTTAACAGAATGGACAATGTCGGGTGGGGGGAGGGCTTAATATGAAAGATTCAGCTTCTCTGTTACAATTAATTTTTTATTTTTATAATTCGTTACACGCCCATTATATATAAGCATCATTATTACGTACATCACGAAATAAGGTTTTAGCTCCTTCAGTTGAGGAGTGAGCTCGTGTCACAGCTGCCTTAAGTGGAATACGCTATCATTATAAATTTTGGACTCACTCACAGTTTCAGTGAAGATGTAATGATACCAAGCACACAAAATTAAATAAAGAAATTCTCTCTTAAAAAAAATTAGTGCTAGGTTTTTTGTTTGGGTTTTCCAACATATAAATTAGGGATTATTTTAGTTTTACGTATTAATTGTTTTTTTAGTTTTAGTTTACAGGTATTACGTTTGGTAGCTATATTTAATAATACCATGTAGATAAAATGAAATATAAAATATGTTTTGTTATTTGAAGATGTAAAGAAAAATGTAAATTAAGTATATAATATATTTCAGTACACATGTTGGATCACCTAAGACCCTAAAACATTTAAGTATGCCAAGTACGGGACAGTCTAAGCTCGAAGCTAGATTTTTGAGATCTACTTATGAAAAAACCTGGCACGTCTAGCGTTACACTAAAACCCGAATGATTTCATTTCAACTTGTTCTTGTTATTTTGAGAACCCAGTTCGATATACAGATTTTGCAAGGAGATTCGTTTGATGACCTCTTGACACGAAAAATTTTGCCACCTCTATTGGCGTGATTAATTATCACTGATTGATTAATTACAAGGGAATAAATTAGAGAATGATTTTCTAAACCACATTAATGATCTTGACGTCCTGATTAATAACATATAATCGGCGTTTCGTCTTTTTAGATTATAAATACAACTACATTAAGATCTTGTTCTTAACATTACTTTAATCCGTATAACCCCAGTAATGTACCCTATAGTAATGATTTTTTATTTGAACGCGTGTTTAAAAAAATATATAATCGAGGAAATTATTGATGATAGTATTGACCAGAAATACTTTCGTGTAAGTGTTAAAGCCCACCATAAAACCATCTTTTTGGCATAAAAATCGCTTAAATCCAGATTACGAATTATTGGCTGAAATGAAAAAAACCGGCTCTTGGGTCCTACCTAATCTTTTGGAAAAATCTTTCATTATTTTGCCTTACCATAAATATTATGTTCTTAATTAAAGTGAAAATAAGAACTTTTTATATATTAAATAGCTTCAAACGTCTGCCTCTTGGAAAACCTAAATTCTTAGGAAAATAGGACAAACATTTTTCATATTTCTTTTTTTTTCATGCTTCCCGGTATTGCAATTTATCAAGTAAATAATTTACACGATCTAAGACGTTTTTATATTTATCATTAAAATTTTAAATTGATCCGGTGGCCCTCGACAGAAACACAGAAAGAAGAAATATCTGTTTTAAGGCAAACATCTCTTCTAGGTTCAGCAGTTGCATTTGAAAGAGAACCGAAACAATTAATATGGCGTACTGATTCTGTAAGTTCATTTTCTTATGTGACGATACTTATTTATAATCCATGACAAAAAAAATGGACAGACAACTAAAAGGGGGGGGATGTGGTAAAGCAACTAACCAATCATCCGGTAACTATAGTTGCCATCATGAAATTAGACGCTTGGGATGAAGGGGCTACTTTGCGCGGTGTTGCCACATAGGGGTGGACGGGGGACTAATCACTAATTTTCTTATTGCTTAATTATTGACATTACCGGAGTAAAGGGATCACGTGGACAGAAGGGAAGCAGCGCACAAAGCTATAAGAGGACTTGTATTTCGGGTTTTCAAGCTTCTAATTTCGTGACCATTGAGCAACATCCACTCGGGAATATTTTTTCATGAACCTTTGATACTCTGCTTTAGGAGGTATGCGTTGGAGTTCGACAAAGGATCTCTTTGAGGTAACTCCAAAGCCACGGAACGGTCGGGAAACGACTACGAGACAGTGGCTGAAATTGAATGGTCTGTTCGAGAAAAGCGGTAACTGCGTTAAAGAGGAGGTTACAAATTGTCCTCACGGGGGCGCGCCTAATTTACACGTGCCAGTGGTGAGAACGGGCCCCAGGTAGGCCCCAGGGGTTACTGGGCCCCGCTTCCTATGGCCCGCCCTTCGCCCCTTCCCAACATTTCACCCCTTATCCGAGGGCATGTATCTTGGCCCTCAGGTAACGGGGAACCGGCCAACCGAACAGCAATCTCGGCCAGATATTATCCAGAGCAGTGAGAATAATAAAACATAGTGATTTCAGAGCCACAAGGGAGACGCTCTACTTTTATTCGGGAACGGGGTGGGGCATTAGTCGAACGTCTGCGTGTACAAAAGGAAAGCGGTCGGTACAAAAATAGAAATATTACTTTGTCAGCACCCGAAATAAATCTTGAGAAACATAATTAATTATGAATAGTAATAATAAATCCCTATTTGCCGGAATCATCGTGTCAGTACTGGTCATATGAGCCTAAATAATAAGCCAGACTGATTGATACATGCCAGGAATTTATTGATAGATAAGAAAGGAAAAATACGACAGATACCTGAGATAGGAGTGCTGTGGATGACAATTTGCAAATAGTCCAGGGAAGCAAGGAAAAACATAAAAAATAAATCATATAGTTATAAATTACCACTAGGGGATGGGGATGATGGGGGGAAGTTAGAACGTCCCTTTTTTTCAGTTTTTCTCCAATATCTCGGGAACTGTCAACTTTACCAAAAGGTATTTTATATACAAAGTTAAAGTACATAAAATTTCCCATGAGAAATGTTTTATTATGTTTTTTATTGAGTCAATAGTTAGTGAGATAGAAGGGGGATTTTAAATTGAATTTGCCAAGGTGATCGTGTTGAACATGTGAAACTTCAGATTTGATATATTTCCAATTTTGTACTATCTTTCGTCCAATTGTTATCTCCACTAATCATATGGAGTATCACATAAAATTTGAGCGTGTAACCAAGTTGTAGAAATGAAACAATTCCAGGTTGAAATATTATTATAAAGCATCATTCATATGTAGGTCCCCTACAATGATTTTAACGTCTTAAAACAGTAACCCCCCCCCCATTCATGTTCTTTTAGTGTCGCTCGGTTTTTAATAGATTCATCAAATGTTGAGGTTCGGGCAGCATACACCTGTCAACGCCTAGACAGCGGTTTGTTTCTTTCCTTTACGTATAACCCTTCATCCGCTGTTTGGCCACGAAAGAGATGATTTGAGATGATCTTCTCACAGGGATTGAATGTTATGTGGAAGGTTGCGGTGATTCAGTCTGTGTTATTGCGCTTTGAATTTATTGAGGTCTGGTATAGTTTTTTTTCTGCAAGAAATATGAATAATTTGTTCTTACCTTGAAGTGTTTCAGCTTTGTCATCAACCTTTTGTCACACTTGCCTTTCTCCAACCTTTAATCTTTTTGTCACCGGCGCATCAGCCGTCGTCCTCTAGTTCGTCGTAATAAATGAAAAACTTTCCTGACATTATGGAAGAGTATCCCGTTCAGAGAAAATAAACAATGTTAATCGGCACTAAAACGTTTCCACTGACTTTTGAGAAGTTTATAACCCAACTGAAAGAAATAATTATTATTAATAATTTGTAATTTGTGCAACTGAAAGTATTAATTTTGTAATCGGGTTAATTTAATTTGATAAAAATATGATTGTCTGGTGAAGGTCTAGTTTTTCCTTTTGTTCTCATTGCGCTGCAAAAACTGCTCTTGACTTGAGACAGAATTGATTCAAATATCCAAAGGCGTTCACAGATTATTTTCCAGGAGGGGGGATTTAATGAGGTGAATGCAGGTAAGCACAGCTATTGTATTTGAAATTTGAAAACAGTTTTGGGTTCAAAATGCTCACCCTAAGTGTCCATAATCACAAAATTAAAAATCTTTACACTAGTCAATTTTTACGTTAAGTTTTTAAAATATTCTTTACTTTATTAGTCCCGGAGGTAAATTTAGGCCCAAAAGTGCTTCCTTCTGTTGGTTGATATTGATATTATTTATCTTCTCTATCTATCATCTACAAAAGTTTGGTCCTGCAGAGCCCGTAAATGGGTGGGTGATTCTTCTCTAGTGCATGATAATGAAGAAGGTTTATTAAATATAAATAAATAACTACAATCCTTATAATTGTGGTTATAAAAAAAACATATTTTTCATTAATTTTGGGGGATATATCCCCCTAACCACCCCCCTTCGTACGCCACTGCAAATAACCTTATAAGAGAAAAGTAATTCTTCAGCAATTTTTAGTAAGTAGTCTATTCATTTATCTAGACTAAATAAGTGATTAAAACTGTAACGTTTACAAGTTAGTTAACTGTAAAGTTTGCAACTTACAACTGTAACGTTTACAACTTACAACTGTAACGTTTGCAACTTACAACTGTAACGTTTGCAACTTACAACTGTAACGTTTACATCTTACAACTGCAATGGTGATTTTTTGATTAGGTATTTTATTTTTTAGCAGTTCCATTTCGTGCACCATTGAAAATGGCGTACCTACAGGATCCTTTGCCGCAGTTTCAAACCCAATCAAAAACAATAGTGACCATCAATAGGGAAGGAGAATACCTACTACTACCAAATACCCCTTACTAGGAGAGGGGAATAAACAATGGATAGATGATGGTCACCAACAACACGGTGGTACCTAACCTCCACAAACCCCTTGGGACTTACCAGCTTTTTAAATTGTCCATTATTCACGTTACTTCAAATATTATTTATTACCTATAAATAATTGACAATTTCTACTCCCCTCTATTACTATGAAAAAAAAATGAATCGAATCTAAATTATTTATAGAAAATCTTATGTACATAATTTTTTTTATATAAAAAAAACCTTTTACTATACTTGATAGTTCCCGAGATATTTACGTAAACCCCAAAAAAGGGTACCCCTTCAAACGGCACCCCCACCAGCGGGGACTAAGTATGTTGTACAGAACACCCCAATGAACAACGGTACAAAAATCCAGAACTATATGAGTTTTTTCTAATCGATAATTTTTGCTCTTCGTTTCCTGGACTAAATAGGTTGCTTAAAAGAAGCGAAAATACTAGGAATCTGCAAAATAATTAGGGTAAATCTATAAATTGGATTGGATAAATTGGAGAGTTGGGGGATTAGGCTAGGAAGGAGGCCTGGGGGATAAGCTGTGAGAGTTGGGGTTTTCCCATCCATCATTTTCTGCAATGAATTGATGCTGGAATCTATCCGGATACTAGAGCTGTCGAAGAAAATAGTTTACAGGGTTAAGCAAACAACATTTTAGAGAGATCCCAGCATAGTTCGAAAATTCAGCAACATAAAATAATCTCAACCAAAACTCTTGACTTGTAGTCCGGGTAGGTGACTATCCCGGAGTATTCCGAGGAAGTTTGAAACTCGCAAATATAATAATATATTTATTATCTTGGGACTATATCACTTAGGAACAAACATTTCCATAAAGTGGGTTCTACTACAGTATCAGCCCCCACTAAAATTTACTATGTACAAAGAAATAAATTATTGCAAAAAAAAATAAATAATAAAACATGCATATGTGGACGGCTATCTCTGATGCCGCATCTCCCAAATAAACTTACACATAATATGTCTTTCTTTCCAGAATTAAAAATAAAAAACGAAATAAATGTAAACCACAACAATAGATGAAAATAAAACAAAAACTTAATACTCACATTGGAAATAAAATAAGCACTCACACACACAACAAAACATTCGCAATTATGTATTCACATATAAATATGTAAGTACCTTGTTATGTTCGACCCCTTGATATGGGGAATATAATGTAAAATTGTAATTAATATTAAGATGTATATATATTAATAACTTGCCTCGATTTAGCAAGTTAAAAGGTATAAATGAGACCCAGATGTGTCCAGATCCTAATGGATCCCCATCATAAAGAAGCCTGAAATACACAACCCAGAACCCTTTGGGTGGGCAACAAGGTGTTGAAATCACGTTTCAGGTCAGTTCAATAGGAGGCAGTTCTGAAACCTAAAACTATGAGGGTCCCACCCACCGGCAGGAAGGTAAGGAAAAAGGTTATGTTTAAGAGGGTCTTTTATAGATGATAAGTCTAGAGAACAAAGCCACCTTGGGTGAGTTCATCCGCCGGAGACACATCAAGTTTTTTAACTCGTAGCAGCATCTCATAAACACAGTGTTTAACACTATGACCCCACCAACCTCCCCATCGATGGCAACAGACTGTTAAGGAAAATTAGGTTAAGATTTAGTTTAAGTTTTTATTGTTACATGTAAGTTAGTTTTAAGTCTGATAAATAAGGTGAGCCCCATCACTGTTCAATAAATTAATGTATAATGTACATCATTAAACATTTGTACAAGTTCAGACCGCAATCTAAAATTATTAAAAATTGTATAAAATGTACCCAAGCTACAGGAAATATAATAAATAAATTGTAAACAGATTCATTGTAGAATCTATATTAAATTATGTAATGATTTGATAATGGAAATATGGGATAAAAAATACAAAAAAAAACAAAGCCACTTAGCAAAAGAACGAGTCTTACCGGCTTTCGCACTTATTCGCCACAAACTGGACACTACGTCTCAAACTAATGATATATTAGTGTGTCCTCCGGTCAGCTTTGCTGTACATTCCGACTTGACTGACGATACAGCTGAATATCTCCAACAATTTCAGAAGAAAATCATGAGAAATGTTGACAGGCATACCTCCCATGAGGGGTTGAAGAACGCCGTCCGGCACCTGTTGCTTCCGACCTGCACCAACGGTGGGTGAGTTCATCCACCGGAGACACGTCAAGTTTTTTTGATTCGTTGCAACACCTCCCAAATCCGGTGTTTAACATTATGACCCACCCCCATTCCCACATAGATGGCAACAGGCAGTCCGGGAATCCTAGGTTAAGTTAGTTTATTTGTATTTAGGTTAGTATTAGAGCCAAACATTGATAAAGTGATCTCTATCACATTCTCTGTCGTTCTGGCTTGTATTCTGTACATCAGATTATCTTAGCTCAATTATTGTTAACCTCATTCAATATATACAATGCAATTATGCTACAGTACATATAATAAGCCCGGAGCGACTCTGGCTGTGGCGAAACCTAAAGGTGGCCCTGAGTGGATACCTGAGTCGCTGGACTTCCACCTGTGGATCGATGTATTCACTAAGAGATAACTTTTATAGTTAAGTTAGTAATATATCTGTAATCTTTCTATCATTTTATCCATTTTAAGTAATCTTTTTACTGTACAAAATTTATAAATATTAGCAATAAAATACAGTGTACATAAATTCCTATTTTATATAAATGAATCCGTTCATTTGATCACCAAGTTAATTTATTAAGTTATTTTGGGTTTAGATTCCAATTCGGAAAATAGAAAATTATTTCAGTACTCCTGAGAAAAGTATGATTTGGTATAACTTCACGCTAATATTCTCAGGATTGGGTAGAGGAATCAAATCTGGTTGGTAGTTAAATAGTTAGATGGCACACCTGTAATTCAAATATTCTAATTATCAACTAGAGCATAGCGTGGCGTTTGTGGTTGTCAGGTAAATATATAAACAAATACATGTGTCCGTACAAAAGATACATCCTTTATATATCGCCTTACAGTTTATGTATTCGGATGTACATGTGATATCAGATGTATTAGTGTATCGATAAGCAGGTAAGTGTTCTTCTATTTGAATGAAACCCCTCATTTCGACGAATGTAGCAACCTCCATACCTGGACTTACAAAAAAACCTTAATTAGAACTGCAATTCATAACAGTACCCTTCGTAATACGATAGGAATGCAATAAAATTTAACGCTAACATTTTATGGCTTAAATACTTACCTACATACAGTATTGTAACGCACTAAAACGATGGTTTAGAACAGTGGTCACCAAATCGTTTTGTACGTACCACGACAAAAATGTGAATAACCAAAAATAATAATGTTTCAACGAACAAAAACTGCAGATACTTCTCAGATTTGGATCTATAAATATCAGTTAATTCTTCGAGCTCTCTCCCCTCTCCTACTCAGTCTGTCCTAGCTATTGTGTCAGTTCGTGCCTTGTGCTTATTCATTTTACCCTTATTCAGAGTTCTTGTAAACGTTCGGTTTTATAGTCAGTGTTTGATTACGATAGAGAAGTTGAATCGGAAACCAGGCAGTTTCTACCACAATGGACTTACTTACAGCTCTTCGGGGATAAGGAATACACAACTGTTGGCAGATAACTACGAAACTTTAAAACCGACATTAACTGCTACAGATGGTTGTGCTTTGGACGAGGTTTCCTACATCACAGACACAACACAACCAATTACGATTGTGCGTTACCTAGACAGGACCACGTGAACTACTGACTTGTTTGGCTCAACCTATCAACATTCCCGAAAATGAACTTCATTAGGAACCAGTTATCGACTCAGAGATGACAGCTGTAACAGATTGATGAGAATCATTTGCAGCATTACCCCAAATTTCAGGCAGATTGTTCAAAACGTGCCATTCTTCCCACAGAACTTAAACCACAGCGAACTTTTAAGTGAGTAGTCCTTTTGAATTTATTTATAATTTTTTTTCATTTTCTAATAATCATAATTAATAAAAACAATTGATTAAGTATTTATGCACTTCATTTCACTGATATCCATTGTTTTATGAACGTAAGATAACTACCGATTCAATAGACAAATTTTACTAAGCAAAGCATGTGAGCTAGGTTAGTATAGAAGTTGGCTGTTTGGTAGACGGAGTGGTTTATTGAGTTTGGGTGGGGAGGCTTTAGTTTTCCGGCCCGCAATAGTTTGACATTGTTTTAAAACGGAGCTCCTGGAATAATAATTTGAAACGACTAGTATAGATCATCAAGTACTAGATCTCTTACATTTTTATAATTAAACTAGTCCTGTAATAAAACTAAGCTGTTTAGTTCTTGCCTACTCGTTTTGGAGTTCATCCTGTCAATAAAATTACAAAAATAATTGAACTAATTCAAAATCTTAGTATGAGAATTTTGAATGGTTGATAAAGTTACATAAAAATATACCCGTCCGGCCTTCATTTGCCAACATTGAATTTACACCCTCCAAAATGTAAATAATATATGCTATTGGTGGATGGAAATAAATGTAAATCGCTCTCTCACACACACGCACACATTAATTTTTAGGGTTTCATTGTTTGTTTTTTTTTAAACCGAAAATCCTTATGTTTTCGCTTGTGTTAAGGAATGAATTCATCCTGCTCTTTTGTGTTTTGTCTGCTTAAATTATAGTTACAACAAGTATTTAAATTCATGCTCAAGCTAGAGAAAGTTAATGCTACATGGAGGCATCATGTGGTTTGAGTAGAGACTGGAATTCCATGCTTAAAAAAAAACTGAAAAACGTGCAGTGAAACACTCTTAAATGTGCAAAATTTTACAGTAAAACGCCTAAAATGTGTAAAATCGTAAATATATATACAAACTTTAATAAAAAGACCTAACAAAAAGAAATCTCTCGTAATAGAAAATAAAGAATACATGAAGACGACGAACATGATGATTAGGATCATCCGTCAGTCGACGGTAATCAAAGTAATTGACAGCTCTACACAAAGAGGCAATATTACATTCCCCGATGAAAAAAAAAAATGTGTATATCATCTTAAAACTATTGAAAAAAAATTATTCAGTCGGATGCTTAACTGAACGTGACTATGAATGTCAAATTTATATGATTATAGTTCTATTTATTATAATTTATCTATGAAACTACAATCACTTTGTTTCCACGGTAGGGAAAATGGAGAAAATATGAATCTTTAAACCCTTATGAAATGGTTATTTTCTTTTAACTTAGATCACTTAGATTTTTAACAAAAACTCCCGAACACTGTAAAAGTAACACAAAGACTGGTCAGGTGTGGTCACGTGAACGGAATGAAACTAAAGGATAAAAACAAAATTAAAAAAATATTGATATCAAATGGTCAGCCTAAAGCAAACACCTGTGAAGTCCGTTATTCGTAACAACTCCGAACATTTTCGTAATAGTTAAACTTAAGGATTTTTTTTTAATAATCACTCCATTATTTTAACGAAATATTTCATAAATTGATTTAATTTAAATCAAATAATTATTTTACTGAAATTCAAACATCATAGAGAGAGTACCTATAACTCAAAATATTAGCTACCAGTTCGGTACTAAACTTATAATGCCACCTGTGTAGATTTGTGCTACATTGCCAGTTTTTTGGTTTTACATATTGGAATAAACACAAGGAAAAATGTTAGGTTTACCTCTATAACTAGCAGTGGCAATAAAATGGCTATAAAACTAGTGCTCCTAAGCTTTAAAGTCAAACTAATTTTTCGATGATATCGTGAATTTTACATTATTCCCAAATGCAGCCCTTTCTAAATAAATCAATATCAAGAGTGTTTATTGAAAATTGCTGGGAATTCAAATTTTATTATTTTTTTAAACATATTGTACATATATACGATAAAATGTTTATAAATATTTATTTTTCTTGTTTTTTTTATTAGAAAAGTATTGAGTGACATCGTCAATCGTACTTTTAAATGGCAACCAAAAATATAATAATATAATGAGGTATTACTATTTTGACTTAGCAATGGTTCTCTTGAAACAAGCGGCCCTTTAAAAAGTACTTAACTCACCACCAGGTGAAGTGGCCATCCGGTCAAATCGGGGTGTGGAGGTCAGCACAAACTTTTGTGACGCTTACTTATTATATTTATTTATTCTGTCGATTAGGACATTATTATATTTAAAATTTTTACACAATTTAGACAAAAGAAAAAATACCACCTCAAAATATGTGCCGCCAGGGGACACCGCCCCTCAAGGTTCGCTACTGCTCAAATTAGTCCAGCATTGTACAAGACAGCAATCAATGATACCGACACGACCAAGAATAATAATTGCCGGGCATTCAATCGGTTCCAGAAACGCTTGTTGTGGTTTATGGACTGTACCAATCCACTGGGTCATCGGGCGTTCTGTTGGCATTCGGAGCACGTACCCAAGGACTCCGGCCACTGGCCTGTAAATTCCCGCGGTTCCAATTGGTTCCTACCCGGTGAATTGTGATTTTACCAAACGTTGTCCAATGAGCCTTTAATCGCCTCAACGTAGATAAATATACGGTTTGTTTTTATAATTTAGTTCGCAGTTCAGTTGCCACCAGGCTAGATCCTATTTTATTCTCATAGCCGTTACCGAAAAAAATAACGAATTTTTAGAATAGAAAAAGATCTTTATTTATTATACCAAATCCCCATAGAATATTAATAGTACACAAATAAATAGAGTTCTCACCAACAGAAAAAAGACAATACACCAGGAAGAGAAATTAAAATAATAATAAAAAAAACAAAACTGATAGGTACACCTCAAATTAAAAAACTATTCAAGAATTAGTTTAAATGCAAAAAAAAAATGTATTATACTCGATTAAATTAAAAGAAAAAAAAAGGAGAAGTAAAAATAATAGTAATACAATTAAATAAATACTAGTGGTTACTATTTTAAAAGGTAGCAACTATGGGCTTATAAACAGTTAAATGGTAGCAATCTAATATAGATTTAAAAAATAATAAAATATGATTGTAATAATGAAAAAGAACACTAAGTTCCTAAGTCATCTTGCGTCTGTCCGAATGGTAAGGAGGTGTTGGAATAGGATGGTTTTAAAAGTTGGGGGATAATTCCAGAGAGTGGACAGACAGAAGAAGCGTTTCTATGGGAATATGGGAAGACTCGCGAAAGGTTCCCAAAATACTTTAATGACATTAAAAAGTGGTATAAATTTTGTAAATTGATGTTTGAAGCCAATTTCATGGGATAATCATTCCGAAGTCTTTCTACTTTTTTACTACATCTCAATACAAAAAAAAAAATATTTACGTCGTATATTGAAAACAAATTTCTCTCAAAATACACTTTTCAATGTTTTTTGTTATCTGGCCTGAACTCAATGGTTCTCCACACTTTCTTATGGGCGGAAAGAAAGTTAATTAAATTTACTTCAAATCCATTCTACGTCAATGAACTCGTAGAACGAATATTTTTGACTATATTTAACAAAATAAGAGACGATAACGAAAAGTTTCGCTTTTTGGAGAAAGACGTTCAAAGAGCTAAATCTTCGAAACTATTAGTTGTACATAGCTTATTTTGGTCTCAAATTGTACAAAATTGTATCTTCTTTAAAAAAGAACAATACAAGATTTTCTGTCCGGCGCAGGATGTTAAATTTATTGAGTACCTACTGAAAAAAGTGCGAAAATCTTGCTGTGCAATATCCCGGTCGCACAGGTCTTTGGAAGGTGCAAATTCGCTTTTTTTGCTATTGATTTACGTCCTCACAACATATTAAAAATTGAGAACTACACGGATTGCTGGCACGGATGTATAATATTATTGGACTATCTTTGAAGGGGGTGGAAACTTCTAGGGATAGGGAGCACGGGTATTAAATTCCCTGGCCCTCCAGGCTGGTACTTTCGTATTCCTATATATATATATATATGTATATGTTTATATATATTCCTTGTCTGCCTGCTACCTGTAAACCGAAACCCCTGGAAATTTAGGAATCCATCCTAAACTCATAAAATACAAGTAAATTATAACATATATAATACAACAGTATACAAACGCAACTAGATGTCAAAATTTACTCACCGTAAAGCTCACTTAAACCAGGCGAAAGGGTCCTGAAACAAAAAAGTAATAAGTTATTTTAAAAAATACAAATTTTTGTAATAGTGTATTAAGCATATATAAAACCTGTAACAACATACTAAAATTATAAACTCAGATCAGGTGAAAATGAAGTAGTTACGACAGAAAAACTTAAAGACGTACATCGCACATTTATTATTTTAAAACAAAGGAGTTTGAAGAGGCACGGTTAAAGATATCACAGAGAAAGAATTGTTAAAAAATATAAAAATAAAAAAAAGTATTCAAGCTTTTTCATTATTAGTCGGTTTATGAATAAAGTTTAAGGTAAAGAAATTAAGTAATATGAATATAAATCAACACAGTTAGTTTGGGTGGAACTTTCAGAGTCCACGTTTTATTTAAAAACGTCAGCATACATCATGCGAGCGAGGTCCATCAACGCGTACAATATGTATTTCTATTTCTGTGGGGGATAAAGAATGCTACACCGGAGAAAGAAGTGGAATGTGGAGAAAAGCCTGGCCAGTGTAAACAATTTTTTGTAACTTGATATATCATGTGCATCTTACAGCATCAAAAGTAAGTGAATGAAGAATTGACTGCCACGCAGCCTTGATGTCATCTGTCAATTGAAACAGAACAATATTTATTTCATTGTATCTATCATAATTATTTTTACTATTACACTTTGTGAAAATCAATTTTTTCAAAAAAGCCTGTCTCTGCAAAATTATTTTATTGTTTATGTTGATTGTTACATCGATATTCGACGTTTCGCCTGTTAAGGCATTCTCAGAACTATGAATGATGTATTTAAATTCATTTCTATTCTTCCAATATTGGATACAAAATTGTTAACTTCTCGAAAATATTTTTTAATTTAAAGGAAAAAACAATTTTATTAAGATAAAATTACAATCTGCCTTTTTATAAGGCAATAAGTAATTGAGATAAATGTTATCATTCATACCATATTTACAATTCATCATTCACTCATTCATACAATATTTACAAACAGCCCAGAAGCCCCCCAAGTCCACAAGGTTGTCACCTCCCTCGCATGGGAAGGAGTAAGGAGGAAGCGGAATCTTGGGGAGTCCCCCACGCTCTTACGTCAGCCGCGTCAGTGGATAACAGCCAGTGGAGGCTGACCAAGAGCGCGACAGCCACAGACGCTCAGGAAATGATTAGAGAACTGGCCATTGCCAGGACTCCCACTATCACTTAGTTATAGCAGGTCACGAGGCCACTGCCGTTTTAATCTCCGAGGAGGATTATATCTCCAAGATATATAAAAAAATCTTTTTAGATTAATTTTCAACGGAAAAATATTTTTCTCGTACATCTTAAGAAATTCCCAGGTGTAAAAACACAGCTTGCATTCTTGTTAGATCTTCATTGCATATCCTTTCTGTCCTTTCCCTGATATGCAATTTTCTTTTATTAAACATATTTTTCACTGATTTAGTTTTTACGTTCCTTGTCCCTTTCACTTGGTGATTATTACAAACATTATTTATTTAATATCATAGTTAGTTTACAATCGGGACGTTTACTTCTGAGCATCGAAACAGGTCAACTTGCTAAAACAAATTAGTATCACTGAGTGTGAACTTGGTGGAGGATAGTAAAACTTAAAAAAAAAAATCGTTTCAGTCCTACATCAACATCTGGAATAAATGGGAATTTTGATCTGATGTAGCAACTTCGTCTTCTTTGAAGATCTAACTAAGTTCACGATCTGAGTTCTACTAGGGGTTCTTAAACTTAGAAAATGGTACTTGCTATATGTAGCCATTCTGGAGTACATGTCCATTTCAACCGGAAGTAGTAGCATCGCTGTCCAGGATAGTAAAATAATGGCATTAGCTTTGGAATGTTCCACAAAATTGACTATGGTTGTCACAATTCTTTCTTTACATGCACTGAGATAAGATTTTGAGAGTGTCAAATTTCAAACATTTACGTCCATATCTCAAAAACAGTGGGTAGAAAATATAGGTAGCATTAATTTTTTTAAGCCTGAATTAAATTGTATGCTAAAAAGAACATTTCAACCACTTCCACCGTCATCAATGTACAATACATGAAAACCGCACGTTTCCAATACTTGTATCCACCTTATTTGTAGTCCACCATTGTTTCCAGTACTTCTTAAGCCACGTAACCAAAAAATTTCCATGTAAGTTGGCCAATGGTAATGTTATAGTGTTTTTACGTTAATAGATAAATAATAGTATATCAGATATTAGTATTTATTTGAACAATACTAAGATTACAAATCAAATATTCGTTTGTTCAAATACTTTTATTCAGTATTTAAATAATTTTTATGCTTTAAATATAACTGCCATTTCATCCCAGTGGGGTCCAATCCAGTTAGCTGATTCAGTTTGGCCTAAACGGAACCGGGATCCTGGCCTCTCATTACAAAATTAAATTAAATGTGGAGTAGGCAATCGTCATTGGGTCACGTCTCCTTCTCAAAACCCTAAACGACTTTCCTCGTTTCGTAATCAACTATCTTTCTAAGCACAGTCAAAAACTTAGGTTCAACCTTAGAGTAAACCCTATCCTGCAAAAACTGGCATACTCTTCTCGAAGAAAAAAGGCATGTTTTAGTGTAGTCTTAAAGAGTCTACCATCCCCTAGCACCGTGAAACTAATTCCATCTCCAGAGCCAATGACGAAACACCGTTAAATAAAAGTGGTATTAAAACGGCTTTAAAGGATGCGGGATAATAATGGCCAAACAAACGTTCCTCGATGCAAATCCCAATCGTTAATATTAATTAACTATTGACATTTTGTCAAGATTCTAGAGGCAAACCTAGATAAGGTAAGTTAATGCAAATCTTGGCATTTACATGTAAATGTGATGTAAATAGGTTTAGAGTTGCCGTCGAAGAGTTGCCACTAGCCCCTTACTTTCATTAAAGCCTCTGACGATCCACTCACATTTTTGATAACCTTTAATAAAGTCAGCTTAGTCAGTAGTCACTCAGGGAATATAAAATAGGCTCATCACGATTTGGGGGTTCATATTGCCGCTTGTTGACTCTTTACAAAATTTCAATAAAGCGATCTGACCTTGATTGAATTTTCAAATGACTTGATTGATCCTGGCTGTAATCTACCGTACATCCGCTAGCATTTTCCCGGTGGCTCTTTCAAAAAACGTATGCCATGTTTTCGATACTTGATTAATTTTTACTCATTATAGGTGTACAAGTAATACGATTTGCGGACAGAGAGTGGTGGAGATTGAGGGATCCAGGCTAGCCTAGGCCAAAGGTATCTAGTGCTCACCAGTTCCAGGGCAACATCCATGTATGATACATATATCACCCTACATAATGCTTTATATGTATCGGTTAAGCATGTAATATTATTAATGCGGGAAGCATTGGGAAAAAATTTCAGCTTAAAAATCGAAGGCCTTTCTCAAATTACAGCTAAAAAGTTATCCAATGTGTAATTTTCTGATTATTCCTTATAGGACACTCCAAAAATAAAAAAATTAACGCAAGATAGTTTCAAACTTTATTAAAAAAATATAGCTTTGTGGACCAGCAATACAAAGCTCCATGGAGTAATAACTGATACTTTAAACTAGTTAGATCCATTCAAACCAGTTCAATCAGATAGTTTTATCCTCCTAATTGAAATATACAATAAATAAAAACCAGTCGACAATATTTAAGTTATATATAAGTACTATTTCCTGGTAATTATTTCTGTAAACGTTTTTTGGTTTTCTTTGTTCGAAAGAATACAATTTGCTTATGCAGTAGTAATGATTACCTGATATGAGCTAACTCATGCAATGTATGAAATTCCATCCACCAATGCTAACATGTAAGAAGTTTAATCTAGAGAGTTAATACGGTCAGCGAAGTTGATGCGGTATTTCAAAAATTCAGCGCATAGTTTAAGAATGAATTTACGATAAATATTCTCTAAAATATTTCAGCGCAATCTGATATTTCAAATTTCGATTACTGGATAACGATCTTTAAGTAGGAATACAATTTTATTAATTCCAATATTTTTGTTTAGTACTAGATAAGTTTTAGGGTAATCACCCAGTAAATATTCGCCTAATGAAAAATTGATTGAGGAAGGTGGAAATGTGTGATATAAGGATGGGAAAAATATGTGAATTAACTACTCAATTGGATAACGGATGAGATTGGGGGTGGCAGCCCCCACTGGGGACCCAGCCACCATCAGGGGAGAAAAATTTAATTTCTGGCATTTGTTCTTCCTAATCGAAAAATTATCTCTCATGGCATCTCTGAGCCAGCTTTATTATTTATAGGGCTTAATTTCAATTCAATTTATTACAGAATTATTTTCTGCAAGGGCTTTACCTTTCCCTAATCTACGAAGAAGCTCCTTATTTGAAAAATGAAATGTTGGAAATGAAGTGCAGGTCCGTTCATAAAAAGGCTTATGGTTTTTAGTAGCCGAGTCCGAAGGAAAAGGCTCTACTAAACGTTTCTAAAACCTGGCTCTAACTAAAACGTTTCAAGAGCCTTGTTCTTACAACGCGTGGTTCGTCCTTACCGTGAAATCTTGGTCAATGCTTCCGACATCAAAGGATTGTGCATCCTGCAGATGACAAGCCAGTATGGCTTGTGCACACGTTCCCAAGACCTGTTTGAGTTTGTAGAAGTAATATTCAAGTAGTTCAAAATTGATTGGAATAGTGAAGTTATAATATATTGGGCTTTTTGGATTTGAAGGACTCATTGGATGAACCAATTACATGGTATCCACAACATCAAGGGACTAAATATATAAAGGTGTATGATGATTACATTTAGATATATTATAATTACCTGCTCCAACTTTTATTCAATGACCATCCACCAACGCCTTTTGCGTTTCACCATTTTCTTCTTCAAAACTGACCACTCAACCGTACATGAGCGAGCCTCTGCGGTGCATGTTCATTCCTAGTCAATTTATATACTTCATTCATTTGGAACAACAGAACAAATGAAACTGAAGTAGGGGACTCGGGCAATGGCGTGTTATCGAGAAGGGGACTACTCTATATATTGTTATAGCCGCCAACAAAATGTATATTTGCTGTTTTCAAAGAATCCCATACAAAAATTACTCAATATTTGAATCAGCCCTAAGGTAATAAGACTGATCAGACAACTATATGAGCGCCAGGACCTTGGTATTTGTTGAGAGCAGCGAGAGACAAAACCAGCCACCTATCAGCCAGGGTGTCCTATACAAAATGAGCCCACTTCTGTTTTCACTGTTTGTAAGCTACTTTGGCTTTTACTGTTTGTGGCTACTTGGAACCACATTAATAAATATAGATACCGTTAACGATGTTTCATTTCTGATGTATGTGGATAGCATTATATTTCTAGGGTATATTAAAGATAATTTTGCACCCTGTGTAAAAATATTGTTAGACGACCCCATGATAAGCACACCGAAAACAATGATTGCACCTTATTATATAGCTGGGTGAATATGATCCAACGACATATTAAACATGTTACTCTGAAAACTGAGTTACCCCTTCTCAATTTTTGAGAAATTCCACATGAGAACTGAACATTTTCTTTAACGCAGCCATAGTGCAGCTAATATTGTAAAATGTTCACTCACCGCGACGCCGAGTCCTATAAAATTCTCTGCCTCCTAATATCCACAATAATTCATCCTTACGAACACTCAAACCCCCCTATTCCTACACTTCCTTACTATCCAGAAAGACGCTTGCTAGTTTGTGAAGCTTTTATTCATTATATTATATTTTCCCACTTTTATTTGTATGACTTTCTTTTATGTTTATTGATGTAAGATGCTTATATATATATAAACTTCTTACATCTATAAATATTAAAATTATTTCAACGTCTTTATTAAGATGAAATAAGAATCTGCCTCATTGGGCAATAAGTAATTGTGATAAATGATCTCATTCATACCACATTTACAATTTTCATTCCCTCGCTCATTCATACAGTATTTATATACTAACATCCCTCGCGTGCGAAGGAGGAAAGGAGTCCTGGGAATTCCCCCACGCTCCTCCGTCAGCCTCGTAACTGGATAAGAGCCAGCGGAGGCTGGCCAAGAGCGCGAGAGCCACAGACGCTCAGGACATGATTGAAGAAACTGAACGTTGCCAGGACTCCCACTCTCCTCCAATTTATAGCAGACCACGAGGCCACTGCCGTTTTAGTTTCCGAGGAGGATTATAGGTATGAGTGGTGCAGTGCAATGACTGTACTAGGGGATTAGGGTGGTTCCCGAAAAAAATTTGTTTCTGTTCTATTCTATGCTAAGATTGTAACATAATGTAGCAGTAGTAAGTGAATACCTACATATCTATATTAAAAACGATAAAGTGGTGGATCTATCTGTCTTTTCGCAACTTCTCTGCGAGCAAGATACACATAGTAATAGCTTAAATCGAAATCTTTAATCTCCCGAAAGCAATAGTCCCTTGTTGTGAAGACAACTTGGAACTAGGTAGCAGGAAGATAAACAGAACTTACTCTATTTCACTTGACATACTAGGAATAACAGAAGGGTGTCAAGTTCCCAGCTTCCCGACCATGATCATGAAATACCTCCCAATCCTAATCAGCAGAAATAAACAATAGGCTTCTTTACACGGCTTCTCAGGCACAAAAGACAGTCTTGATATTGGTCAAGAAGGGTTTAATGTGTCCTCAATCATAGGCAAAAAGTCAGGATGTAAAATCTTAATTAGTTCCCAAAATGTGAGATGATAAATTCGTAAAGTTTGCGAAACGTACCCGACTTAGTTAACGTTTATTAATATTTAAAAATTATTCTTAGTGTTTTTAACCAACATCTGAATATTTCTGGGTATTGTGGAATGTCAGATATTCCAAAGACGGTCTTGTATAAAAGTGTATCATTTTGTTTCCCTTCGGGCTTGGCAACAACCAAGTTGATGGCAATAAGCAGAAGTTATTTTATTATGCATTATCAACCAATTTGGCCTGACAAGAAAGTAAGAGCTTTTTGATAATAAGAGCTGACACTCTCGCACTACTAACAGACAAGAGGGGACGAGCTCGGCCAGTAATTGATGACTACGGCCGGTAAGGAAGTAAGGATCTTGCTAAGGGGAGACACCCGGAGGAGCTGGCTTCCATTGTGGACCATTGTTCACTTGTTGCGGGCCATTGTTCCCCCCAGCTACGGGCACAACACGGCCGAAGAAGCGATAGTACCGGCCATGTTCTTACAGAGACGACACTCGTCCTTTTCTTAAAGTGGGCCCCTATTCCGCTCAAAGACGAGTCACTCGGCAATTAGATCTGTTGTGTTGATCCTAGGCTTTAAATCTTTCTTTAACTATTACCGAATACATCATCCCTTATATCACTTGGTTTGGACATACTTTAGCGTCATTTTGGAGTTCACTCAGGAGATATATTTTATCACTGGGTCCAAAGTAATAGGCTCTACATTAAACTTCTTTATTGTGATAAAATTACAATCTGCCTTATTGGGCAATAAGTAATTGTGATAAATGTTCTCATTCATACCATATTTACAATTCTTTATTCACTCGTTCATTCATACAGTATTTACAAACAGCCCAGAGGACTCCTAAATCCACATCGTCGTTACCTCCTTTGCATGCGAAAGAGCAAGCGGAGTCTTGGGGACTTTCCAAGTCCTAAGTCCTCCGTCAGCCACATCACCGGATATGAGCCAGTGGAGGCTGACCTCAGAGCCAGACACTCTCAGGATATGATTGGAGAAACTAGCCATTGACTCCCACGTATTTATAGCAGGTCACAAGCCCAGTGCTGCTTTAGTCTCCTTGGAGGATTATAGGGATGAGTGGCGCAATGACTTTGCTAGGGGATTGGGGTGGTGGGATGGGTTTCGATGGAATTTAATGAACTTGCAAGGGACAAGTTAAAAATGTTGGGTACTAAAACATGACTAATCTAAAAGGCAATTCATGAAAGTAAATGAACAAATGGCAATACTGTTTAGCCGAAAGCTCTAGACAACAATCTGTTCTCAGACCCTCATTGTCCTATCACGACAGAAGAACCTACTGTATTTATTTAACAGTGCTCTATCCACAGAATAATTCCCTTCTTCTTGGACAAAAATTAAAACGAACACAATATTTAAAAAGGAGGTAAGAGTAACAAATGACAATAATTATTAATACATATCACCAATCTATTCACCCAAATATTAAACCTGATAACAAGATGTGCAGAAGAAAGCGACGCTTATCCAAAAAAGCAGCATAAGCTTCCTAGGAGGAAGAGGACGTATGCACGCTATATTTATCATATCATTTATAATATACATTAAAATAGAATTGTTATTTGCAATTGCAGTTAGCAGACATACTAAATTACGCTGCACCTATCTTAAGCTGTATCTGGTTCTTAGACTGTCATACCAATATGAAGAAACTTCAAATAATCCAAAAAAAAGTTTCTAAAAATGACATTTGATTACATTATTCCTCAAGTTACCCTATAATAGTTAGACATATCCAATACTAATTAAATTTTAGATATTTTATTACCAACAACCACAAAATTTATAGATAAATGTAGATACTGCGAGAATCCATATCTTCAAAATATTGCTAACAGATAAATTACCCAATCAAAAGGGCTTGGGGCATCATATACTACAAATAAATGTTTCTTTGACGTTAGGGTTTTTTTATTTATTCTAAATTAAACGTATATATACATCAATAATGATTTTATTCAAAATCGAGAGTGTCAGTTTTTTTTCTGTTTTTGCTTGATGCATTACAAAATAGTTACTATAATATTTACTGTACCGTGTAAGTATCGGAAATAAAATCATGTGCGAGATTCGAATAAAATAATATTACATCTTGGTCGTACTCAAAGTTACGTATTTGTGATATTTTAACATATTTTGTTATGGCCGCTAGCTCCCCAGTGAATATGCTTCTTTTGCAAGGATAATTTTGGGTTCGCTTATAACTGCATACCCAACATATTCATTCATCATTCAAGGTGTCCGATTGACTTAGTGTAAGTTCAATATCTATGTAGTAGTTCCATGAAATTATTGTAAAGTTCATCTTTTAACGTGGCCTTCAGTAAAAACTTAAACATCGATCATAGGTTTCAAAATGTTCGATATCTAGTTTAATTTTACTTATTTTTCTTTATATAATATATAATATATTATATACAACAATTTGTTGTGATATCTCATCCTTAAATTAGTTTCTCTTAACTGGGTTCGCTATTTTTCATTCAACTTGCTACTCATTTAAGCTCATGGGGCTGAGTGATCCCAACAAGACGCAAATCCCAAAAATAGTATTCTTGTGTGACCAGGGGACCGAACCCAGGTCCCTCAATCCAAGTCTAACCGTGTTAATAACAACTAGACCACGAGGTCGGTCAATTTTAAAAGAAATACTAATATAAAATTTAATTTGGATTTACTTAAAAGAGATAGATTTTGAGAAGTGGTAGAATTTATTTGTAATCACTGGCTTGTTTATGAGAAACAGTTGAACTTCTGTTCATGGAAACTGAAGACATCTTTTTCTTATGACCATCGATGTATAAAAGGAATAGAGGACTTTGAACGTCACCGAACAACTGGAAAGACCAAGTTAATATGTTAGATAAAATATATTTTATTTTATTCGCTAAAATAGTTTTGTTTACGAAAATAGAATGAGATCATTTATCACAGCTACCCATTTGCCTATCAGGGAAGATTGCAGTTTTTTTAAATAACAAGTTTTCAATTATAAAAAAAGAATGAATTAGCTTTAGTTATGCTGTTCGAACAACATATATACTGTGAGAAATATTCATGAAAAGCAAGGCCGGAGCGCTTGCCAGGCAGGCTGCCTGGGTTTCGAAGGACGGAGCGTGTGAGGGGTGCTGTGGGGAAAAAAATGCCCCGACCCCACCCGTTCAAGCTGACCCTTGTAACAGACCACAAATCTGAATACAATCAGTAGCAAGTGCCCATGACACCGCTACTGCACTTTTTGTATCCGTCTCTCCTAGAATATTTCACAATACCTATTTAATCTTATATACACAGAATTGGAAATAAGATAATATAATGACTACTATTAGACGTAGGTGAAGTTCTAATATTAAATTTCGAACATTTAACGACGGATATCAACTACATATAGATATAGAACTATATAGAACACACAATTCCTTCGTCATAATCGCAAAATCCTTCTGCAACTTTCTTCCCCCCCCCCACTCACCACGCTCCTTTATTGAATGTGTTCAAAACAAGATTGTTTAGTGATTTCCTATCACAAATGAGTAGTTGCATATAGTACTTACTAATGAAGTGTTAATGTTGATAAAATTTTAATTATATAATACTATAGGTTCCTATTATGCACTGGTACACGTCTACTTAGAGTTTTTATTTTGTTGTAATTTTGAATGAGTATTTACGTGAGAATACCCCATTGTGTGTGTATTCTTATTTTATTTTCTTCATATTGTCCCTGTTTTCATTTATTTATGTTTATATTTTAAATTCTTGAATAATTTGTGTATTTTATTAGTGGATATATATTTTTTTATTAAACCTTTCCTTATTTAATTTTATTTGTTTGCATATTGTAAAGGTAAGTGTGGAGGGACTTTCAAAGATAATTGTTTGTTCTTGAGGGGCGTAGTTTCAGAATAATAAATATATTATTAGTATTATTATACTAACCATGTAGACAATTATTTATTATCAACATGTGATTTGGCCCGTATGAACTTCCACTCGTCTGGATTTATTAAAGACTTTTCTATCTCACCGTTGTACAGTCCTTCTGCACTTCAAGTCAGAAAACTTTCTTGAAACGCATCTAGAGTATTGCTCGAATGACCACATGTAGAGGGCTTTTACCAACTCAATGGTTTCTTACTCAAGTTGCTCTGTGAGACATAACATCCTGGCAACTTTTCTCTAACACAGCATTTCGTGTCTCGTTAGATTCGTTCCATTTGGTCTACTGTGTTGGCAGGGCAATGGGCAGAAGTAAGTGATGTCACCCACTTGTTTACCGCACAAGAGAGTGCTCGAAACAACAATGGAAGACAAAGCTAGGCAGTCAGCAAGTTGCAATCCCGATCGAGTAGAAATTCCAGTTGATCAGCCAAGGACAATGATCGCTCCCCTTGCTCTCCAAGCCATCTAAGAACTTTTAAGATAGAATCAGCGGTTCTTCCTCTATGTGTTAGAGCCCGCAAGGACATATCTTCTAATAGACAACGACAATTATAAATCAATTGAATTTTATATTTTAAAATTTTGCGCGAATTGTCCCTCCCCCGTTAATATATAATCTTAGGATTGGTGCCTTCGCAATCATCCCATCCTTTGTTGTTATGATCTCACATTGTTTACTCATCCATCACATGCTTATCAATAGTCTTGGCCTGAACTGCAGCAATAATCTGCCGTCTTACATTTTGCCGAAGGGTGGGTGAATTCGTTTTTGCGATGTTATGAAACAGTTCGATGACGTATCAGCTCCAAGGTTCCAGCTCCAAGTTTCAATTATCTGATTTACTTACTCGTCGCTTTTCCATACTGTGACCCTTAGCAAAGTAAGTCGGTAACAGAACGATCATCAATCCGGGGATGATTTATTTACTTTATTTAATAACAGTAATAATAATAATGAACAATTATAACGCAAAGAACAATGTCAAATATATAGCAAATTGAATTATAAAACTTATTATTCATTCGTCTTTTTACACTTATATAAAGAATTGTTTTTAATTTAATTTTCTTAACCTTCCCTAGTAGCTATTTAGGCTAAATTTCAAAAACTATTATACTGGCTTTGTAAGAGCAACGCTCATCGGACATTTAAGAAATAATTCATAAGATTCAAAAACTCACTATGACCACTGATGCTTAAAGGCTTGTAATAATAAAGGCAACAGCAGTAATAATAAAGGCTGATGTTGGAAAGAACTTCGATTTAAAATGAATCGTATTTATTTTTTCATTATTATTTTATTGCGCCCATTATGCAGACTAAGGGGAGTTGAAAAGCACGCTATTATTCTGTGATGTTATGAAATGTGACTTTAGGAGTAAACATTTAGCTACAGAAATAAAAGAAATCATAGAAGAAATCTTTATTCCGCTTCTAATCCTCTATCTCTGTTTACAGCCTTTTGTTTGCATGGGGCTACTTGGTATTAGGCCTAACATTGCCATACCACGTGCCTTAACTTATATATACAAGGAAATGGAATGATAAGTGCTAACCAGATTTGATTCGGATTCATTTTCCTATTCATTTCTCCTCAGAAAGCTGTCGGCTTCATCAAACCATACAGGTTTTGGTTTACATAAATCATTCCTCTAATCCCACTACCCAACGACCTCCTTACTTTATTCCTTTCTTGAGTTTTTTCATCAATTCCTTCGTTGTACCAAGATTGAAGCGCCGAAGGAGGGATCTCTCGTCTCCGCTTCTCGCTTCACGCGGTTTTTGAAGCTTGGATTGCATTTCTCATGTCCTCAATCAGAGAAACCATCGATACTCCTCCAAGAATTGAGTTACATCAAAACGGTGAAACGAATCAATTACAATTTCATGTTCAGACATAATCAAATAACAGTATTCAAACAGTATCCAAACAACCACCTCAGAATCAAAACAATGTTGTCCCGCAGTTAAAATTGTCGATTGTCGTTGCGTATATATGTGATAGTCATTGTCGCGACAGCTACTGTCAGCTATCTGGTCAAAGTTAACCTGTCATTTACTGATATCATGACGGCAACTGGCATACAGTTACACCATGGCAGTGGCTGCAATAGTTGTGACAGAGTACGACCATGATAGAAAACAATCACAGTGTAATCCCACTTTATCATCGTGAACTGCTCCTTAAGTGGTGCAGAAAAACCACAATAACATCAATTAGCTGTCATAGCACATCATCCTATTTCATCATTAACGATAGTCTGGATGTTCACTTGTATGTCAAGACAATGCTGCGCATCGTTTTAACATATTAATCGTTTAAGGTTGCCTAGGACAGTGACATATTTAATTTAAGTAGGCCTGGAATAAGATTTAGTGGTACTCTCAGAACTTTCTCAAACGGTGGCGATGCAGCTACAATTTCCCAACTATCAAGTTCCACAATCTCTCTATGATATTGAACGTACCCTCCTTTAGGACAATGAGATAGACTCCTGGTGAATCTCTTAATTTAAGCGGGCCTGGATGGAGGACGTATACACATCATGCTAAATTTGTAATGTTAATCATGCTTTAAATAAAAGTAATTCATTTCAATAGTAGTATTTTATTAGTCGCATTATTATAAATTAGAAATATTTATCATTGCAACAATAATATCTCACCAATTATATATAATTATAATTAATCTATCACTTTCTAGTTTCGTACGCCAAATTCGCCATTATGATTCCAAGCCCTTCCCGGTGTGGAAGAATCATAGAAAAAGTTAGGCGGATTATACGCCGGCTGTTGAATCTGTTACTAGCCATTCCTTTGCATACCCCATCCAAAAATTGTAGATCCTGCCGACGTAGACGTCGTTGACTTTAAACTTAGTTATAAGTAGTTTCTAAATTCAAAAAGCTGCGAATTAGACATAATTAATAATAAAATAAAACAACCCTTCCTCCATCTCTCTAGCTTGACGTGGTGAGTGGGCTTGAGCGTTGCGATGAACCTGAGATTCGATCTTGTATTGTGCTTGGCCCACTCATCTCGGGGACGGGTGCTTGGTAGGAATTCTGGGCTTTTGGTTGCCTCTGTAGCGCGAATAAAAAACTATTCAGTACCTTGTTTCTTTTCTTGTTTCGTGTCTAAAGCTGTCAGACGTCATATAGTAAGAGTCGTTTTATTAATACAGCCCACATTAGCTTTACCATGCTCACCAGATAATTCCTAATGTATATGATTAATTCGTTTCTGGGTTATGATCTGTTATAAGACGCTAGTTCATATATCAATTGTCGTTTATATTGTCAATTTTAATTTAAGTTGGTTCCCTGAACGTACACCATCAGAAGGTTTAAATGAACCGGGAGGGTCTCACTGACTTTGACCTTGTCGACTGTCTGATGACTGATTTCATTAATGAAAACATTTCCCGTTTATTTTAATGTTATCTGAAATGACTTCTAGTAATAAATGTAATGATTGTACAGCACCTTTTTTTCGCTAGCCAAAGCCGATTCCCAACAACAAATATTTGTAAATTAATGTCTAACTGTGACTAATTAATAAATCGAATGTGACTATCATATAATTATAATTACGATTATAATTATATACAAAAACTGTTTATTATATAGATAAATATATAATAGAAATAATATCTACTAATACTATATATTCACAACGCTTGGACTAGCATCAGAGCATTTGTTCGATTTAGAGCGTGTTTTCTTACTCTAACACAGAAAACATATGAAATCAATAGCCTTCGCCATATAAACTACGAAGCGGTAAGGAACAAATACTAATATATGATTAAAAACAGAAAATTACGTACCTATACAATGTATAAATTTGTGTAACAAGTAAATCATTGTGGATCCACTTGCACCATATACTCAACCCCTATACTGAATATTTTTTTTTTTTATTTGCTTTTAGTTAAACGGAGTTTCAAACAAAAAATTCATTAATTCTCACATATATGGGATCAATTCCTTTATTTTGGCATTAATGTGCTTGGATAGATAAAAATGTCTCTATTATGATAAAATTACAATCTGCCTTTTATTGGACAATAAGTAATTGTGATAAATGTTCTCATTCATACAATAATTACAATTTTCATTCTCTCTCTCTCATTCATACAGTATTGACAAACAGCCCAGAGACCTCGTTAGTCGCCAGTGGAGGCTGACTAAGAGCTCGAGAGCCACAGGCGCTCAGGACATGATTAGAGAAACTGGCCATTGCCAGGACTCCCACTATCACGTATTTATGACGGATCTGTCTGGATGGCAGGACATTATTCTCATTTCAAGGACATAAGGCTGGCATCCCTTCAAAGCATTAAAAATTAATCATTAAAAAAAAATTCATTTCTTCATGTTCTGCCAACCACGGACAAGTAGAAGTACTTCACGGACCAGAAAACACCCGCATGCTTTTCCATATTTTTATATATCGATTCATTTCACCCATTACAAAACAATTCATAAAACTCATCACACCCTTCCGACTTTCACTCCTAAAACCCATCTGCCGTGCGGCCAGTCTAAGAACGGTGGATTTCCTATAGTTTGGATTCCCCGCATGGTTAAATGTTGGGCAAAGAATAGAAAAAAGCAACTTGTGGAAAAATAATAGTATCGTATTATGATATAATTTAATAATATACATTATTTGTTATACATAATGCATATCATTATTAAAACTGAATGACCAAGTTTCACCATGCACCTATAAAGAGCATGTTTAGAACTAAACTCAGTATTATATCCTGCCTGATTATGGGTTTTACTTAATATACACAGAGTGATTAATGAATGTGGATTATGTGTGTGTGCGCGCGATTAAAAAGGTCGATTTAATAGCCTCCGAAAAGTTTTAAGTGGAAGGCCTGTGGAGTTGCGGTGCCTCCCATGCCCCATCATTAGGTTAACTCTAATTCTCAACTATGCCGGAAACCGCCCACTTGGCTGGCTTTAATTGGTCAAGTACCGACCGCCTGGCTTACCTACTTGCCAGTAATTTCCACGTGTTGCTGGGGTTGTTCGGAGAAGCGTTTACAAGCTTGATAATCGGTCCGGACTAGAACAGAATAAGAAGAGATTATATTATCAAATCATTATTTATTCCTTAATTGAGAGTTTATACTTGGCTGTAAATTAAAATTTAGGCGATAGAGCTGCCGCAAAAAGAATCAATTAAACAATTCAGTGAACCCGACTCCAGTTGGCATCTTGAGATTAGTCAGCTGCAGTAAAAAAAGGAGTCACGAATAGTATTTATAAAAGAATTTGAGTGAATTATTTTATAATTAAAACTTCTTTATTGCGATAAATAACAATCTGCCTTATTGGGCAGTAAGTAATTGTGATAAATGTTCTCACTCATACCATATTTATAATTTTCATTCACTCGCTCATTCATACAGTATTTACAGCCAAGAAACCTACCAATTCCACATTGCTGTCACCTCCCTCGTCAAGAGCCACAGACACTCCGGATATGATCGGAGAAGCTGGCCATTCTCAGGTCTCCCCCTGTCACGTATTTATAGCAGGTCACGAGGCCACTGCCGCTTTAGGCTCCGAAGAGGATTATAGGGATGAGTGGTCCAGTGTAATGAATGTGCTAGGGAATAAGGGTGGTTGTTTAGGTCACAATGGGATTCTGTGAACTTGGAAGGGATAAGTTCAAGAATGCAGGGTATATTAAGATCCTTATGTTGGGTTTTGTTGCTGACCTAATAAGGGGCATTGACTATTGTTCTCAGGACTTTTGATTGAAATGATTCGATACACTTAATAAGAGCGATTTATACAAATTATCAAAACACATATGTTAGCAGGAAACATAGTTAAAGCTTTAAATACCTTAGTCTACTAAGCCTTTTTCCACCGAAAAGTTACAAGTTTAAGGCACTAAGGCACTGCTTAAAATACTACTGTATTAACTGCATGTATTTATTTAAATTAACAAATATATACGGAAAAGAAAATACCGGGGAACACAGTGGAACGAGCTACTGAAAACACTAGAGATTGGTCAACAAATTCAATCATGAATTTTAGCTATAGTTATAGTACATCATCTAACGAAATTCCATACCGTCAATCTCAACATTATATCTATGGTCATATAAAAAATAAATAATAAATTAGCGATTTTCCTCTTGTTTTGATTTTCTTCTGATAGAACGTAAAGACAGAAAGCCGAAAAGCGATCGTCCCCTGTTTCTTCGGGCTCGACAACAATCTTAATAGCACCTTAAAATCTTCTAACCGATCAGATTAAATGTTCACGAATGCCTAGAAACGTGTTTATCTTGTAATAAAAAAACTGTAAATCATCGTCTATTAATAATAATAATAATAATGATAATAATATATTCTTTAGCAATTAAAAATACATTTATTTAGTGTTTTTTTTACTTAAATATTTGTTAGATTAATATATTGATTTACATTTACATTAATGTTACTGTAAAACTAATTTTTATATTAATTATAAATGTTAGTTTATTTATTTTAATGTTATCAAAAAGCACAGGGCAGTGTCCTGGGTCCTATCTTCTATAACCTATACACCGCTGATGTCCCCTCTACTCCCAAATACCTTTTTGGCAACATTTGCAGATGACACTGCAGTCCTGTCATCCCGCCCAGACCCCGATATAGCACCTTCAAAAACATCTTGATGTGATCGAGTATTTGTGTAACCAGCGGCGAATCAAAAATGTTCTCACATTACTTACCCTCTGCCACAAGTCCTGTCCACTATTTTTTCTAAATTCCATTCATCTTCCTGTATCTGCGATACTCCGGTAATTAGGCTTCCATCTCGACAAAAGACTGACCTGGAACCCACATACGAGGCTAAAAAGACAAGAACTTTGACGCTTTGGACAACTGTACAGAATACTTCGAAGGACGTCCCATCTCTCAATAGAAAATAACTGTTCTTTGGAACAGTATTCCCATTTTTTTAAAAGGAATCCATGTCATTTAATTTGAATAAATCCCTCTTAATAATTGTAATCAAACGTTGCGCTGAACGAGTTCAAAATAATAAAGGTCCTCAAACAATTTTCAAGTTTAATATTTAGTAAATTGTACAGTAACCTATCCAACCACCCAATCCCGTAGCACAGTCTTTACACTGGACCACTCATCCCTATAATCCTCCTCGGAGACTAAAGTGGGAGTGGCCTCGTGACCTGCTATAAATACGTGACAGCGAGAGTCCTAGCAATGGACAGTTTCTCCAATCATGTCCTGAGCATCTGTAGCTCTCGCGCTCTTCCCCAGCCTTCTCTGGCTCGTATCCGGTGACGCCGCTGATTGAGGAGCGTGGCCAGCCAGACTCCGCTTTCTCTTTCGCATGTGAGGGAGGTGATAACTATATGTATTTGGGAGGTCTTTGGGCTGTTTGTAAATCATGTATGAATGAAGAATTGTAAATATGGTACATAAGAGAAAATTGAACACAATTACTTATTGCCCTATAAAGCAGATTGTAATTTTATCACAATAAATATTTTTGATATCAGAAAGATATTTGATAAAATGTCGATAGATACAAAAAAGAGCAATCTAAACTTTTGGGTACCAGGAGTGTAACCCTCTACATTATTTACTATTAACCATCAGTTTCCGGAAAATTTTACCAAACATTAATAAAAGAAGGTATTAATTATGAAGCTTCAATTCAGCGGCTGAAGACTATTTCGAGAGAAGTAAGGATTCATATTAGGTAAACAAGAAAAGTTCACTGCCACCAATACCTACCGAAAATGTAATTGTCAGATGTGTAAAACTACAGTGGGGTAAATTCAAAAGATCATAATAGGTAAAATTTAGCCCGAAACGAATATCCTCAATAATAATGCGGCACAACAGCGTGGCAAAAATTACCCACCGTGCATTAGCCATGCCCTGAAAACTCGTAAATGTAAAACAACCCTAGAATCAATATTAGCCAGTGCAACACTGTAATGTATTGGGATCAGGATATTCTTCGGAATAATCTGTCAGCAACAATAAAACAGACCTTCTTCTTGATGAAAAAAAAGTATTGTGATAGAAAATATTCATAAAGTAGTAAACTCAAAATAAACATTTAGCAGACAGTTTAACATAAGGTCAGGTTGGAAAAGAAGCCCTGGGAACAGAGAAATTACTACAGAAGACAGTATTTAGAGGAGCCCTGAAATTCTCCAACAATAACGACGATTGTTTACCGAGCGTTGTCCAATCGAGGAGGGCGTTGCAGGTTAAAAGAAAATAACATCCTTAGGAACCTAATCAATATTCACCTACCTGGAACCAAAGGGTATTGACATGCTAAATAGGGACGTCTAAACGGAATGATGGCAGTTATAGCACATAGATGAGATTTCCAATAAGGGCAGGAGGACATCCGGAGCGTACCTTGAGCAGTGTAATCTTCTAACCGATTGTTGTTCAGTTCTGTCTCTATGCAGACAACACTGTCTTGATTGCTAATTCTAAGCAGAACATGCAGGAACAATCAACACTTTAATCGGAATATCACAGCATGTAATAACAGGCACTCTGTAACAGGGACGGGATGTAAATAGGAATAGATTACACAGTTATCAATAAACTAGGACACGAACTCAGAAATTTCAAATCGGACTTAAAATATGATTGCAGTCTACTACCAAATATTTAACTTGGTTATCGGAAAAAGAATTAAGATATATAAAATTTCATAAATTTAGCTTAATAAATAAGTGTTATTTTTCAAAACGAAAAACAATACACCAAGCTCAATAAAACATGGGTAAGGGTCAATTAATTTTTTTTTTTGATATTTCAACAGTTTATTATGATAAAATTACAATCTGCCTTTTTATTAGGGAAAAAGTAATTGAGATAAATGTTATCATTCATACCATATTTACAATTCATCATTCACTCGCTCATTCATACAATATTTACAAACAGCCCAGAGGCCCCCAAGTCCACATGGTTGTCACCTCTCCCGCATGCGAAAGAGGAAACGGAGTCTTGGGAAGTCCCCCTCTCCTCCGTCAGCCGCGTAACCGGATACGAGCCAGTTAGGCGCGAGTGCCACAGACGCTCAGGACATGATTGGAGAAACTGGCCATTGCACGGACTCCCACTCTCACGTATTTGTAACAAATCACTACCGTTTTGGTCTCCGAGGATGATTATAAAAGTGTTAATTAACATGTAATTTTGACCTATTTGGGTAAACCCAGTCTCTCCCTCCCTGGGCAGGGCCAAAAGATCACCATGGAATCGACCTTTCTCTTTTCTTTTTTTTGTATTTATTTTTTATTAATTACTATACTTTCCTTAAATTAAAAATTAATAGTTATCCTTTCGAATGATTATAATTTTATTTGTTGATTATTTAGTTATAGAGAATACATTAGACACACATAAAGATTACATGAAATTTAATTTTTAATTAAATAAACACAATTTTAATTTATTCATTGAGGTTTTTAATTAATTTGACGTCGTTGTTTTGTCTATCGTCAATTTCGTTTATATGGTAATTTTTTTAGCAATTTTATATTTCAAATTTCATATTTACAAGTCTGACTCTTCTTGTACTGCAGTATGGAACGGAGAGCTGGGTTTTGACAGATATGATGAGCTTGATGAACCGTAACGATGAAGCGGAAACTAAATACCGCCTTGAAAATGCAAATGAAATCAGAAGACAAACTCATGATGATGGAATTCAAGATAAATTACTAATAGACCCCATGCAGGAATACAAAGAGAATCCACGACTTATAGTTATAACAAATATAGACGTGTCTGCAGAATGAAGAGAGGCTGAAAGATATCTAGCAAAGTATTTGAGTATTGGCCCAGAAGAAGCTGACCCAGTGAACGCCCCAAGATTTGTTATCTTCAATGCCGTTCCATGAATTTCATTGACACTCTGGCTCGTATAAAGCGATTGGCCAGGGAAAGAGAAATACTGGCGGAGAAGGGTAATCTAAATGCACCCCCACCCCCGCACGAAAGATCAACGGGTAATAAAATATTAATTAATTTTCTACAGGTTCCGATCATGGAATAAATGTATTGATAAATAATAATATTATTAGACAAACTATCGAAATCATTGGCAACTTCTGTTTATTGGACTCCATAACTTTCATATGCTAATTAATTCTATCATCCTTTTTGACTGACAATAACGTTAATCTTAAAATTTTTCTTAGATCTTGCAGTACTTTCCTCGAAGTCACTTTTATTCTTCGGTTCGCCTTAAGGGCGTACTTATGAATGCGTACCTTCAGTAGAGTTGCTATGGAAGGCAGGGATGCAGGGAGATTTTTATCCCCAATAGTCATCGGTGTTTTGAAATCCCTTATAGCAAACTCCCTTGAAGAAAACGGATTTGTTAATAACTATAATACTTGAGAACAAAGGGCTTTGTATAATAATAGGGGTGGTACAGGGGTCATGGTACGGAGTAGGGGTTGACAGGGAATAGTATTACAGTCACGTAGATTTAGTAAAACCCCTTTTGCTGTTATTCGAGATATCTTCTTGTTTCGCAGAAATTCACGTCCGCGCGAATGCTGTTTGTTATAGCCTAATTCCTTGCCTGCCTTAATAATTCAAAACCAATGACAGCCCGGCATTAAGATGGAAACATATTAATACCTTTTTTGCTCAATAGAATTAAATTTTATTTTAACAGTTTAGTACTTTTCTTCAATACTTTTTTGACATAATGGCATATATCAAATATGCCTTCATAGTAATTTCTTACTGTTTCTACATTTGGTTCGAAGAATATGGAATATGTACAATTAGGTTTAATTATTTAAGGCATGGTTGGATCTAGGCACGACAAAAGCCCACAACGCGGGGGTCCCTGAAAGGGGGCCCGCAAAGATTTGGAAAACCACGCACATTTCAAGAATGCACCAATGTTTTTTATAATATTTTCTATCCGTTTTATTTTCCCTGAATTTTTACAACATGAGTACTGAAGTAGAAGAAAGCTAAGTTAAAGTGATCTTGAGTAATATTCAAGTAGAGAAAAAATTGTTTTTACTAGCAAAACATACCAACACTTTCCTCTAGATTTTAAGTTCCAGAATAGTGTAAAATCCCCCCCAGAACCCCCGGTAGCATAAGGGGCCTTTTATGAAGCTTTGCAGGGGGCCCCCAAAATTTATAGATCTGGCCCTGATTTTAAGCGGTATATCTTCAACGTATTTTTTACTTGGATATACTGTTTCAATTTTGTATCGATATTTGTTGAAGTGTCGTTCTAGTTCTAGATGATTGCTACTCCTTCTCATAAAAGATTCGTTTGAATATTAATTAGTTGGTCTGTTGCGAACGATTTCTTGTGAATGTTGGGCTGCTAAACTTTCAGTTTCGAATAGTTATATTGTTTGAGGTGTTAAATTATTTTCGAAATCTTGTTGGTATTCGTCTGAACTTAAATTATGGTCCAATACCATCTCCAGTGATTATTTGTCCAAAATTTTAAATCCACTATCAATAAGTATAGCTAAAACAACTAAAATTCCATATGTCATTTTGTGTAAATTTTTCATTAAAATTTAAAACATTGACATTAAAAATGTTGGTATTATGGTAAAATCACCTTAGTAGGATGTTCCGGTTGATATTAAAAGAAGGTATGGCAAAATTATTGTAGTGAAGAGGTTAGCTCTACAATGTACATTAACTTTATAGAAACAATTGACTATTTGTGTAAATTACACTTGGATTGTTTTAAATGATGCTAACCCTTTTAATTACGGTACGTAGTTGTGTATCTAGAGCATTTACCACCAGAGATGTTTCCCAATTTGTCACCGTTTTTAAGTGAATCAAAATCAAGAGTGGTTATTGACAATTACTAAGCCTGAATAAATAAATTTATTTCATTTGTTTAAACACATTGTACACATGATGTTGAAATAAAGGTAGACTGATTTTTAATTATTGTCTTAAAAGTACACAGCGTGGGTTGACAATACAACATACTGCGTGTGAGGGGAAGTTTAAGGGCCATGATAACTGTTTACTGACAGTTTTGCCACCAATTTAAACAATAGTAAGTACTCAAGTAAATTACAATTATAACATTAGTTATATTAGAGTTCAATTATTATTATAATAGAGTTCTTTATTTTCCAAGGTAAATAAAAATTCATTGTTGGATCTAAAAAATATCTTAAGCCATTTATTAAAAAATGGTGCAAAAAATATCAAATTAAATTGATCTATAATGCACCCCCCCTAATTCAAATCCTTATTTCTCGTTTAGAAATTTATCTCTAGTATTACTAAATAGATTTTCTTATCGTTTGAGATCAAAATGAAAGCAGGGTTTTATTATTTATCCAATATTTATTGAAATAGCTAACAATTAAAAAAAGTGGGTGTGAGTAAATATCGTTTTATTTTTTCCCTATTTTGTGTGCAATCAACCGTTTTTGAGATGTTTTTAATCTAATTTCTGACTTCATCAGAAAAACATTTTTTTTTATATTTTCTGTGAAGGGATTGTAGTAAAAGAAAAAAATCTACTGTTTTTTTTGTAAAGAATTACATTTACTAAATATGTGTCCTTTATTATTCCAGATTGTGGTAAATGGTTTTTGACGTATTTAAGTAAAATAATTATGAATGAACAATTTCAGGGCAACCCACTTTTTCCCTAACGATTAGTTGTATTGAAAAATCACTGCTTTCTCTTTTTTTTGTGTGGAGTATAATATATCCTAGATACCAAGTAATATTTAATTTCTAAAATCAGAATGTAAAATTGTTAATATCTCTATTGTTAAAAACGAAAATGTGATAGGATTGAAAATTAAATAAGCAATAATTTACATCTTATTCATTTTTCGATAAAATTAGTACCTTAGTACTTGTTTCATTTTCAGAATATAAACAAAGGGAATTGGCTAACCTAATGCACTTTCGTTGGCTGCAATGCTTTACATTTGGCAAATACTGCAGTACAGCCCCTTATGCCCAAATTTGTATTTTAATCAAAATTTTGAAAAGTTTAGAAATAGAACTGTTTCAAAACATCGTGCAATAGAAAACTATTTGTATTTCATTCTAGCAGCTCAGACCGAGTTCAGATGTGTTAAAAGTCGTTGAGTTACTTCTACATATTTGAATTTAGAAGGCTTTTAAAGACAGAAAATAACCCAAAATTAAACAAACAATAAAATTAATCTTACCGTTTTATCACAAACGTAGCTATAAATGTTATTGTTCGGTTGTATTCCGAGTATCTTTTCTTCGCCAATCCACGTCTTCAAGATTTTCTTGAGCAACTCACTTTCAGCATGTTTCAGACTGAGAATCAGCAATTTGCACTGTTCAATACAAAACGTTAGTCCCTCGTACACAAAAGACAAAAACTGACTGACCGAGGGAAAAAAATCCTGCGTTTTGTTCCCATTGTTGGATCATTCTTTCCATTAACCAAAGTAATTGTTGACTCCCTCACTCAAAACACTGGTGTTTTTTGGTTTATTGGAAATTACTAACTAATATTTCCAAGCCGAATCCCCGATATCAGAATGATTTTACCCATGCTTTTAAAAGTTTTAATTATACGCATTTATTCTAGCGTAAATATAATTCGTTAATTTGATCAATTGAATAAAAACTCTGAAAGAAACCACCAGAATGGTATTTTAGTTTGAAATCGCCAAAAAGATCTTATAGGATTTTTTATTTAAAACCTATTATCCAAGATCGATAACGATCTGTTGATAACTCTAGTTTCCCCTTGACACACAAAAAAGAGAAAAATCCTTCAAATCCGAGCCCTGGTTATTAAATAAAGTTATTAAACAAAGAAATAAATTCAGCTGTCATTTAATATTCAACGTACCCTCCTAATTGTCATTAGAAGAAAAACAAATATGATATACAATCATTAATACAAATAATAAATAACAATTCGTCTCAAAATATTGGGAACTTATTGACATTTAAAATCTTTGTAAAACAGCATGCACTTTTTCTTTTATGGAATGGTACAGCACGTCTATATGTTTGCTTCGTCTATTTAACACGCTCCGCTTTAAACGGTTTCCCCGCAAGTTCATCCAACAGACCCTTCAAATAAACCAATGTCTTCGAAGACTCAGCTGTTGCAATGTACTCTTTTTCCGTAGAAGACAGAGCAAATAATATGTTGAATGAGCCTTGAGGCCCAAATTAGCGGACCCGAGTTGTAGAGTAAAATGGAGGTTACATATCTCAGACTTGATCTGATTAGGAAGGATTTTCTCATTGACGTCCACTGGCACAGCCAAATCCAGTGTGGCCACAAAATTAAACAATAATAAGTACTTTCGTAAATGATAATTATAAGTGACAAACATTTGTTATTCGACAAATTTATTAAACAATGATATAAATCAATCTGTAATTTAATATTCAACGCATAATGATAAAACGTCGCATGTTTATATATTTATTTTTTATTAGAAAAGTCTTAAATGACGTCAAAATTTATATCATCTGCTAGTTGTTGTTCTATGGAAAGTGCCCTAGATCTCAATTTCACTAGCAGGCGACGTATCTTAATTTGGCCATCGCCAACTAATTAAGCACAAAAATGTCGACATTTAGTCGGGCCACCGTGGTCTGCATGCATGTTTGTTATATTTCATACTTATTATAATCATTGATTAAAACTTTATAATAGCATTTATTACAAAAATGCCACCTGGGGTGGACCACCCCCCACTGCCCCCCTCAGGTTCGCAGGTAAGTGACTGCGAAATCAGGAGACGGCTAAACTTTAATAGAAGTTAATACAAATAAGCTCCTAATATCAACCTCTATAATTCATGTAAAGGCGAAAGATTTATTCGCTTTGAAAGGGGACCAGAGTATTATTATTGCCTTATAAAAGGCAGATTGTAATTATTGCACAATAAAGATTGTTGTTGTTATCTATCTATAATTCATGTATCGAGTTACTCTTTACTCGAGTTGCAAAGTTACTCTTTGTCGCTTCATGTACTGACTTGTAGACGTACATCCAAAATGATTAAAGGCGACTCCCTGTACCTTTTTTAATATAAAGCCTCTCCTTTCACCCTGGCAAAATCTTAATGATTTAAAAAAATACCCACACGCAAAAAATATTTTTGAATATCTGTTCATTTTTTTGCTAATAGGCTAGAAGTGGGTATACGAAATAAATAATCCGATAAAATACGAAATAAAACGAAATCCTGAATCTCTATTAGCTTTTATGGTAAAGGTCTTGGACTGTTGGTTTGGAGCGGCGATAGTCTCTCACGAGCTAACCGTTTTTTTTTTGTCAGTACTATTTATATTAAATAATATCAAGCAATGTTTATACAAGCATTAGTGGTCAGTTAATGGCATGATTAACTCGCTAACACCAACGGATGAATACCAAGAAATATTTGATCTAGAAAAGATTAGTTTTATATGTAAAAATAATTTAAGACGAGACAACTTCGTTTGTGTAGTTACAAAGAGCTAACAACATATAAATAACAGATTAGTACAAACAGCTTATTAATCTCTATTAAGTTTCAATCATAACCTGATTTCATTTATTTATTTAACAAACAGATAAGCCATAAGTCAAATTGACCGTCATTGGTGAGTATTATTTCTTATTATTAACAATCCAAGAGTAATTTACAATCTTCTGCATAAAATTAAGGTGTAGTGTAGAGCTAACCTCAATGCAATAATTTTGGCATATTTTATTTTTACACCAAGGGGTATATCCTACTAAGATGGTAGGAACATTATTTTGCTACATCAAAATTTTAATATTTATTTAAAGTTTAACTCCATAATAAGCTTCCCTTGGTAATATAGAATATTCTAAACTGAAAAAGTCCATTAATTTTTCAGGAACAAGTTATGAATGAAATGATAGTTTTAGTATGAAATGACAGTACCTGTACTGTATTATAATATATATTACATATTATTTTTTTCTTTTGTACTGTGTAGGACTATCTTTCTAAACAAGCAAGTGAAATATACCATATCACCCCTTAACTTCTTATACACTCAGGTCGGTCACCTGACTATGAAAAAACTGACATAAATTTTCAAGAAAATCTCCTGTTGTTATTTTTATTGATTTGAAAAACTTTTTCTTTCAGTTATAAACAATTAACTTTGCTTTTAGTTTATTTTTAATCTTCTCTCGACAAATATAAGCACTATGCAGTAGACTTGCATGAAGGAATTTCCACACTTTATTTCCATTTTTTCCTTGTGAAAGTAACTAGTTTTATAGACGTTGGTATTTCACAATACATATTCATTTTTAATGTTAAGTAACTATTCATAAAACGGTGGGAATTCAAGTTTTATTTGAGTTATTTTTTTTAATCCAGGAGTAGTTTTGGATGTCATGACTTAAAAACAAGTCACTAAAGGAAGCTTTCATGATTTATTAAGAACTTAATTCAGCATATTTTATTGATACTTTAAATTAAAGAAGTATGAAAAGTACACCGTAAATATATCCAAGCATATATATTTAAATTAATTATTTTTGTTTGTCAATGCCAATAATTGATTATTGCGGGCACTACTTTATTAATTATTCAAAATACATAGAGTAGACTTGCACATATATGATAGCAGTATTTATACTGTTGGGTGTAATTTTTGTTGTATTTTTAAATTTGTAATGAGAGCACATTCTTCTGACAATTAAGTTTAATCCTGCACTAACTGCCAGGATTAGTCTCTGAAAAAACCTCTTTTTAACCTTCTTAGGTCCTCTCTACATGAACATTTGGTTTTTAGTCCCTTGTCTTTCTATTCCTGCTATCTAACTCTAGTTTTTCTCTAAAGCAACTTTGAGCTATCCATTTTCAAACCACCCATTTACTTTCTATTGACTTCTTTGACTGACTCCAAATACCTTTAAGCCATCCCTTAGAGCGATCCATCTTTCATTTATATTAGGTTTTGAAGTTCATCTTATTGACTATAATTTTTCCCAGAAAGACTGGCTTACACTTTTTTCTTTAACCTGACTATGTTAAATGGAGTTTCAACTCTTGGTACTTCTTACATTTATTGCTAACTTCTGTTTGTATTTTGATTAAACAAGATGATGATGGATGAAGTATCACAGTCGGCTCCTCTATAATTGTGTACATCACTTATGTTGTTATAGTGCCTGGTACCTATTAACATATGACAAATTTGATTGTTTGCCAACTGATGGGCACCAAGGTTTCCTCTTGGATATTCTTGTGGTTGAAATGATACTTATAAATTTTTCCATAGTCAGGTCTATCAATCGCTTAAAATCACAATTGTGCTTTCTGTGTGATTCAATTGTAGGTTGTTGGTCTAAAAACAACTTATTTGCCTATTTTTACCCAAATGCTTTAACATCTTGTTGTGTAATTATATCTATTTCCTGAGAAATTAATTCATAGAATGCATCTACCTTGCTCTCCCATTGACAATACCCTTTTATCCGAATGATGCATAATATGACTATCATCTATATTGGCTTGAATTTTACATGCTTATTCATAAGGAATAAAAAGATATTTATAGGAAGTTTATAATGAGTAATAATTTATTTTGTGAGTCTCATTTAAGATGATCTCAGGGTTAAATGTTTCATAAAATATAAATATCTATAGATAACTTATATATAATTAAAATAATATTTAACTTATTCTACTAATAAAAAACATAGTATATAAATAAGTGGATAGATTCTTGATTGTTACGGGAAGGGTTAATTCAACTTCAAACCATACATCTCTCTTTACTCCTGGTCTAGCACTGACCAAATGCCAAATCATTTCAGTTACTCCTCTCTGCTAGTCTTTCAATAACTGACTTCTACATGCTCTTGCAACACTCCTCTGCTCTCTATCCTTTGTTCAACCAGGTCAATTCATCCTTTCTACCTTGTTTAAACCTGAAATCCTAAAATGGCCATTGCTAACTTTTTTTTGTAAATATTTATTCATTTTAAAATAAAATTCAAGTTCCTTGATCAAACCAAATATCATGCCTCTACATACAACTAAGTTAACTTTGAAAAACTACTTCAATCATGTAATTAATGACTTTTTGTAATTACATTCAACAATAGTCCAATATATGATATATATTATTTATCTGACAGTCAAAACCTTTAGTTTGATAGCCAACTCAACATGACAGAAACATTAATTGAAAAATCTATAACACACATATGACCGCAGTGGTAAATATAAAAATATTTTTCAAATTATAAACTGTAAAACATTTTTATATAACATAATGCATGTTATATATGAAATGCAAGCAAAAAAAAATTTAAAACATATCAAACTAAACAAATTTATACAATGTATCATCAATATGTACAGCATAAAATCATTAAATTAAAAATCAAATATCATATGGCACATTGTAATACCTAAAACTAAATAAATAAAAATTGTATGGTTAAATATTAAAAACTAGTGTAGAGACACGCATTAATAATAACAAACATGTTGAATGAGTCATAATATAAATAAACAGGCATCCATTTTAAAACCTAAGGACACAATCCTGCTTTATTCTATTGTTAGCTTAGTGAAAAAACTTTATGATATTTTAAAATATGACACTGACTTCAATTTAATTTTCTTAAATGGATTTTCTAATTATTTATTTAAGTAACTACTCATTTATCTTCCCAAGGCTGAGTTAACCCACACCAGACCCATCTCCCAAAGAAAAAATCCTAGGGGGTTGGCCGTTAAAAGTTAATATGCTAACCACTCGACTACGGGGAAGGTCATCATACAAATATAACCTCCTCAAACTCAAATCTTCAATCCATTCCCACATCTCATGATATTGATTATCTGACCTCTGCCACTTTACTCACAGATCTGCTTCTTTTGATCACTCCGTTTCCATTTGTACATACAAACGGAACTCTATTCTTCCATCCATCTGTCATTATTTCTCAGTTTTCAAACCCTGTCTTTGTAAATTTATTCTTTCCTCTTCTAACTATTTTGAAAGTTATCCTGGTAGCAGTAAAATTCTGCTTATATAGAGTATTTGATTGGTTACTTGTTGCAAATATTTATTTTTTTAATAATATCTAATTATGACAGTGTATCCATAGGCTAAACTGTGGCCCTATATAAGTGTCATTTTTGTTATTCTTTAGAGAATAATGACCCAGGATAAAGTTTATTTTTCATTTCAAATAATTAATCAGTATGTTAAGATATCTAATTTTGATACCCTACATAATTTAATAGAAAAATATTTATTTTGTATTACCAAATAACTAATTAATTAGTAACCTATTATTATGTTTTATGGAGTTAAAAATATTTTTCATGTCATCAAGCAATTCAATAAAAAAAAAAATTCTATATGGTTAGTGTCATATAGGAACAAATTCTTTGAAAGGAAACAAATCAAATAACTGGATAGCATAGAAGCCCGTTAAGCTACATGCGGACTTCAAGTAAATTGCAACTGACGGTGTCGAAAACGTTTCTGTTGAATGAACAGAATATCCAGATGATATCGTGGAGAGATGGAAAATTTGTTATTTTAAAAAAAATTTTATTTTTGGATAAGTATAACGAGAAGGTATAAAGGGAAATTTCTGGGTGACATAAAATATTATTATGTTTTTATTTAATTTGATTTATTTTAAAATTTAATCTGAGGTTTATAGGTTCTTGTTAATATAAAAAGAAAACTCTGGCTAAAGGAAAATCAGATTTTACAAAATTCACACTCATTTTATTTAAATACACTACAATAACTTCAATTTTCAACAAATTTTATAATTTACCTTAACATTTAATTCTAGAATGGCCAGATTCACTAATTTGTATACATTATTCTTCTTGTTGGTTCAATTTAATTTGGTTTGCCATGCTGTCATTAATATCCACTTCTATCTATTCAATCCTTCTTCTCTGGATAAAATTATTCTTCCTAATAATGTTCTTATACATTCCTGTTCGCTATTAAATAAAAATTGTTCATTTCCTTCAAATTTCAATACTTGGCCTCATGCTTTCACTAAATGAATAATGCTAACCATCATCTTTCTCTCAGAACAGGACCACATCTCCTACTCTCCCTCCTTTTTTCTCATCTCCCCCACTCTTTCCACTGGTCATTTGCTGCTAATTTTTCAAATTCAAATGTCTAATATCACAACAATATATTACTAGGTATTTTGCATCTTGTGAATATTCTGTGACAATACTTGGCTATATGCATACATAGTGGATTAAAATCAAACCAACATCATAATAATATATAAACAAAATACATACATACAGAATAAAAGTGGTAAACTTTGTGGATAAAAATTGTGCCAAAGTAGCATAAGCCAAAAATTAGGAATAATTAATGGCCATAGAAGAGAAAGCAAGGATATATGTATAGATTGAATTAAAAAAAAGAGAAGATACAATTATAGAAAGGAAGATATGATGTATAAATATTAGATTATGAATTATTAAACTAAAGAGTAGTAAAGTGTTGATCAAATGTGATTAGAATTGGAGAAAGTTGTAAAGGTGGGATGTATTTCCTACCACCCCAATTATTTGCTCCTTCTAGACAGCAGAATAATTGCCTCATAGGCTACAATATCTATGTATAAGTGCAAAAATTATTGGAAAATTACAACCATGCAACATATCTGTTTTAAGCAGCCTCACCGTTCACTGGCCCTCGGAAGTCTTGAGAAGCTTAATGTATTTTGTATCAGATGTTATTTTCTCATTGCATAACGGACACTGTGGAGATTCTTGCACTTCGCAGAATCTCTGCTTAACCAGTTCATCAAGATGTACTTTCTATAGGTTTGACAGCATTGTATGGAATTGGTGGTTATGGAATTGGGTCAGGCAATCCAGTTCGTCATCCCCTCGATTGTCATTTATACTGTGATGTGCTGTATTTCCACCACCCTTCTGCCATTGATATAACTCTCAAGTTTTCTATGGCATACATAACATGGAACATGATATAAGGATGGCTCAAAGCAAACATCATTTACCAACTATTCTATTGGTCCAGGGGAAAAACTTATCTACTTCTTCCTTCCTGAATATTTTTTTTTATTTCTTAGCACACATTAGTTTAAACCAATTTAATTATCAATTGAAAATGCTTTGAACTTAAATAAATACTATTTTTCAATCTGCTTTGGTTCCTTATCTTCTCAGGCATTCATCCAAAATCAAATTTATTAGCTTTGAAAATTCTTCAAAATCATTTACATTATTTTCCTAAGTTGTCATACAGGAATATAAGGTAACAATAATGGTAAAATCACTTCCAGAATGCACCCTGTTCCACTTATTCCTAACCTTAAACTGGAAGCCAATAATATCAAAATAAATGATTGCTAGAAACCATGGAAAACAGCAGATACTAGCAAATTTAAAAGTATTCACTATCATTGGAACCCACTTGAAGCCACAGCTTTCTTTTGTTAAATAAATAAAAGGTTATTGTCTGAATACTGAAGCTAGGATATTAGTTAGAACCATTAATGGATGTTCAAGAAGAAGCCAAAGCACCATTTCCAGCTCACCTTCTAACATCTTGTTACCAGCTGCTCTAATCATCAAGCCAACAGGGACAGCACAATCGGAAACTTCAATCTCAAGTAACTCCTTAACAATCTTAGTGATAAGAAGAGCGTCAACAAATTTTTAAATCAAAATTACTTGTGATATGAATTATAACAATCTCAATTGAACAAGTTCTGGTCTCTGACTTAAATGTGGTATATGGCATCTAAAAATTGGTCTTGACATATAAATGCTTATTTTGACAATATTTAAAACCATAACTTGGTAGCTCATTAACTGACACATCTTACAATGCAGGTTCCCAAGTAATTCTTTTAAAACAAAAATAATTTAGCTAAAATAAAATAAATGGGCTTCTTAATGTTGGAAGTATCACCAAATTTGTATTTGTTTATTCAGTATGGAATTATTAAAGTATTCATATACATTTCCATTTAAAAGTAAATGTCATAAAACATTTCAGAGAACCAAACAATATGAGAGAATTACAAAGCTTTTTAGGATATATAAATTTGTATGATAAATTCTGTAGCAACTACGCCGATATCAGTAGGCCACTATATCAATTAACATCAAATAATTCAAAATTCACATGGAAAATTGAACAAGTTGCATTCAACAAAATTAAACGAAAACTAAGTGATGATATCCTGTTAAATTACTCAGATTTTAAAAAAGTTTTTTACATAGAGTCAGATAGTTCAGATTTTGCTTCAGGCAGTATTCTATATCAATTAGATAAAAATAATAAAAAGAAAATTATATCCTTTTGTAGTAGAACGTTTAAAAATGCTGAACTAAATTATTATTCAACTGAAAAGGAACTTTTAGGTATTATACACGCGATACAAAAATTTTATAATTTAATAGCAGGGTACAAGATTGTAGTGAAAACGGATAATAGTGCAATTACATTTCTACATAGCTGTAAAAATCCACCCAGTCGTTTGATCAGATGGATTAATTATGTAGGGCCTTTAAATATTGATTATTTTAACATTCAAGGAAAACAAAACAAAATCGCTGATTTCATAAGTAGAGATCCAATAGAAAGTCCGGAGCGATTAGGAAATGATTTTAAATTAAATGAATTACAAGTAGAAAAATTCTTCGAAAACATAGCAAATAATCAGCAAAAATGACGGAAAAATTAAAGGCAAATTTGAAAAAAATAAAGAAAATTATAAAATAATGGTATGATACATAAAAAATAAAAAAATAAATTCTATATTGAACTAACAAAAAGTGATATGACAAGTCTAATAAACATAGTGCATGTAACATTTTGTCATGCAGGTATGAGCAAATGTTTAAACATAATTAAAGAAAGATTTTATTGTGTCAATTTAAGAAAGTTAATAAGTAAAACATTAAAAACCTGCCATAATTGTCAGATAAATAAATCATCAATTAAATCAATAGTACCGTATCAGCCAATAATTCCTAAAATGAAGCTAGAAATTATATCTATAGATTACTTGAGTCCATTTATTAATAATAAAAATTATAAATATTTACTAGTAGCAATAGACAATTTTACTAAGTATATCAAAATCTATCCAACAAAAAGAGCAAATCTAACGGGTGCCATATCATCATTAAATAGATTTTTTCAGGAAATGGGCATACCACAAAAATGTTTGAGTGATAACGCCACTTGTTTTACATCAGACAAATGGGAAAAATTTTTAATAAAAAATAAAGTAGTTAGAATTCTTACCTCAATAAGACATCCACAAGGAAATATTTCAGAACGGGTTAATCAAGATATTTTAAAATATCTGATACTTCTCATAAATGAAAACCATAAAGAATGGTTAAGTCAAATTAAAAAGATAGAATCTAAAATAAATAGTCTATACCATACAACTACAAATGTTACACCAATTCAGGCTTTTTTCAAAATAGAACCATTACGTATACATTGGAGACAATCCAAACAAATCACAATTCAATGATCCGGAAGAAATAGATAAATTCATATCCGAAAAATTAAATAAAATAGGAGATATAAATAAAATAAAATATAATAAAAATTTTACCGAATTTAAATTACAAGATAAAGTCCTTGTTAAAGCTTTACGCATCCCTAAATGCCCTAAGGCAGGTATAAAAAATGCAAAACTTTTACCTATATTTGAAGGGCCATATAAAATTGTTAACCAAGTTGGTAAATTCACTTTCATAATAGCAGATGATAAAGAAAATATTCGTGGAATGTTCCACGCCACACTATTAAAGCCTTATTATGAGAATGACGTAGAACAAGCACATGTAAAAATTTGAAAATTTATAGTAATATATTGGGCGTTGAAATATTGTATTGTATAATTACATTTATAAACATGTAAAATTTGGGTGACATACATTTTGATATTGTAATTTAGTTGTAAGAAAATCCAAATTGTTTGATGTTCCACGCCACACTATTAAAGCCTTATTATGAGAATGACGTAGAACAAGCACAGGCAAAAATTTGAAAATTTATAGTAATATATTGGGCGTTGAAATATTGTATTGTATAATTACATTTATAAACATGTAAAATTTGGGTGACATACATTTTGATATTGTAATTTAGTTGTAAGAAAATCCAAATTGTTTGAATGTTAAAAAGGTGAAGGTAAAATCAATAGTAAAGTGAAACAAAAAAATTTTTTTTAGACAAGCTCAAAAATTTTTTTAAATCGGAGCGGACCCGAATGTTGTGATATTTAATGATTTTTGATTGTGTTTTTAATATAAACTCAAAATTAGCGGGCATAAATGAACGATGGATCACGATTCATGAATGTTAAACACTATTAGTTGCGTTGAATCTACCATTAATATGTATAATATAAATAATGTCAATAATTTTATATCAATATTTTATTTTATAAACTTCAAAACAAGCAAAGTATAAATATCCTAAACAACTGAATGGCCAATGCCATTAAAAAAAGTATCCACAAGGCAGCGGAAAAGTAATAAAAGGCTGGGTTCGAGCCAGACTCGCTCTCATTCATCCAATCCGCACAGAGACGCAACAAGGTCACTCTGGTACACATGACCAGACGGAGATGCATACCATGAGGCCAGCTCCCATGCACTTTCACCGGTACGCATAGAACAGGGACGCTGAAGAGGACAATCTGAACCACCCGAAGAATATTACATCGAAATACTGGCCAGTATGACGTTATGTAGTGATTGGGGTAATTTTAAATTATTTGTATTATTGATTAATTGTTGGATTGTTAATTATTAATTATGGGTAATTATTTGTATATTAATTTTTGGATAAATGTGTGTGAATAAACAATTATTCCTATTACCAGAATTGTCCTATTTTATTAACAGAACCCCCTGGGATGGAGTAAAAGTTGAATATAAAAAATAAAGATAAAATATTGATTATAAAAAATTTAATATAAAAAAAATATATATATAATTTAAATATATGAAAAATAAATTGTTGTAACAATATATTAATCATTCTTTTCCTTTTTATTTTAAAATCTTTAATTTACCATTCTTCCAGATAAAACTACCTTTCTCTTTCAAATTACCAATTCAACTCTCTATATTTATCTACAATATGAAGCAATAGTAAATAGGTCATGAAATGGTTAACCTTTTTTTAATTGACACTGATGGACTTGACCCTCTGATTATTTTGTGGTGAACAGTACATGCATTTTAGTAATTTGATTAGTAAGTTTAGTAATTTAATGCTGTTAAATCTCTCTTGACCCTCAATTGTTGAATATCTGACACCTTAAGCTTGTGGCCTATCATGGCAGAGGGTATTAATAAGGAAGGTGTGTGCAGCTTCTAAGGGATTTAAGTTCTGAATATTCCTTCCTTTCACATTTTTGTATTGTGTCTTGATTGTCAAGTTGATTTGGTATATTCTTGTTCCTCTGCATTATGATGGAACAAAACAAAGCTTCATATTGTAGGCATCCCTTTATCATGCTTTTATATATTTTGAAAAGGCATTGGAAGCCTCTGATGGAAAAACTATACAGAAACTATTTGAACAAAATGATGGACCATGAAAGATTTTAAATACTGTAAAGGAAATATACAATAGATAGAAATATCAGGCTTCTCATGAGGGAATGTTTTCAAAGTGAACTAAGACAAAAACCCGAGTGTGTCTTCAAAGTTATTCTGGTTGTCATTGATATTCTGAGGGGTGTTATGGGTGGTGGTAAGGGAGGTATACAATTAGGCATAAGAAAATGCTTAGAAGATCTCGATTCTGCCTGCAATCATACTAATGAAACAACAGAAGTCTTAAACTATAGGCATAGAAAGTAAGGCTAAAAATTAACAATACAAATAAGCAAGGTTGAATTTCATTAACACAAAGAATCTTATTCTAATTAATGATAATTATCAAGTATTCATGAAATAATTAATTAAATTAACGACAATGTTATGAAAAGGGCGCACTTCTTTCTTACTTAAACAGTGTTTTCAGTAAGGGAGAAAGGGCACAGAATTATCATCTCAATAAAAACAAAGTTATAAATATTCATCAGAAATGTTGAAGTCCTTTTATTACAACCCTGTGACCTAGACACAGCCATGGCTACTGTCTTAAATTGATTCAAGTGTTTGTAAACTGATGCCTAAGATGCATACTGTTTATTTATTGGAAACATCCAATGAAGAGTTCTGGCTTAGTGCTGTCATTAAAAGCAGAAATTAAACTTAATCAGCCACACTCTAGGGCTAGAAGCAGAAGCTATAAATCATTTTCCTTGGACTGAAATTCTCAGGTCTATCTGTGCAGGACACAGAAGAGGCTAATCAAGTCAGTACATCATGGGATAAGGATAAATAAACAGCAAGAAAGTAAAAGATAGTAAAATTTTCATGGTGCACCCCTCTATGTGGGGAATGGGGCCGAGCTTCTTGCTTTGTCGGACCAGCAACTGATACCCACCCCTCCATGAGGATCCTACCTTACATTCTACAGCTGTGTACATCTCCATACTTTGCCACCTTGGCACCATTCCCCAACCAAGATGGTACATATTGTACTTCTTATGGGGTTTTCTTCCTTCCTTTCATGGTTGTTTACAAGGATAACTACATACACTACTGCAGAAAATTCTTTTTCCTGCTCAGTGTTACTGCTATGTTACTCCTCAGTCCCATAAATGTCTCCCTTGCAACTACCCCTCTGTCATACATATGACAGCCAACTCCCACATATAAGTTTCTTGGTACCTCTAGTTCAGACAGCTCCTCATGACACACACACCACTTTTAAATGCTATAACATAGTCAAGGTGTGGCAAACATCTGTCTGGATTATTCTGATATTGTCTGATGTTCTTCTGCTCTTGATAGAGCCATATCTCTCATGGTCCACCTTTCCCCATACTAGCCCCAGTGCTGATCATTAGCCTAAAAATGTATATAGTAGAACTATAAATAAGCTGACCAACATAAGCAAGGCAGCAAAGAATAAAGGAACCAACAGCTAAACCCTCCCCCTAAATGCATACTTTCATACATAACATACTCTAAAACTTTGATTTCTAACACACTAAAATTATACACTATCAGATGAATAGACTCCTAAAAAGTATCCTACCAATATTTGAATCCTAAAACCTTCTCCCTACCCACCAATTGGTTTCCATTCAAGACATTACACCGTTCAGCAAGGTTTCGTCAATTTTGATCGAATATTATAACCTCTTGAAAGTAAGAAGTGTTACACAGTTGTCTATCTTAACTAGCTCAAGCTTCAGCTCACCCCCTTACTTTATAATCCAAAAATCTATTTACCACAAGTTCCCTTCCCAAATGCACCAGGTAAAGTTGTAATTTTCCCTAATCTGCTCAGAAGGGGAGTGGCCTTGTCGGCAGATCCCCTAATAAGGATCTTTCAAGCCAGCAAAGCACAAGATTATTTGTATGACGTCAGGGAGGCAATGGACAATACAACCTGTCCATTGAGAAGTTGGCTCTCACCACAACTCTGGTGTGTTTTCATGGATGATCTACTAAACAAACTCAATAATGAATCCTTTTATCACTGATGACGGAATGGTAATTGTCACCGGCCTGTTTCAACATACAATAGATGAGTGCATGCAAAGGGCATGGGAAATCATAAAAACATGAGAGAAGGTGGTTTTTCCATCAACCTGACAAAAACAGAATTAATTTTCTTCACCGATAAAAGAAAAATGACAGACACAAGTCCTGAAGGCTATTTTAAACATCTTAAGTATTGACATTTCAATGTAGATAAATTTATTAGGGTCCCACTGGACTCCAAATTAAACTGGAATACCTACCTGAACAAACTAAACAAAATAGGCACAGCTGTTATGCAGAAAACAAGAAGAGCTATTCGAAGGACAGAGAGCATAAAGTCTTCAATATTGTTTTGTCCCTAGAATACCATAAAAACACCTAATGTATGTCTAGGTGTCACTGAGGCTATGAAAACAACCCCAAACTAACACATAAAAGTCCTCCTCCCGCTTCTCCCTATTTGGATAGAGAAAAAGGTAATTGCACTGTCAGAATAACAGCCCAGTATTATAATAAAAGACATCTAGGAAGTTATCACCAGGAGTTATTCATGATGTCAGTTTAAAGCACCCCCATAAACTCAACCCCAACACAGGCAACTAAGGTTCTTAATTTGATCCTTCCTGTGACCGAGCAATAGCTGGGAGATAGGGGAATAACCTCCCCCCACCCCCTACATATAAGTGTGATACATAGATTGTTTGTATAAGGAATCCCTCATATTATCTATCATATGCAAGTGCGTAATTTAACAATATAGGTTATAGTGTACACAAACCGCAAGGGAGATATGATACAGTGATTCAGGATTTTTTTGGGGAACTTGTTTGCTTTTAACAGCATTGTCTGCATTAAATATTTAACACATGTTATAAATATATTAACAAATATTAGTTTTGTGTAATCCCACTATTTCAAACTTTGACCATTTTATAACCTCATTATTTGTTAAAGAGAAAACCTAGTGACAGGGCTGGGACTTAAACCCACGACCTGATTTCCATTGAGATGGCCTACTGAATAGGGTGTCATAGTTTCTCTAAAAATATCACGAATTGCAGTAATATTCTGAAGCTGAACAATGTAGATATTATTTCATACATTCTATTTAAAATAATATTGATGGTTTTATGTGACTATATGGCTAAAGGTTTTTATTCTATAGAATTAACTAGAAGAAAAGGATGAATAGCATTAAAGTTGAAGAAGTAGAGCTGGAAGTAAGTAAACATCATATTTATATTTCATTTGTTGTCAATTTATAATAATTGGCTACAACTATACTTACACACTTCCAGCTATGGCTACAAAAAAAATTAAGACAAATCTCATGCATGTCAATTAAGGGTTTCGTTTATGACTCCAAAAATGATTTTAATGACTTTTAATTATATTCCACATAAGTTCCAACACATGTTACATATTATTAATCAGGATTAATTTTATATCCTACTCATGAAAATAAGAAAATATTTATTTTTTATTCAAAAGTAATTGATTGAATTATTTTTATACTTTTACTTTTAGCATTTTTGGGGCATGAAGTAAAACATCTATTAAACGTAATCACTCAATTTCAATGAAACTCTTAATTATAATAAGACAACTTTTTGAAACCATAGCTTATTAAACTCCTAACAAATAATAAGTTATTAATCAAAAGTCAAGATTTTTAAATTGAGACACTACTTAGTACGACCGGATAATATTTATTGTTTAGTTATTAAGTAATTTATTAATTACATTACATTTTTTTAAACTGAAATATTTTCCTCCTGAAAGGATTTAGCAGGAAAAGGTCCCATCCACACCCTGGAAATCATTGAAAACTGCTGCAGCAGCACCATCCTGGAGGTAAGTTTTTAATTTATATAATATAAAATCCAACTATATCTGGGATAATATATTTTCCTTTATTTGTATATTAAATCAAATGTATTATTAGAACTATCTTAATTCCCAAACCTTCATCTGTCATTATAAAAATTGATCATGCAGCATTTACTCAGTTACACTGAATTAACCAATGTTAATTCTAAATCATTTAACATTTATACTATTTTGTTAAGTAACCACTACAAATGACAAAGCTACCAGGTAGTTGTGAGTTGTCTGCGGTAAAAATAATCTAATTGATTTCAATAATTTACAAATGGACAGTGCCAGTCCCAGAGAAATGGTTTTCAGTAAATACTGATAGCATCAAACTTTTTCATTCAAATTCAAGAATATTGGTTGCATAGCAGGCACCATTTATTTTTTCAAAGTCAATTTATAGTTGGGCATAAGAGGGCGATTCAAATATAAACGGTAATTTTCCTTTGGTATTCAGCCAACAGTTCCAAACAGGATAGTGGAGTTGGGGGTTAAAGGTCAGTATGTTTAGGAGGGGAACCTCTGGTTAGGCAGTCTGTTGTGTGCACTGTACAGCCATAGGTGAGCAAGATGTTCCTTTCTTTCTTGCACAATGTATTTTTATGAAATTTTTAACCATTAAAGGAATTAAACTCTTGGAGATTTTAACTTATTTGAAGACACAGTTTAGGGACACTACATTGTCCCAGGACTGAGTGTTTACATGGACCAGGCAATTTAAGGACAGCCAAGAAAGTATAGAAAATGAAAATCATGATCAATGCCCAAGTTCTCGATGACAACTTTCGAGAGCTTATCAAAGTTGATCACCAGTTGACTGTTTAAATTGGATCAGAAGTGGGTATTAGCATTGGGAGTGTTCATACCATTGGTTTTAGAAAAATTAGTGCTTAATGGGTTTCGAGGTTGTAAATCAAAAACAGGCCAGGTCAGAAATCTGTGAGAGACTTCTCAATTGATTCTGGCAAAAAAAGTAGGATTTTTGAGGCACATACTCACATGTGATGACCCATGGGTCCATCAGTGCACTCCAGAATCAAAAATGGTGAGTAAGGAGTTGGGAAAAGAATGAAGCCTGTCCAGTAAAGAGCAAAATCCATCTCTCAGCTGGAAAAATTATTGCTTACTACTGCAGAGGAGTTTGAAGACGTCAAGGAGCATGTGCCCAATTTGTTGATTATGTGCCCTTTTTGAACTTATATTATTAACAAATTCACCTCCCCATATTGTCATTATCATGTCATGTTATTAATAAAATTGTCAAGATCTTTAAATTGAGGCACTGCACGATGGGAAAATATTTATTGTTTAATTATTAAGTCATTTATTAATTACAGTCTATTATTGTACTGGAGATTTTTGTACTTTCATCATCAAAGCATCAAATGGAATACCATACCTTTAAAAAACACTGACTGAGCTAAAGTTGTGAAATCAATTTTAATGGCTTTATTTGAAACAACTGACTTTATTTGATTTGTATTTCAAATACAAATATTGTATTGTTAATCAAGGCTTTGAGATCTAAGGTAGCAATATTTTTGATGTTTTTCCAAATTAAACTTAGATTTCCATCTAAAATTTCATGTCTTTCGCTTGAACTGGGGACTTATGAAGACCAAAGACCTGAACAGACAGACAGTCTCCTGGGATTCACAAAACAAAAGTTTCTTATTTAGGAAAAACCAACAACTCTCTCCACCCCCCCCCCAAAAAAAGAAGAAAACAAGATAATACTATCATTTGAAAACAATATTAATTATACCTATGCCCTAAAAGAATATATCAACATGATCTAGCACATTTTATTCTAGAATTATAATAATTATTAGTGCATATATAGAAATGAAAACAATATGCTGGTAGGGTCAGGACTCAAACCTGATATCTCCCCAATATCCATTTGAAGCCTCTACCTTATAAAGATGTTGTTATTTTGATTCATATTTTACACCATTCAAAGCCTTTCAGATTAGTAATAGTGTTGTTAATGTATTTATCTATCTTATGCACATACTCCTGGTAATCAGCCTAATTTGTCTAAATGGCTGTATTCATTTAAATTTTACAGCCATCTATTCAAAATTTAACCTATTATGTATATATACATTCCTTACTATATATATATATCCATCTATTTATAATCACAGGCTCAGGCATATCACTACTTAATTCTAGATAAATATTATGGTTTTCATTCAATGGGATACGAGATCTACTACAGTGAACTGAAACTGCTAATTTACTGCAAGGAAACTGATCTATATCTGCCTCCAGGAAGCTCACTTGAATCCCCTGGTTAAATTTTTATTGAAAGAACAGTCCTATCATAAATCATGGAAGAGTTATTATAACAGCTAATTTTACCAAAAACAAAAATATAAAAAGACAACTCTTAACTAAGCCATGTCCATTGAAATCTACACTAGTACCACATATTCTTTTCATATATTTAGGGGTGCATTCCCTCTGAATAAACTGTTGATACAATGAATTCTTCAGCCGATACTGACAGCTGTCTGGTTTCTCACACTCGAACAATAGAAAAAAAGTATAGGAAGGGTAGGAGGACTAGCAATAGATCTGGAAAGTTAATACAATACTGATTACAGGTGAACCAACTATCCTTAGTAACCACACATTCTCCACCATAGATTTATCCTTATGCATCCCACCACTCTTTAATTGAATATTTTGTACAGTGTAGCCTGAACAATATGGAAGCAACCACTTCCCCCACCATTTATTGTTCACCAGAGCTAATATCAACACAAATTAATAACTCCCTGGATTACTAAAAAAACAAGGAACTTGTTCAAATTCAAGAACTGGATTTACATGAAATCATCTTAACAGCAAAATGTAAAATTATCATCAAAACCATTTTACAAGCAGCTTAAATCACCATATTGATATTTGTTTTTTTGGAAACAACTGGTCTATCAGTAAATGCCTGGTTTAACTTAGGATATTATCACTATTTTTGAAAACAACATTTAGCGGTATAGGTAGATCAGCCAAATCTGATCTGTCTCATTTAGGTCTATGAAATAACAATAAAAATAATACCAATACCTAAGTATACTGAATACTTCAAAATGGTTATCAAACATTGTATGAATGCATACAAAAAAGAACATAAATGATGATGAAGAAGAAGGAATTAAACTTTATAGAATAAAATAAACACTAAGCAGTATTTTCAAGTAAAAAAAATCTGGAACCCATCAACCCCCTTAAAAATAGCATGGGTTGAAATTAAATAACTCAGCAATATATTACACTAAAATATGACTCAAAAACTAATACCAAAAAAATAGTCGCAAATGAGTTTCGCAAATATTATTAATGCTTTATAGAGACCCTGACTCAGATTTGGCTGATCTACTCGTGCAGCAAAATATTAATTTTGAAAATAGTGACACTCCCTAGTTAAACCAGCCATTAATTTTTTTGTAGCTTGGAAACACTTTAAAACAATTTAAAAGGGCTCCCCAGGATCTGATGATCCCAAGAATCATTGTACAGTAGAACCATATCAATGACTAATCAGATGGTCAATTAAAGTATTTGTATGACTAACAAAATTTTCAGTTCGGCTTTAGAAAAGTTAGATCTACACTAGATCACCTGGTTCAAATAGAAAGCCACATTCTATATGCTTTCATTGAGAAATAGTACTAGGCAATATTCATTTGTCGTTACAAATAAACTAAGTATAATTTACAAACTGTCTGGTTTCTAATTAAAAGTTGAGATATTACACTTAATGAAACTATTTTTGGCCCAAAGATTTTGTAGTATACTGAGGAGGTACCAGATTCAAGCCCCGATCCTCCCAGTATGTATTTTCTTTGACTGATAATTAGTAATAATTATTAGTCAAAAATTATAAGAATTCAATTGTTCAAGCTAAAATACCCTGTAAAGTTTAATACTTAAAACAAGTTACCTGAACTAAGTTTCACATTTTATTTACAAGGTAGCTAATAGTTTTAAAATATTATTACAACCAAGGTTGCAGATCTGGAAGTTTGGAAAGACAAACATGTTTATATGCCATCTATATAATGTTTAAGTAAATATAATATCATCAAGGTACTGGTTATTATAAGACATATTCAATTAGGTGATTATACTTTGAACAAAAAAGAGTGAATCTTACTGAGAAATTCGTTTAACTTTTCAGCTGATAGACAGACTTGGAGGAGAATCAAAATTCAGTGATTGCAGTTGCTTGGCTGGAGATAAACAGGTAGGTGATTACGACAAATAAATATTAAGTAAAATTTATTGTGCAGAGTTGACCTATTGGGCACAGAGTAATTTTTTCAATTTTTAGAAGCAATGATATGTAAAAAAAATGACATAAATACGTTTGTGCTACCTGAAATAATAACATTATATTTTATTTCTAACTTAAAAAGTAATCTTTTCTTATTGATATTATTGCAGAAATAATGGAATTAAAAATAAACTTTATCCTGGGCTCATTACCTCTATAAATAAATAACAATGTAGTACAAATAAATTAAAAAAAAATCACTTATGGTTAGCGAAGAAGTAATGACCCATTATAAATATATATTGTGAAGATATTATTATGATAAAATTTAATTTTATTTTAAAATGAAAATTTGGTTGGATAGAAAAGCTGAAATATGTATTGTTAAGACCTTAAGTTTGAAAACAAGTAGTAACTGGGAAAACCAAGTATATAGGGTGGGAGAAGGTGGAGGTAGAGCATGTAGCTTGTAGAATCCAAAGGCAGTTACTAGACCTTGACAGAGTACTGACTGGGGCACTTAAAGTTAATGTAAAATGTTCACTGAAGACAGACTGGAATGTTTGAAAAGAGAGCATAAGTGGGAGCCATACTGGAAATAAGAAGACACTAGGAATGAAGAGACCACTGATCCAACAATGAAGAATGTATCCATGTTAATACAAATCATTGTTCGTACAGAAGAACCAGGCGAATCCTTACTCCATTAGCAAAAAAGAGTTATGTACTTTATTTCGGGTGTAAAGGCAGGGACCAAACAAGGGCATGAGCCCCACATATCTGTTCTTTGTCGTGTTCTAGGCTTCTCACTGGATGGAAAAATGCCACATCCCACATGCCATTTGCTATCCCCATGATCTGGAAGGAACCTAAAGATCACTGTTCTGACTGTTATTTCTGCTTAACAAACATTAAAGGTGTTCAGTATTGTTATTAATTCTCTTATTCATACAGACCTTTTTTCATAAATGTGTTATGTAATGTCATTTTTCTTGCATGGAGACACATCCTAATGAACATAACCCAACAGAATCGTGCTTGTTCATTGATTCCTTTAAAGTTAATTTAAAAGCTGTTCTTCTCCATAATGACAATTATTTATATGAAATTCCCATCAGTGCTTGTGGCTTCAATATCCAGTGTATGAATGGAATATTTGTGGTGATTTGAAGGTAATTGCACTTATTCTTGGTTAGACAAAGTACTGTTGTTTTTTATGCGAATGGGACGGTAGGGACAGAAAACAACATTTTATTAGAAAAGAATAGCCCAAATGGAAAACACTCATTCCTGAACAGAAAATGTGAAATATGGCCAATTGTGTAATCCTAAAAATGTGTATCTTCCTCAGTTACATATCAAACTAGGATTAATGAAGAATTTCGTCTAGGCCATGGAGAATGCTCCTGGTTTCCTAAAATTAGTGATGCAATAATTATATATATACATATATAAGTTATCATCTCCTGGCTGTAGACGATCAAAGAAAAAGAGAGAATATAGATGTTAATAATGCACACAGGTTCGATTGTTAACTGGCTTTATTCTGTTCTCATCCTCTATCAATACCCATGCTTGTTTACATTAGGCCCTGTTGTATTAGGCTTAACAATGTCTTGCCACTAGACATAACATATATATTATTTCTTTTTTGAAAGAAATTAAATTTATTCTTAATTTTATCTTTAGATTTTTTTTATCTGATGTTTTAAGCTTCTGCTAATAAATAAATAATTCTGGCAAAAAGGTGAATTTAATATTACAAACAAAAAATTTAAACTTATATTAATTATATAAATACTTGTCTATAAATTTGCTTCCTTTCCTTCTTTAATTCTCACCATTCATCTTCAATCAAAATTAATACTTTTCAATCAAAGAAAATTCTCTTCTGTTCTTCTTTAAGTCCATAACCATTAACTAAAAGAAGTTTTTAAGTTTTTCTTACTCACAAATTAAAGCTAATATGTATCACGGGCTGATCCCAAAACTAGCGTGACGCTAACTTTCTCGCTCCCTTGTTTTTCGTAACCTTCGCTCCTTTGTTTTGATCGCCTTCTTGATATACGATTCGTTTAACGCCCTTTTTACTTAAAATTCTTGATATATATAAAGTTTATAATATCAAATATCACAACAGTATATATATAAGTTAAAGCCAGAGGCCTCACTATGTCGAATACTAATACGATCATGGAATGTAAACAATCCATGACCCTATGTATGTCGCATTATCATCAATAATCAAGCAGTCTTTTACTGGAGTCTGAGTGTGTCGGTGCATTTCCCTCTGTCGTTATTATCTTTTTATCTATCTTAACCGCCAGGCCAAAACCCGGGAACCTCGTGCGTCGGCGTAGAAAGTAATTGATTTTTTCTTTCTCTCTAATTTTTTTTTCTTTATCGCCTCCTCTCTTTATACGTTTTTTTTATAATAACATGCCAGAGGGAGTGTTACGACTTGCGGTGCTTAGTGGAGCTACAGATAGATCGCAGTTGCCTCAAACGACGATGGCAGCAGCTAAAGCGACTACATTAGCGTGGATGAAGATTCAGGCGATCACGGCTCAGGATATGAGGAAGTCCATTTCCAATCTGGTGAGCTTCGCAGGTGAGACCGGGGAACTGAATCATTTCCTTAAGGGGGGTGACCGGCTGATGATGCGGATGGAAGGAAAACGGACGGAGGACTTAATAACTGAAGGAGATGCCAATTCACTGAGAACAGCTCTGGTGTGCAGAGTTAAGCGGAGTATTCTGAACATGATCCAGGCTGACGAGGAGACCTCATGGACCATAGTGAAGGAGCGGCTGAAGAAAGCATTCAGCGGGAGAAGGTGGACCCCGGAAGAGGAATTTTTAAAATGTTCCGGGAGACGAAGAGGCACTGACAAACAAACGGGCAGTACGCCGGAACACTGCTGGCTCAATATAATGGTATCACAGAGAAGATGCAGGAGACATTGAACGCGGCAGAAGTAGAAGGCAGAATGGCGTTTTTGTCAACAGTATTGAAGGTGCAGCTAGCGAAGGAGACTGGAAGAAAGGAGGCATTACCTAGAGAGCGCACATTTATAGAATGTGCTCAAGAAATGGTGGACACCAGCGCCAGAGAGGAGGAAATTACAGCTGGCGAGGAAGAGATGGGCTGGAGAAAAGTGGTATATAGAAGGCCGGAAATCGCCCCGGTCACATGGAGGAAAAAGGAGGCGGAGTACGGCGGAAGAGAGAGAGGAGCCGAGGAAACGCGGGACACCTCAGGAGGAGGGAAGACAGGAAGTGTTATGAGTGTGGGAAGACAGGACACCTGGTAGCAAAGTGCCCACGCACTAGGTGCTTTGAGTGTGGCAAGGAGGGACACGTAACAAGACAGTGCCCATATATGAGCCGACGCATAAACGTGAACCGGCCCAAACCAATGGAAGTAAATGCTCAGAGAATGTAGAGCAGGGAGATACAGCAGTTGGAAGCTACAGAGACTTCGGAAACCTCCGAAACAAACAACGAAAGGGAAGAACCAGGAAGCGGAGTGGGCTGTGGAAGCGGCAGTGCCCGAAGGAGCGGTCGACGACAGGTGACGGAGGAGAAGGAAGAACGCGAGATCTGGGAGGAGTAGCAGCAGAGAGGCGACCGCTTGTTAATAAATAATAGTGTAAAAGGCGCACATAGCGGTTTGCCTATAATTAGAGTCACGAGTGGAGTGCGGTGCTTAGTGGACACCGGGAGAACAAATACAATAATGTGTCGGGAGACACTAGAGAACATGTGTGAAGGAGGGAGGATGCCTCAAATGCAGGTATGTTCTTGTAGCTTGGTCACCCTGGGGGACCCCTGCAGGGTCCCCCAAGTGTGAAGTGGAAGCGATAATAGGGTTAGAGAGATGGGATCGCAGCGAGGAGAAATTGCGGGTCCATGTGGTGTAAAAGATGCCCCGAGAATATGGAGGGATCATAGGATGTGATCAGTTAGGGAAAGTGGGAGCGAAGATTAGGAACAGGTAGGGGCAATGGGACATTTGCTTAGCTAAGAAAACATATAGGTGCCTGAGACGGTAGGGCCCGAGTAGGGGCGATTAGGCGAGCGGAGGACTGGAGAGTAGAACTCAAGAGAGAATATACCGACATTTTCTTTAAGGAAGGGGAGATATTGGGGGTCACAGAAAAAACGGTACACGAGATTCCGCTCAAGTAGGTGGGAGGGAGTTTGATAACGCCGACGTGAGAGAGGAGATGAAAGCTCTGGACATAATATGGCATGTCAAAACCCCAGGGCATCCAAAGAGCAGAGGGGGAATTGAGCGTCTCTTTGGGGGAAAGTTTACGCGAACATTACAGCTGAAAAGACTAGTAGGGTGGTCAGGGAGAATGCAAGCGTCAAACCAATAGAAGGACGTGTCACGATAGGCACCACCATGTATCGAAGGATCGGCTCCAATCGGACTAAAGAATTGTCCCATTATGAGGGACCCTTCAGGGTGATCGCGATTCGCAAACACGATTTGGTGACCATCCAAAGTGTCCGTGAACCCGGGCAGCGCAGGACTGTACATGTAGAGCAGTTAAAACTTCCGGTGGGGAAGCCTTAAGTAGTTTGGCTCTAGTATCCTCGCCTCTCCACATTTCTCATTGGGGTCATAATTTGTTTTTTTTTGTATACAGTTTTACCAGGATATTTTTATTTTATTGTTATTCTTTGTATTATTTTATTGTATTATCTTCAGTTTTGTACTAAATTCGATAAGGTTTCTGTTTTATTTCTTATTTCTGTAATTTCTAATTTCTGTAAGACATTGTTGTGCTATTCTGGGTGAGCACGGAATTATTATTTCCACTTATTATATGCTTTAAGCTTGTATAAGTGGTAAATTGGAGTTCCTGACGGATGGTCAGGAACTGGCAGGGGGGAGTTAAAGCCAGAGGCCTGACTATGTCGAATACTAATACGATCATGGAATGTAAACAACCCGTGATCCTATGTATGTCGCATTATCATCCATAATAAAGCAGTCTTTTACTGGAGTCTAAGTGTGTCGGTGCATTTCCCTCTTTCGTTATTATCTTTTTATCTATCTTAACCGCCGGCGATTAACTTATATATATTGTTGTGATATTTTGATGTGACTTTTGAAGGTGTTTCTGTTATTAACTCAGAATTAGCGGGCATGAGTGATCGATACACTTCTCCTGGATCACGGTTCATTTATGTTTTGAACACTATTGTTGCGTTCTGTCCAAGAGTAATAGTTAACAAATAAGAAAAATTATCAGGAATTAAAATACAAATGATTTATTATTGTATTGTTAAATTGAATCAAGAACAGTTCATCGTATATATTCATCATATATGAGACAAAGGACATTGGAGGGCAAAAGATATCAATATGGCGGAGATGGTAGTATAAAGGGCTGGGTTCGAGCCAGACTCAGCCTCATTCAATTTTGACCTACATGAGGAGGAGACGCTACCGGAAGAGGGCCACACTCGACACCAACCAAGCCGACAACGAGACGTGTTGAACCACGTGCTGCAGCTTAGAACAAAGGAAGCACCGCGAAGAAATCAATCAAGAACAGCTGGCCAGCCACGATAGTTTATATAAGGTACCATTTTAATTTTAGATTTAATATTATTCTCTTGTTGCGTACGTACTTATTTGTATATTAATTTTAATGAACATGTGTGTAATAAACAATTATTCCTTTACCAGAAGTTTCCTTATTTTATTTACAGAACCTTGAGATAACGTAAAAGTTAAATATAAAGTTATGAATTATATGAAAAAATATATAATTAAAATATATATAAATAATAAATATTTGAATAATATATTGTTGTGATATTTTGATGTGATGATTTTTGATGGTGCTTTTAATATAAACTCAAAATTAGCGGGCATAAATGAACGGTGGATCACGATTCATGAATGTTTAAACACTATTCGTTGCGTTGTATCTACTATTAATATTTATAGTATAAATAATATCGACAATTAAATATAAATATTTTAATTTATTAAACTAAAAACAATATAAGTATAAATATCCGAAACAACTGGTTGTCCAATGCCAGTTAAAAAAGGATCCAGAAGGCAGGGGAAAGGACTAAGAGAATACCGAGAAGCTCGCTCACTCATTCATCTTTGACCTGGCCGGAAACGAGGAAGCACCAGGAGGCACGCTAGCCCAGGTACGTACTGCCTCGTGGTGCTCAAGAGAAGACCGGCCCCAGACTTTCACCCGGCACCCATCGAGGACCAAGGTCGCTCAAGACGCTAATTTGGACCACAAAAAGAAGACGACGCATCTAAGAATATCAACAAATGAACACTAGCCAGCCCAGAGGCCTCCCAAATCCACATGGTTGTCACCTCCCTTGCATGCGAAAGAGGAAGCAGAGTCTTGGGAAGTCCCCCACGCTCCTCCGTCAGCCGCGTCACCAGATATGAGCCAGTGGAAGCAGACAAAGAGTGTGAGGGCCGCATACGCTCAGGACATGATTGGAGAAACTGGCCATTGCCAGAACTCCCACTGTCACACATTTATAGCAGGTCACGAGCCCACTGCAGTTTCAGTCTCTGAGGAGGATTATAGGGGTGAGTGGTGCACTGTGCTATGGGATTAGGGTGGTTAGATAGGTTACTATGGAATTTCATGAGCTTGAAAGGGATATATTATTGCTGACGTAATAAGGGGCATTTACTATTGTTATCAGGATTTTTGATTGAAAGGATTGGATATGCTTGATGTTCGACTTTTTTTGCTGTCCTCCATAGCTTTATTCCGTATGTCCAGATTGGCTTAAGTATAACTTTGTAGATTAGTAATTTGTTTTCTATTGAGAGATGGGATGTCCTTTGAAGTAATCTGTACAGTTGTCTAAAGCGTCTGTTTAGTTCTTGTCTTTTTAGCCTCGTATGTGGGTTCCAGGTCAGTCGTTTGTCGAGATTGAAGCCTAAGTACCGAACTGTCTTGGATACAGGGAGAGGAATGGAATTAAAATAAACTAGTGGACAAGACTTGCAACAGAGGGAAGGTAATGTGGGAACATTTTGCTTCATTAACTTTGATCTGCCATTGGTTGCACCGATACTTGATCTCATCAAGGTGTTTTTGAAGGTTATGGGATGCTATATTGGGGTCTGAGTGGGATGACAAGACTGCAGTGTCATCTGCAAATGTTGCCAAGAAGGTATTGGGGGTAGAGGGGACATCAGCGGTGTATAGGTTATAGAGGATGGGACCCAGGACACTGCCCTGTGGAACTCTTGCTTTTATGGGATAGTAGTTAGATTCTAAACCATATTCTAAATCACAGCAAACTTGGAAGAAGCGGTTTGAAAGGTAGGACTTAAGGATTAGGAAAAGAGTCTGAGGTAAATATCTTTTGAGCTTGTAAAGCAAACCTGCGTGCCAAACCCTGTCAAAAGCTTGAGCTATGTCAACGCGAAGGCCTTGTTGAGCAGTGGAATGTCGTTGACGGAAACCAAACTAGTGTGTAGGAAAAAGGTTTTTGGATTCAACAATTGGAAGTAGACATTTTAATAGTAGTTTCTCAAATATTTTTGAGAGGATAGGGAGTAGGCTAATCGGACGGTAAGATGAAGTGTCATTGAGTGGTTTAGCGAATAGAACAATAATGGAATGTTTCCAGAGGAGAGGAAAGTGCATCATTCGGATAATGCAATTATAGATGTAGGTTAGGAAGATTATAGCTTTAGGAGGAAGTTGTTAGAGAATTTGAGGCGATCATATCTAGGGGATTTTCCAGGGGTAAATGAAGGAGGAGGCAGTTTGCGAATTAGTCTTAGGGAAATGGTTAAAAATAAAGGGCTATGATTGGAGGAGAGGTCATTGAGGTGCATGAGTCAATAGTTTAGTGTTCCTAAACTATTGTAGAAGAAGAAGTCAAGGAGATCTGGATTTCGGTTGGGATCTGATGGCCAATAGTTGGCTGTGTCAGGAGAGGTCGTGAAGCAATGTTTCCGTGTGAGTGCAGACAGCAAAGCACGTCCTTGTGTATTCATGGATCTTGACCCCCCCCCCAATGTTGGTGCTTTGCATTAAAGTCCCCACCCACAAGGGAACGATGTCCGATGGAGTCTAGACAGGAGATGAATTGGAAATCGGAAATGGATTTATTGAGAAGGCAGTACACTGATGCTAGAGGAAGGGGGAAAGTATAGGTGCTGATAGACACTGCAGTGGACTGAAGGAAATCATGTGCTACCAAAGGAACAATGTGATGAGAAATCGAGTTATGAACAATGACAGTGGTACCTGCATGAGCTCTTCCATCTGGGTGATCAGTTCGTAAATGGTCGTTTACTCGTAAGTCTTGTTTCAGTAATGAGGGCTATGTCGATGTTCTTGTCTTGGATTGGCTGTCAGTTTGTTAGTGTGGGTGCGAACACCATTCGCATTCCAAAGGAGAATGGATACGGAGTCGGAAGGATCCACTTATGGATTTTGTTTAACGGGGATAAGGTAGGAGACAAGATTTGTAAGAACGGAAATGAGAGGGGCAATTAGGGTTTTGAACTCTGTAAGGAATGAGGTTGAAAGGCTGGTGTGATCCAAAGAACTTGAAGGTGGAGGAATATGCGAGATGTGTGGTTGAGGATCGGATTGAGTTGGTGGGTTGACGAGATGAACGGAATGCTGGGGAAGATGAACTTGTGGACAGGGAGTGGGCGGTGCCTGTCACTGCTCTCTGTTGCGAACGGCATCGGTAAAAGTGACAGAAGGCCTCAAATTTCTGGCTGGGACACTTCTGATGCAATAATTAAAGAAGGAATATTTGTGGGTCCACAAATACGATTACTAATGTGTGATGAAAAGTTAAAGGAACTATTGAATCCACTAGAGAAAGCAGTTTGGCAAACATTCAAAAATGTTACTCAGAAGTTTTAGGGAAATTAAAAGGTGGAAAATTACCAGGAAGTTGTCAATGATCGTAATCTTACATATATCTTATAAAAATTTGGGTTGTAATATGTACTTAAAAGTACACTTCTTGCCCTCGCACCTAGATTTCTTCTGGGAAATATTGGTTTAGTGAGGAATGAGTATGGAGAACACTTTCATCAGGAAATTGTAGCTATGGAAAAGAGTTAGCAAGGCAAATGGAATCCTAATATGTTGGGCGATTATTGTTGGACTATCAAGAGGGATACAAAGGCTTCGGTATCTGACTAGTTAATCTGTTTGTCCCTGGGAATAATTCCTAATAAGGATCAGTTGCCTGTGGCAACTCAGATTTAATATTCTTTACGAACAACTCCAGTCCCTTGTAAAATTTTCCTTATTGTTACCTTATTCTAACTTTTGACCCGTCCATTGTACTTAAAAAAAATGTTCTCTTACTAAAGATGTATTACATCACCTAACTACACTAATTATTAATTAAACAACAAATTCACAATTAATATAAATTAAAAAACTTCATTAATTCTTCATAATATATGAGGACACATATTTCCCCATTTTGCAGTGTATTTGAAATCATATGCTATTTATTCTAAATTAGATAAATACTAGATTATCTGAATAAAAACAAATAAAAGTAAATATATTGTAATATTTTTATTGAAAATTAAATACTGATTAAGTAATTATTATATATAAGATTCTATAGCCATTTATGTTATTATTAAATAGTAGATTGAAACATGCACCAGAGTCAATAAATACCCTGAGATCATCTTGTAAAATGAATTATTATTCATTATAAACTTTTTTATAAGATTCCTTTACTTCTTATAAAAAGTAAGTAAAATTTTAGTAAATATTGATGAGAGAGTATATAGGAACATCCAATTTAATTGATAATAGATGAGAAAATTATCTTAATTATTGTTTTTGTGGTGGAGGGATGTAACATTTTACTAATTCATACTGGTGTAATGAGTTTGAAATTCTCATCAAATCATACAATGTTATGTTGGTAGTCATTTTTTAATCAAATTTTTAATTTTTTTCTAATTTGAATTTCAGGAAACAATAGCTCCAGAAGGAATGCACGGCGTACACTTTGTGGTAAGTTTAGTTCTGCTCCATTTATTTATTTTAAAAATATTTTCAACTAAATCAATTCATTTCTAAGATTAATAACATCTATTACATTACATTAACTCCCTAATCCCCAAATTAATAAAAGTGAAAAAGGAAGTAACCCTTTTAAATAAAGATAGACTCACGTGAGCTTCTTAGTTGAGAAGCCTTCTATAAGGCTATTAATATTACTACTTTCTTGTCAACTATTCACCAGCAGTCATCTGTTTAGCGCCTAAGGACAACAGCACAGTTTATCAATAGTACTAGTGTTGTGACTAAAAAATACTGCTGGCAGACAAGTATTTTTATTCAAAATACAACTCTAAACCACATATGACACCACAGCAATAACATGACATAACGATTGTTTGTTATTTTCTCTTATCAAGCTAATGTACTTTACATCAGAAAAGAATGTAATGTATAAATATGCATTGTAATGAAAATATATAACACTTTTCATTATTTTTAGGTATGTTATTGATCCCACTATATTTAATTATTGTTAGCCCAAGAAAAAACATACTGAGGGCTCGAACCTAGGATCTACTACATCACCAGGTAGGTCTTCCAACTACTGAGCTATTCTTGCATGAGTGAAGACTCCATCAATATCCATTCTCTTCAAGATAGACTGCCACAGCTCAGTATATATGGATAGTGAGGAAATGTTGGAACAGGAGGGTTTGGTAATTATGTAATAATGAAGCATAGTGACGTGACATAAGCGAAAGAGAATTCCAGAGAGTAGACTTAAGGAATCACCTCCAGTCCTCTAATTTTATATTTTCTGAGAGTTACTCTATCTACTTTATAGTTGCCGCCGAACCACCCAACCAAAGATGGAGAGGTTCCCAGGTTCAAGCCCTGGCCCTACCAGTATGTTTTACTTTGGCTAATAATTATTAAATTGAGTTTACCAATGGTGATATAAACAATCTGTCTTAATTTTCCACTTCATGAAAATGTTGTAAGGGGTCTAAAATTTTAAGTCAGGATAGATCACCAACAGGATCATAAATTTTGACAATTTTGTTCATATTGTCATGATATTTAGATGCTTTGCCTTTGATTTAAATTTGAAATTAACGGCAGAAAAGAGCGGTAAACAAGTTGGGAAAGGAGGGGGTACTTGGAAAACAAGATGGCTAGGAGGTTGTTCTGCTGGTTATCCCCGAGGGACGCGTTGGATGAAGATTTGAAGTTGGGAAGATTTGTTGCTGTTGGTGTAGTGAATGAAGTGAGAAGAAAAAGGACTAACAGTTAATCAGTATATAAATAATTATAAAGGTAAACAAAAATTGCTATTAACATATTAATTTGTCACAGACTGATGGATTAAAAAGTTAAAGAAAAGTTTGTTATTTCTAATCTAACCTCAGTTATATAAACATAACAATTGGCGCCCGAGAAAACTAAAGTTCAAGTGTTTGTGATGCTGCTAGATATGCTTATCTTAGTAAGGTGATTTTGTTGTGGTGGTTTACTCATTGGAACCCAAACCCCTCTTGAAGAATAAAAAGAACCTTACATAATGGGCCATGAACAGGGACTTGATTAATTTGAAACACGTGAAGAATAAATAAATAAAATACCCTTGTACCCTAACAAAAGTCTGTATTTATAAATTTAATGAGGAAAACCGAATCGAAACAACCAGGAAATATGGCTGAATATAACCAGGAGGAAGTAAGTAAAATAATAGGAACTGTGCCAGACTCAGTTCCCCAGAAGACAAAGGATAACAGTGACATGCTTACAATGATAATGGAAGCAAACAGGAAATTGATGGAAGAGATGAATAAAAAACTTGAGGCGAATAGAGAAGAAGATAATAAAAATAGAGAAGAAGATAAAATTAAAAGAGAGGAAGATAAGAAAGAAATTATTAGGAAATTTGAAGAAATCGAAGAAAAAATACTATTAAAAGTGGAAGAATATAAAAAAGAAGATAAAAGGGAAGTAGATGAAAAGTTGAAGGAGGTAAAAAATAAAATTGAAATAATGACGAATAAAAAATTTGAGGAAAATGAAAATAAATTAAAAGAAGTTACAAATTGTCAAGAATATAAATTACAAGAGATGAAAATCAAAATAGATAATATTGAAAAAATTAAATTGTGAGAAGAAGGTACCGATTGGTACTCCCCAACGAAGGATATCGAGGTTAAAAACTTTTACAATTTCAAAAGTCAATTCCCAAATCAATTTTTGGAGGATTTAAAAATATGTTATCAATACAATCAAACCGGAACGAACTTGGAAAAATTTATTTCCAGTAAATTGAGAGGTGAAGCTTTGAATTGGTGGACAGCAAAGAATTTTGTAGTGAAGGAGTTTGAGGATTTTGAAAGGGAATTTTTATCGGAATTCGGAGGAAATAACTACAAAAGTTATATAATGAATAAATTATATCTTGAAAAATATAATGAGTACACACGTATGGGCCCCATGGAATACATAACCCAATGGGTATCAACACTGAGAGAAGCTGGAATATTTGATGAAAAGGGAAGTGAAAGTGAATGGGTCAAATTAATTGCTGGTCATTTCCACCCGCAAATCTTACAAATGGTCAATTTGACAAGAATATCCAGATTTCAAGATTTGTCAGTATATGTTAATGAGATAGAAAATAGGCAAGAGTTATATTTCCTCACCAATTTGATGGGACAACAAACAAGAAATCAGACAGGACTTACAACTGTCCAAAATCGAGACAGAGAGGCAAACATTGGACGATTAAATAAAGGTCCAGGTGAAAGAATGGGATACAACCGATATGGAGGAGATAAAAATGTCCAACTGGGACAAAATTGGAGAAATCGAGGACAAGAGCATCTTGTGCAACACCCGACTAATCCAAAAATGGTTGACTGTATGCAAAAATGGAAAAATACAGACACATGGTGGAAAACAACTGATGAGTGCCAAGGTTAGACAACTGAAGCTCATCTGGAACAGCAGAAGAATGATAAGACCATAACCTTTTTTTTTTTTTTTTTTTTTTCCCCGCCCTTCCTGAGGCTGAGCCTCAAACGGGCTTATATAAGATAAGACCATAACCAATCATATGGAGGAAGTAGGAGAATCAAGAGTAAAAACCACATATCTACACGAAGTGCATGATACATAGGAAATTGGCCAAGATAATAAAGTACAAATAAAGAATAATCAGTTCTGGCTCACACAAAAAATATTACATGGTAAATGAAAATAAACGGCTGACCTCAATTAATTTAAAAAAATATATTTAAAAGCAGTAACAGTAAATAAATTCATAGATGAAACCTTATAAATATAGAAGGTATTTAAAAAAAAAAGTCAATAAAATACAGTATTAAATTAAAAGAATTTCGTAAAATTAATGCATACAACATAAAATACCTGATAATAATAATAAATACAGAATTGCTTCATTAAATTTGTCTTAAAGACTCTGGGGCGGTCCCCATGTCTTTCACCTCTACGGCGAGTTAGGGTGGTTCTTCCCCTCCTTCGGTGTACAATATTGCTTCAGTTCAAATCCTCAGTCCACTTTCGGAACACAAGATCCCATCTCTCTGACCTTTATACTCCAGCCCACAAACCTTCAGCATTTGATCGACCCTTCCTTGCTCACTTCACTCTACTACCGTCTGGAACTCTCTACATAACCTCCAACATAACCTTCATTCTTAGGAACCTTTAAAGCTCTCCTATTTTAACACACCCTCACCATCCAAAGAGACGCTTGTTAGTCTGGGAAGGATTCATTCATTCATTCATTCATTGTATTTTCCTGACTTTTATTTTTTGTATTTTATATTTCTATCTAATTATATGCTAGACATAAATAGATATTGGCTGCCAGTTGTATGTCATGTTTTTTGTTTTCTTCTTATTAATTTAATGTCACATTGAATTGTACTGACTTCTGCATATTGTTTTGTTTCTTATTAATGGATCCATCTATCAGGTTGGCCAAAAAGTTCGTTCGGTTTTTTAAGCAAAAATAAGATACAACTTTTAAACACCAAGCGATTTATTCAATCAATGATATAATTGCCGTTTTTTTCCAGTATTTTCTGCCATCTCATGGGCAGATTCATAATTCCATGCTCAAAGAATTTCCTGTCTTTACTGGCAAAAAAATTTTCCAAGTGGAGTTTTACAACTTCTTCAGAGTTGAAGGTTTGTCCATTCAATGAATTTTGAAGAGACTGAAACAGGTGGAAATCTGAAGGTGCAAGGTCGGGCGTATATGGAGGGTGCGACAAAACTTCCCAGCCAAGCTCCAGTAACTTCTACCATGTCTGCAAAGAAGTGTGCGGTCTGGCATTGTTGTGATGGAAGACAATCCCCTCACAGTTGGCTAGTTCTGGACGCTTCTGGTGGATTGCTGCATTTAATTTGTCCAGCTGGTCACAGTACACATCCCAATGGTCCTGTCCGTGGGAAGAAGTTCGTAAAAGACAACACCCTTCCAATCCCACCAAATCGAGAGCATAACCATCTTTGGGTGAAGTCCTGCTTTGGGGGTATTTTGTGGTAATTTGCCTCGCTTCCCCCATGAGCGTTTGCGCTCCACATTGTTATAAACGATCCACTTTTCGTCCCCTGTCATTATTTTCTTCAAAAAAGGATCGTTTTCTTCACGTTTCCGTGGAATCAACGAATCGCAGATGGAAATCCTTTCGGGGAGGTTAGCCTCACTAAGTTGATGGGGAACCCAAACATTGTGCCTGCTGTAACGGCCTTATTTATCGCTTAGGTTTCGTCTGTCCAGTGCTGACGGATTGACTTAAGCCTTTGTGAGGTTGTTGTGGGAGATAGTCAAGTGGCGAGTGTGGAGATAGAAAGACTTGAAAAAAATCTCTCTCTCAGTTCTTACAGTGTTGTATTTTCTTTCTGTTAAAACTAAATAAAGAAGTGTTCCTTAGAACAGTGGATGTCAATATCATAAAATTTAATTACCCTGGACCTAACAAAATATCACAGTACATAAATGGCACCCCGAACACGGGCATAATTGAAGATTGATAATGACGTAATTCATCAGTAAATATTACTGTAATTTAGATCATATTCCTACAGAGATAATAATTAATTAGTACGAATGATAAGTACTTAGTATAGAATACGGTTCATGTTTGTTTCTTCTGATTACCATTACATAGAGGAATAACGTAATTAATTATCGTCATGAGTGATCCAGGAAGATTATTATTAGAGAGGGAAGATATGTTTGCTGCTGTGCAGTCGATTTTTGAGAGGTCTAAAAAGTTAACCGCCGATACCGTAACGTACTTAAGCCGTTCTATGAACGGTTAAGTAAATATGAAGCACTTTTTGATGAAATACAGTCAAAGATAAGGGATTATAATGTGACGGTTCAACAACCAAAGGAAAAGATAAACACTTCTTCAGTACAGATCTCCTTTATGGAATTAATCGATACAGCTAAAGGTAATTATTATAAAGCGGTGCAAGCGAGCAGCCCTCCTGAACTATAACCAGTCATGGCTCATAATGTGTGTCACTTTGTTCCTCAGGAACTTCCGAAAATTGATCTTCCATTATTCACGGGTAAATTAGAAGAATGGAGTGCTTTCTATTCTCTTTTTGACTCTATGGTTCACAGAGAAAATTCCTTATCTACCATAAGGAAATTCCATTACTTACGTAGTTGTTTACGTGAGGAGGCTTTATCTCTTGTTTCGGGATTTGCGCTAGATGAAAGGAATTACACTCTGGCTTACGACACTCTTGTTTCACGATATCAAAATAGGAGACGTCTGGCCAGATTTTATATAAAGAAGGTAATGGACTTTGTCCCACTGAATAATTCATCGTCTACCAATTTGCAGACATTTTTATCGGAGCATGAAAATAACTTTTCTGCCCTATCGGCTCTTGGCATAGAGGACATGGGTGATTTTATTAAATTACACATGGCCCTCTCTAATTTAGATCCCGGTACCAGGAGAGCATTTGAGGAGCGATATAACTCAAAAGAAATTCTGTTATATCGAGAATTAATTTATTTTGTCACAGATCGGTGCAGAGTTTTCGAGATGATGGCTCATGAGGGCAGAGAACAAAACACAAGAGCGAAAAATAAATCGAGATCTCCGAACACCACTAGGCATGGCGGCGGTCCAAATTATAAACGATTATCTAATATCTCACAAATAAAATATGAAGATTCATGCGATAGTAAGACAGCAACCGAGATTACCGAGAACACTCCCTCGGTGGCACAAAAATTACAAATTAAGACTACAAAGCAGTTAGATCGAACGGACCGGAAACTAAAGTGTTGGAATTGTGGGAGACCTCACGTTTATTCCCAATGCTCTCTACCACGAAAACAGTTTTGTTATCGCTGCGGAACCTCAGGGGTATCTATCGATACATGTCCTCGATGTCAGGAAAACTACCAAGGGGATCGGAAGTAAGGGTCATTCCCATTCACATAATCTCAGTTGGCCCAGTTACCATGTCACTTTCTACCGAACCTAATACCGTACCATCACATAAAATCTATAAGCAATTATATGTGGCTGTGAAATTAGGGAACGCCAATTGGCCAATGTGGTGAACGCACATACTTGGCTCTTTTCGACTCCGGCGCTACAATATCCTTGGTTGGGCTGGAAGGGGTGAAAATCTTTAGCCAATTGGGGTATGTCGCAGAGTCTGTACCGGAATCCCAGGTCTATGTCGCTGATGGAAGTAAATATGTAGTGAATCAGCGATATATTGTGCCGATTACCGTAGAAGAGAGAACTTTCCACACCGAATTCTATGTACTAGTCCCTCTTCCGTTTTCTTTTATTTTGGGGCTAGACTTTCTATCGAATTGTAATATGTGCACGTACTTCTAGGAAAAAACCTGGTGGTTTCACGATGACCCTAAACGTCGATATCGCTTTTGCCGTGAGATTTCATTGAAAGACGGTGAGACTCCAGGCCTATGCGGTATAGGTATGCTTTGTCCTTCGGAACAGAGTGTTTTGGAAAGGGTCGTGAAGGAAGGTTTGGCTACCATTGAAAGTTCTCCAGGTTTAACAACCTGTATAAGTCATAAAATTGATGTAAAAGATGCCCAACCTATCAAGCAACGATCCTACCACTACTCACCTAAAGTACTTGAGGCAATGTACAGCGAATTAGACCGAATGTTGGGGGAGAACTTGGTTGAGCCCTGTCAATCTCCATGGTCTTCACCAGTGGTCATGGTACAAAAAGGATCAGGCTACCGTTTTTGTATTGACTTTCGCAAAGTAAATCAAGTGACTTGTAAAGATTTGTATACCATGCCCCACATGACATCTCTACTAGACGGACTTTGACAAGCAAGATATCTATCAAAATTTGACCTCAAGCAAGCATTTTTGCAGGTGCCACTTGCAGACAAAAATAGTAAAGAGATCACTGCCTTTACAGTACCAGGTAGAGGTTTATTTCGCTTTAAAGTAATGCCATTTGGGCTAACCAATTCTCCCGCGACATTTCAAAGATTAGCAGATTCAATATTTGGACCCGAGCTTCACCCGTATGTGGTAGTGTTCCTGGATGATATCTTAGTATGTACTCCAATGTTGAAGTTACATCTGGATATGCTCAAAGAAGTGTTCCGAAGACTTCATGATTCAGACTTGCGTCTCAACCCGAAGAAATGTGACTTTGGATGCACGGAAGTTAGATATTTGGGATATCTAATAAATAGGAATGGCATGAGTGTTGACCCTGACAAGGTTAATGCTGTTACATTGATTCCACCTCCAGACAATGTAGCGCAGCTTAGAAGGTTCCTTGGAATGGCTGGCTGGTACCGGCGATTCATAAAGGATTTTTCCACAGTCGTATCCCCGCTTACATCATTGCTCAAACGGAAAACTAATTGGGTTTGGTCGGGAGAACAAGACAAATCTTTCAATACTCTGAAGACTGCTTTGACTGAAGCCCCAATACTAGCTATACCTGATTTTGAGCAACCTTTTCAATTACAAACGGACGCCAGTGAAACAGGTCTTGGAGCTGTATTAACTCAAATACAAAATGACGAAGAAAGAGTAATCGCCTTTTGTTCTCGTACATTGAATGCCGCCGAAAGAAATTATGCCGTTACCAAAAAGGAATGTCTTGCTGTATTATTTGGGATAGAGAAGAATCGCCACTATTTGGAAGGATATCCATTTACTGTCATTACCGACCACGCTAGTCTCAAGCGGCTGTTGAATCTGAAAAACCCCTCAGGACGTTTGGCCAGATGGGCTCTTAGATTACAACCATACGAGCTTAAAATCGAATATCGCAAAGGGAAATTTAACACCGTAGCAGACGTGTTATCACGCATAAATACAATTTCCGTTTTATCAACCCCAGGTCCTATTACATCTATCGAAACGTCTTTTGGTGACATACCGCCATCTGGTGATGCATGGTATGATCAGAAACGCTATCGAGTCCACCAGAACCTAGAAAATCACCCTAGATGGAGTATAAAAGAGGGACAGTTATTATACCATCGGAAGAACCCATTAAAAGAAGACCTAGAAGACCCCAGTGAAGAGTGGAGAGTTGTCGTACACCTTTGAAAACAAATATTACATGATAATCATGATCATCCACAATCGGGACACTTAGGAATAGAGAAAATGATGGCCAGGATTAACCGGCTGTATTATTGGCCAGGAATGTATAACGATATTAGTAAATGTGTGACGCAATGTGAAACATGCCAAAAGGTAAAACCCAGCAATGGACCACCTCGTGGATTGATGTACCCTCGTTACAACAAGCAACCATGGGAATAAGTATCGGTGGATATCATGGGTCCCTACCCACGAAGCTCTAAAGGCAACGTATACCTACTTGTCTTCATGGATGTATTTAGCAGATGGGTGGAGTTATGCCCAATACGAAAAGCTACTTCCCAAATTATCGTCTCAAAACTGAAGTCACGTATATTAAATAGGTACGGAGCTCCGGCCAGATTACTTACAGACAATGCGAAGAATTTTGTAAGCCGGGTTATTAGTGATCTTGCGGAGAAATTTGGAATCAAGAGAGAAACTACCCCTCATTATCACTCACAAGCAAACCCCACTGAACGAGCAAACAGTTAATAGTAACATACCTAGGTAAGAAACACCAACGCTGGGGCGAGCAAATAAGAGAAATTCAATTTGCTCTTAATACATCTCTCCATAGTTCAACTAAGTTCAGCCCAGCATTCTTGAATTTTGGAAGGGAGCTGAAGCCTCTGCATGATGTTCCCAAGATCGAGACATTGGAGGTACGGGAAGAGGAGCGCTCATCATGGGCCGGAAAGATGACACGACTACTGGAAGTACACCATGTAGCCGAGGAAAACTCCCTAAAGGCGAGTATGGAGCAGACCCATCGATACAACTTCAGACGCAGGAATGAACGCTTCACTCCAGGAGGAGACCTGGTTCTCAGGAAAGCATTCCAGCTCTCTTCAGCAGTGAACAGGGTTGCAGCCAAACTGTACCCCAAGTATGAGGGTCCCTACACTGTCATATCTGTTACTCCCTCTTTCTGGGGGCTCTTGCAAGTTGAAGAATCAGAATGGGAGTCTCACAGGCATCCTTCAAAGCTGAATAAATCCTAAAAAAGCTGAATCTTTCGTTCACCGAGACGGACTTACCCCATGGAGGGGACTGTGTAACGGCCTTATGTATCGCTTAGGTTTCGTCCGTCCAGTGCTGACGAACTTAAGCCTTTGTGAGGTTGTTGTGGGAGATAGTCAAGTGGCGAGTGTGGAGATAGAAGGACTTGAAAAAAATCTCTCTCTCAGTTCTTACAGTGTTGTATTTTGTTTCTGTTAAAACTAAATAAAGAAGTGTTCCTTAGAACAGTGGATGTCAATATTATAAAATTACCCTGGACCTAACCAAATATCACGAGTACACTCGATTTGGATATTTTGAGGATAACTCCGATCTCCCTAGTTGTATAACGGGGATTGGTGTCGACTAAATCCTTCGATTGACTTTGCTATTAATGCTGTTACGAAATCTTTGAATAGCCATAAATATGCACTAGGACCTATTCTCTAAGATTATATTAACTGCAACTTGTAAAATAAACTGGGCAGAGTGTGGCAGCACACTTAGTACAAAACTTCCTTGGTTTGCACATACATCTCTCTCGCTGGCATCTCCTTTGCTTCTCTCTTTTTCCCAATAAATGGCCAATACCATTGAATCCCATTATGTCAGAAGGTTTTGAGGTTTGAGCTTTTTTTAGAGGAAGTCCAAGTAAACTCTGTATACTAGGAAGCTTTAGATAAAACATAGCCACTTCACATATGAATTCAAGCTGCTCAATTTTATATCACTAAACTAATTATACAGTATTTTTGTGTTTACAATCCCCATATCCAGCATACGAGTAAATATGCACCAATACCACTTTTACCTCAAACTTATATTTAGTGGCTCACATGTTGAATGATTTTCATCATGTTGCCCAAGTTCTGTTTCTATTTTGATTGTTCCCAAAAAATCAACAATGTCATCCCTGTAATCCTCTTCATTATCACAATCTTCATCTGTTAGGCAGCCTACATTACCTGGCAAATCAAAAAATCAATGTTCTGCCCTGGTGCTTCTTCTTAATCTAATTCCCACATCACTTGAACTCAAGGTCAGTGGAGCTCTATTATCACGGCAAGTAGCATTAGCGGGGCTGACCTGGAACGAGAGGCTCAACCTATAAAATCTCCTGAATTATATTGTTGGCATACCTTTTTTGACTGGGTTTATTATTATTTTTTTTATTCTACTAATTATCATATGCTCTAGCTGTAAGGTGCGCATTAGTAGGAGGAAAAGGCAGCCCTAGAGTGCTCACATTGGCACACCATTAATATGATCTAACATGTAATCTCAGTTGTGTCAAATTTTTTTTCTAATATATCCCTTCTGATTATTAATTGATCTTTGCTGATTATATTTTTTGTTTTGCTGTAGAAATTGCCACCAGAAACGCTGCGAAAAGTACAAATCTTTGGAGAAAAGGCGGTAAGTTCTTATTTATAAACATAAAACTAAAAGTGAACTAAATTGCTTTACAATTCATTAAAATATGAACGAATGAATTTAGCATTTACTATAACAAAAAATAAATAAACACGGTGAACAAAAGTTTACTTCTCAAGATACAATTTAGCAAAACATTTAGCTTGAATAAAATAAAAATGAATCCATAGCGAAACAGCTCAAAAGAGTTGGGGGTCAACTGAAGGTTGTCACCATAGTTGACAAGAGGTGCTAGTGTGGTTGCCACTAGGTTTGTTACCTCTTAGCTTTAAATATTCCGTTTTCATAAGCAAATTCACTACTTCTTTATTCAAGTGGCTATTCCTTAAACCTCACAAAGCTTAGCCAACCCATCCATCCGCCAAACCAAAAATTCTTGAAAGAGCAGAAGATTGAATCCAAGTCTCTGTAAATAGAAGTCACTATGTTAATGTTGAGCAAGCTATGAGGACAGTCACATTTCTTATGGGTAAAATGCATAAATAAAAATAAAATTTCAGATTATCACCAGGTCTCAACTAATGATGTTAAAATAATAAAAAATACATATATATATATATATATACACACGTTCGAATTGGAAACGTTGATTTATTAGTATGCTAAAATTTCAAAATGCATACGTTCATAGAACTTACAGAAAAAGTATACAAAAATTAAAATTATGATATCTTTTTATAATAAAAAAAATTAAATATTAAATAAGAATCTCCTGACCTCCAACCAGGCACTCTTTTTAACTTAGCCACGTTTGTTACACATAGTGTTGTAAAAAAACAAAACGAGCTCTTCAAAAATTTAAATAGACTACATTGTAAGTCTCTTTTGATAGATTGTCTCTCCACAGATTTTATTTCCACAACTTTACTAACTATCATTTTAATATGGAAATGTTCTGACAACCCAATACATTATAACCAGAGCTGAGGTTAATTATTTAGTTATATTTTCTTTGTTCATTATTGTTTTTCTTTCTTTAATTTCTTTTCTTCTTTGTTTTTGTTTTATTTTTATCATGTTAAGCTCCTAACATAAATTTGTTTTGTAAACTATGCATGCCAAAGTCCATATTTTTAGAATTAATATATTTTTTTGAACACATTTATTTTACATATGATTGATACAGTTAAAACCTTAATAACTGTACTTTAATTAATTTTATTTGTAATTTATTTTGCTGCTTTTTAGTTCGAAAATTTTGATGTGGCCGATAATGAGGGAAACATCTTATTCAGCTCAGTAAGTTGAACTTTTTAATTAAACAAAAGCATGTACATCTCATATTATCAGCTCAAAAATCAACAATTATATTATTGTGTAGTTAAACATATATCTAGTTTTTTTTAACACGTCTAGTGCTTGTACACAAGAGAATTTTAAATACAATTATTGTGTTAATTTACAAAGATGCTAGAAAATACCTTTAATATGGTTTTGCTTCATTAATGCAAAAGTTTGTTACCGAGCCTAAAGGCTTTACTTGTAAACAGCACTTCTCTTTCTATCTGTGCATTTTACGATGGTGATAGTAAAAATGATACAATTAATCTAAAAATTAAAAAAAATTCACTAAGAAAACGCTGAATATTGTTGTGATATTTTAATGTTATGATTTTTAATGGTGTTTGTTTAAATAAACTCGGAAAAAGCAAGCATTGAAGAACGTACGAACGATCCGTGGTTCATGCCTATGAAAGGATGAACGTTTTTATTGTCGTTATATTAACTATTAATATTTTTAATAAAACTAATATCAATAACTTAATGTAAATATTTCATTTTATAAACTTCAAAATTAAGCAAAGTATAAATATCTGAAACAACTGGCATTGAATAACCAGTTGAAAGATCAATAAGGCACTCTTCATCTTGGAACCGAGAGAGGACGAAGAGACACTCACTCTTTCATCGGAGACCGAGGGGACGTGACCTAACCAGGTAGCTAGCCACGCTACGGCCTCGTAGTGCACGAGGAGATCAGCCCTTTTCACTTTCACCCGGCACGAGAACAAAGGACGCTCAAGTAAGACGATCCGGATCATGTGATGCAGATTAGAGGAAGACAATCCGAATTATGAAATAGAAGACGACCATCGAAGATAGCAACACAGCGAGACAGTGGCCAGTATAAATACATAAATTTAGTGTTAATAGTATTCTTTTATTACATACGTAATTTATTTGTATATCAATTTTTAAATCAATGTGTGTAAATAAAACCATTATTCCTTTTGCCAGAAGTTTCCTATATTTTATTAACGGAACCTTGAGATAACCTAAAAGTTAAATATAAAGTTTTAAATTATATGAAATAAATATATCATTAAAATATTGTTGTGATATTTTAAAATGATGATTTTTAATAGTGTTTGTTTAAATAAACTCGAAATTAGCGAGCATTGAATAACGTAATAACGATCCGTGATTCATTTTTGAAAGTATGAACGTTTTTATTGTCGTCATATTAATTATTAAAAATAATTGAAATAAAAATAATATCATATTTAATATAAACATTTATTATATAAACTTCTAATTTAAGCAAAGTAATAAATATTCAAAACAACGGGCATTAGAAGACAAGATATCAATATGGCGGAGATGGGACAATAAAAGACGGAATTCGAGCCAGAAGCGGTCTCATTCAGTTTTTGACCTACACAAGGAGCAGACGCTACCGGAAGAAGACGACGCTCGACACAACCAAGCCGACAGCGAGACGTATCAGACCACGCGCTGCATCTTATAAGACTCTAATCCGGACCACGCAAATGAAGACAACCATCGAAGATATCAACACAACGATACACTGGCCAGTATAAAAAATTAAAATTAGATTTAATGTTATATTTTATATTACGTACGTATTTTATTATTTGTATATAAATTTTTATATCTTAATGTGTGTAAATAAAACCAATATTCCTTTAGCCAGAAGTTTCCTAAATAATTTATTAACAGAACCCTGATATAACGTTAAAGTTATTAAATATAAAGTTTTTTAAAATTATATAAAAAATATATAATTAAAATATTTATTAATAAATAAGCAAATATTAGAATAATATATATAAATAATAAATATTTGAATAATATGTTTTGGTAAACATGATAGTATGACGTATGAAACAGTAATTAAACTCGGCCAAAAAGCCGGTTTTGTTTTAAGCTTATTTAGTTAACAGCTTATTTAATCTCCTTTAAGCCCGTCTTTTAGGAGTTCAATAATTCCACAATTGACTATTTTGTTTTTAAAGGTGGTATTCAGTTACCCATGGTTCAACATATAAAATGAAGTTTTTTTGGTAAAAAAATATCAAGTAGTTTTTTAACAATTCTTTAATAAGTCCAGTTATAACCTCACACAACATAAATACAAAATCAGTACAAGATTTCCAGGCCAGTAGAGTAGTAAGTCAAAACATTTAGTGAAAAAGGGGTGTTTCTTTAGTTTTTTCAAAATAAATAAAAAACTATTCATACATCAAAGGAACCATCTATATAACATTTTTAGAGCATTGAATTCTGCATAAATTGAGTACTAATACATCAAAATTATTTTTTTTTTAGAAATTTACTATCTCCTCCCAAAATTTCCATAATTTTTTCAACTTTAGCTAGTTAATGTGATGTTCCCTATAATTGTGTGTGTTTTTTTGGAAAAATTACCTGTTTGAAGAAAAAAGTAGCTTTGAGTAAATGTTTTGGAGCATTTAATTCTGAGTTCAATGAGTAATAATACATGAAAAGTATAAAAATAAGGGTATGCAGGTGATAGAATAGTGTGCCATTGTAATTTTTATTTACAAACATATATTTATAGAAAAAAATAATATGTAAAAGTAGGTTTAATAATAGAATTATGTCATGATAAGACACTGAAAATCATTAATGAAGAACATGGTGAGAACAATTTAAGAGATTTAATACTATTATTCCTAGATCATTACACATTATACACAGAATATTATGCAGAGAACATTAGGGCAGTGTAGTAACTTATTCAAGTATCACTTGAATGTTACACGTTTTGGTGGGCCATTGTCCTCTCCTTCTACGATAGTCTCAGCATGAATGGTTGGCGAAGAGTTGGTGCATGATGTTCCTTTGCAGTTAATCCACAAAACGGAACACCGAATTTCTGGTTTCCTACACCTGTATGCTGCTTTGCGCCCTTTGGTGCAACTGCATAATATTGTTTTGAGCAGAGATTGAGAAGCTGGTTGTTTTTTTGTGGTCACTGGAAGTAAGCCAAAGTTTGTGCTTCTCCATCCCCAATCTAATGGGTTCGGGTTTTTTGAGCTTCTATTCCATGTTTAAACTTGTAGGTATGATCTCATAGAATGGTAATATCCTGCATCGTGTGTTGGAGGTAGAGAAGCCAAATTTAAATTGGGTTTTTCCAGTGATTTGGTAAAAAATGTATACCTTTTGGCATCCAATAACTCTTCACCACCTCCATATAGAGCAACTAAAAATTTCTCCCCTGCTTCTGCAATTTCTCCTTCCTGGGCATCCGTGTTATATTTTTTTACCTTGCCTAAATAATGAAGATGTTTCACAACCGCTGAAAGCGTGAAGAAACAAGAGGCTGTTTTTGATGGAATCTGTATATCTAAAACTTGCGGAACTATATAAGGTGTTTTGTATCTTACCCTTTCTGGTTTATAGAACACAATATTTGAAGAAAGACAATCTAGTACAGCTAGCATTATAAGATCTGTATCCTCAGCAACTAGCACCACTTTGTCATATGACTGAGATGCTTCTATTGCAGTTGTCATAATTAGGTAGTCAGCATCTTCCACTGCTTGCTTAACCATAAATCCTTCATTCCAAAGTACCATAGAGGGCATTTATATCAATCTGTTTTTGTTGTAGTCATTGGTTAGAAATTTCTCTTGAGGGATAGTATCTGTTGTTGTTTCTTGGAATGCAATGTCATGTGCAGCATGTTGCTTAGTAGCCGTAGGCGTTCTGTGGATTTAGTGTTTTTGAGGGCAAGGTCTACCAGGTACTCATCAAAAACAACAGTAGCCCCAACGATATAATACTTCTTCACATATGGAACATATTTTAAAAGTATTGATGAAAACTGTTCACCAGTTGTCCTAAATACTTGATCCAGGAGGAAACGACCATCAATAATGTAAACACCAGTACTTAGGATGATAGCCTCACTGAGCGGGTAAACAAGTCATAAAAATAGATTTGGGATTTATCCATCCCAGTATCTTCAAAGAGGGACAGTGGATATGGAGCCAATTCATATGTTAAGTACTCTTCAGCTCTTAGTCAGATTTCTTCAAGAGAGCCATTCAGTGGAAAATTGTTTTGGGATAAACAGGTATCCTCATTGTGAATCTTAATTTTTGATTGGTGTCCCTGAAGAGGGATCACTTGATTCTTTCTGGTGAACTTCACTCCATTAAGGTTTTTCCCAATTATGGTCATCACCGAAACATTTCCAATCTCAAATGCTTGGTGACTATTTATAGCAATATCTCCCACAATACCAGAACTGAGGGATATAATGTTATGTGATAGTGGAATTGGGCCATAAGAAGAAAACCACTCCAATAACTTAGCTATATCTTGGTTGTTTCTCAGTATTCTGCCAACTCTAGCATCAGAGTGTTGCTCTGAAGTGGTGAACAACAAACTACAAAAATCTTCTAGCTGTTGGGAAACATCAGTTACAATAGGCGTTGTGAGAATCCACCTGGTGAGGTACTATCGGGAATGCCACAACCATGGCTCGCCCTACCGGTACTCATAAGTGCTCTCGCATCAGAGTTTGTTTGACTGTCATGTCTGTCCATATACCACACCAAAACTTATCAGAATGCCGAAGGGTAAAAAAGCCATTTTCTACAAAATTCTTGTACTTAGTAGGAGTGAGTTTATTCTGTAAGACAAGCATGTCCTGCAATTACAGTGTTACAAACTCAGCGTGGCCAAAATGGCCAATTGCATGGAGGTAAAGCAGCATTCTTTTCACACAAAATAGATGAAGCTTCCAGTCTCCGCTTCTCTCTGGATGGATGAATTGCTTTATTGACATTACCAATCGAAAATATTGCACCCATAGTTTTGTGGTAGATCCATTATTTTCCAGCTCTCCTAATTTCTGAATAAACTTCCCCAAGATACTTTATACACCAGTATCTGATTCAAAAAGAGAACAGTCTATCTCTAATGGCAACTCACTCTCCATCTGAAATCAACCCTTGAAAGAACGATCTTTGCAATTGCCGAATGGCACATTATGTGAGCTTTGACAGCTCTCAAATATACATGAAAACATGAAGTGACATCAGTTTCTTAATTGATGCCTAAGCATAGGCAATGTTCAATAAGTCCTGCAACCCACTGCCATTTATGATGTATCCTACTGCTCCCATGAAGGACCTTAGTAGAAAACCTCCCAAACGGCAGTTACGGACCCAAGCTCAGATTCTACGGAACTTGAGGAAATGATTTCCCGAGCTTTCCAGTAAAGGGGCTGATCAAAAGACACAAAACAATGGCTCTGCTCTAATATCTTACATTAATTAGCTGCACTAACAAGAACACTGTACACGGTGTCATAGCTTGAGGGAGCAGAATTGATGAAAGGAAGAAACACGATTTACAATACTGTTTTGTACATGTAATGCCCTCTATAAAGCTATTTCAAATCCACATTGATGAAGCTTGACAAAACGTCAACTGCTTAATTGATTTCACCAAGGTCCTCAATAATAATGCTAATCAGGGTTCTCTTTCACAAATATTTCCCTCTTCTTTCTTCAAATGTTTCTCCATGAACTGGACAAAGGATCTACATTGTTGGTACCGATTAGAATACTTTTTGAGACACGTAAAGTAGGGAAATGAAATAATGACACAAGCAAAATGAAAAACACCAAACAACAGTGGACACAGACTGTACTAAACCGCAACTTGGCAGTTACTGATAAACGGTCTGGTGGGGTGATTGGTAATCTTGAGCCTAGTGGACCCTCCTTATAAAAGGGGGGATCACAAATAGCATTGGTTTCTACCCACTCTCTTATTGTAGGAGGGGAGAAATAATATAGGTACATTCATTCTCATTTATGTGTATATCCAGACATTTTTCTATCAAACACTTATCTATCAAGACAGTAGTGAAAATTGCACTGACTAGCAAAAGTTAAAACAATGATGTCAACTTCGGGAGAAGCCGTGTGTCATTTGACCTTATAACTGAAGTAATTTTTATTTTCTGGTATTCATTTTATGCAGGATTTAATGCTCTAAAAATTGTATATAAAATGTTTCTTTGATTGGATGAATCATTTTTTATTTATTTTTAAGAAACTGAAGACACACCTCTTTTTTTACCAAATTTTTTGACCTAACTGCCCTGCCATCGCTGCTTGCCTCAGCGGAGGGGGAAAACTCAGTATATTTATATTTGACCTAAAATAAAGTGATTAAAAAAGTTTCCAACTTTCTTTGAACTATTTCCAATGCCGGGATTTCCCTCCCCCTGCCTACTGGTCTTTAAGAAAAACCGCCTCCTTGACCCCCTGGGTCAGTACAACTAAGGGCAGCATACTTCTGCTTCTGTGCCTCCCAAGACACAGAACCTCTTAAGAATCAAAACAGTATATTATACAAAACCAGTATAAGATTTGCTATCGATGGGATTCTGGGGACAATCTCCGTCAACTAGACCAATAATGCCTTGATCCATCTTAGAATTATTAAATTATTAAATATTATGTTATTAAATTTTAGATTGGCTCCCCCGCCCCTGAAGACTCCCCTTCTGAACACTCGACTGTATGGCTGGAGATATTGCAACAAAAAAAAAACAAAAACCCAAAGTTCAAAACTTCTAACTTCAACAAACAATTGGACAGTTCACCCGAAAAAAAAAAAAAAAAAAAAAAAAAAAACGATTCCACTGAAACCAATATAACGATTATAGATTTACAATTTTCTACTCCTTTACTGACTGGGCAAGGGGCAGAGCTTCACACTCGGTCGCCTCAACTTGCCTTTATTTGTCCGAACAACGGCCACTCTCACGACTCTATCTTGACCTGGAAAAACCTCCTCAACTATACCTAGCGGCCATTGTAGGGGGTCCATAGGACTCTGATCAATGAGAACCACCGTCCCCACGTGTAAGGCACATGAAGGTTGGGTCCATTTTGCTCGTACCTGGAGCTCATGCAAATACTCTTTGCTCCATCTGGACCAGAAGGACTGTACCAATTTGTCCAATAACTGATACCGAGAGAGACGATTCGAGGGCAATTCTAACACTGTGTCTGCAGGTAACGATTTCAAGGGTGTAAGTGTCAAAAAGTGTGCAGGAGTCAACGCCAAAGGCTCTGATGGATCCTCCGAAAGAGGGCACAAGGGTCTGGAATTCAACAACGCCTCAACCTCGATTAACAAAGTGTTGAACTCCTCATATGTCAGGCGCTGCGCTCCGACGACGCGCAACAGATGGGATTTGACACTTTTAATGTTGGATTCCCAAATTCCTCCAAAATGAGGACTGCTTGGAGGAATGAATTTCCATTCAATTTTATAATTGTTTACGCCTGTAAGTCGTTTATTTTGTTTATTGAAAAAAGAATTATCATTCATTGTTTAAGCCCGAATAAGGGGTCTTGCATTGACAAGTAATTATCTAACAAAGTACCCTCTTAAAATTTATTATAAAAAAGTGTAAATCAGAGATAAATATTTTTTTTTGTATTTGTTTAGTTTATATAAGGAATTAATAATTATTGATAATATTATAAATGTTCTAAGAATATCTTTGTGTTTCGAATGTGAGTGTTGTGTATTTGTATTGAATAATGAACCTGCCATGCCCCAGGGCTGAAGAGAAGTTATGTTAATTGATTTTGTTTTAAGTGAAAGATGTTTGAAAGTAAACAAAACAAATAACGATACGGGACGCATCCGAGGCCCCGTAATCGGATTGAGAACACTACATCCTTTATAGAGGATTAAAGGACGGAGCACCGGTTGATAAGTCGCTCCCAGAGTCAGTGTGGATCCAGATTTCAGTTGGCCAACACGCACCAGAGTGCCCTCCCCCACCGACGATTCCAACCTCCATCATCTCACCGCCTTATCGGCCTATTGTTTACATCTCACCGCCTTATCGGCCTATTGTTTATGTGGAGCACCTCTGGTGGGAGTTCGTCTTGGAAGTCGTAGCAGTGAGGACCTCGCTCAACTCTCCACTAATCGATTACCTGCCATCGATGCCATCGATTATTAGCAACACAAGCACCGCTTGTGTCCCAGCTGCCAGCTTGGGTACCCAATGAAGCAGTCAATAAGTACTGTACTTTATTTATTTATTAGCAATCCTAATCTGTAGGATCTTGCTCCATTGATGTTTTCGTCAATAATGCGTATTTTTTATTTATATTTATTTATATATATTTAATATTTTAACCCAGTTATAAGGCGAATTCATTATTAATTTTCTGCATGTGTTCTTATGTTTATAATATGAATTCTTTTCACGAACACATTTAGAAATTATTTAGTAATCTGAAAAATGCAAAATTATATTGCATAGAAATAGAAACAGGATTTTAAATAAAGCATAACATTCAGGTTGGTTAACTCAACTGTTATCTCTTTTCATGTGTCACTTAATGTAAGAATGACACTTAATTAATTAATTTATAAAACTCATAAAATGTGTTCGTCTCTTGGATCATTCCAATTAGAGCATAATATTTTAAGGTTAAAATACCATATTATTTAATCTAAAAATTATTTTTATCTATTACAATTTTCTTATATATTAAATACATGTGTGCTTGTGGACGCGCATACACACGTGTTTGTTGTTTTATGTAAGTATTGGGTGCGTGTATGTATTTATTGCTGTAGTAGATTTATTTATTTATAAATTCATATCAGTTATTTTGTTGGAAAACTGTAAGTTATTCTGGGCTATCCGTATCATGCCTAGTTTGATCCTTGTATTTCAAACTGCTTTTCTCAATATAAGGATTTTCTAATTGAGATATGAAAGGCAAATGTATTTAAATTTATTACTCATTATATTGTTTGTTGTCAATCACGCATGTAGTCTCTCGTTACATTAAAATACCATTTGTTCGATTTGCAATTTCGTTCTTCTTTATTTTTTTTCTTTCATTTCCCTGCATTAATGTTTCCGTTGTTTGTTTGAACCCCCCGCAATTGATATCTCGTTACCTTCTTTCATGAGCTCAAAAGACCGGCATAATTGACACGGGGTCGGAGAATTACACCTGTCGATTTTTTCTTTATGGTGTCACTCTCCCCAACAATAATCACTCAGCCCGTCCACCACCGATTCTCTGAATTCTCGGGAAGAGTTTAAGCTGGAGAGTTCATTCAATTCTCTCTTAGCAACGACAAAATTTGTTCCACAATCCGAGTATATCGTGGAACAAGCACCACGACGAGCCAAAAACCTTTTGAATGCGACCAGAAAAGCAGCAGTCGACAAGCTAGTCACAAGTTCTAAATGAATTGCTTTCGTAGCCAAACAGACAAAAAGACAAATATAAGCCTTCTGGACGGCTGAATTCTGACGACGCCCCATACTTATTTGCCAAAGACCGGCATAATCCACTCCCCTGTTCCAAAATGCCTTGACTTGGATCAATCGACACTTCGGGAGATTTCCCATAAGTGGAAAAGACGCTTTCGGTTTGACTCGAGCGGAGAGAATCCAATAATTTTGTCTCAACAACGACATCAACAAATGGGGACCTGTGTGAAGATTCGCTAAATGATAATAACGCACCAACATGCGTACAAATGGATCGATTTTGGGAAGGATTATGGGATGCGCATATTCGAAGCCAACAGCTGCATTTGGCAGTCGACCTCCCACTCGAATAACTCCATCGACTAAGAACGGAGTTAAACGCTGAATTCGATTGGAACATAGTTTTCCATTTTGGAGGGCACAAATGTCCTGCTGAAAATGCTGGGATTGTATGATTTGACAAAGAATCTGTTCAGATTTGATCAAATCTTCTCGGGTGATCAACTCTTGGCGAGGGAGTAGCCGACAGAAACGCTAGACATAAACCATAACTCACCGTAGTTTCGATAACGACGAAAAGGAACAGATGATATCATATATTCTATTTTCCTCCCTTTCGGCTCTAGCGATCAAGCATGATTTCGGCTTTTGTTCCGGCGGTTCTGCCAAGTCCAGCGACAAACTTGGCGTTGGCCAACTTTCCTCATTTTTGACCAACCAGTTTGGTCCTTTCCACCACAACCGGTGATGGCACAATTCCTGAGGAGTCAAACCTCTGGATATACAGTCGGCCGGATTCTTTTTCCCTTCCATGTGGGCCCAGTTTTCCCTTTCGACAAGATTTTGAATCTTAGCCACTTGATTGGCTACGAATGTGGACCAGCGGCTGGGTGACGAGCTCAGCCAGCATAGCACTATGGTCAAGTCAGTAAACGCTCTAATCGAAGGACTGACGTTGCGAGCCTCAAAACTATGAGTGACGAGCTTTAATAAATTTGCCAGTAAGAGTGCTGCACACAGCTCGAGTCGGGGTATAGAGACGGTTTTTGTGGGGGCAACCTTGGATTTGCCAGAAACCAACCGCACAAAGTCATTTCCATGGTTCTGGGCCTCTTTTAGGTAGACAGCAGCCCCATAACCAGATTCCGAAGCATCAGAAAATCCGATCAAGGTGATTTGGCACTCGTGGGATATGCCCAGGAAACGTGGAATTCTAATCGCACTTAAAATAGAGCACTGCTCTTGAAATAAATTCCATTTGCGATCGCAAGGCCATCGCATTGCCAGGAGCCTGATCCCAATCCGATTTCTCCTGCCAAAGCATTTGGATGAGTATTTTCAAATACAATGTTAATGGTGTTAAAAACCCTAAAGGGTCAAAAATTCGAGCAACCGTCGACAAAATCTCACGCTTGGTACCCACCCTTGGTTTAAGTACTATTTTAAAATCAAACTCATCCTTGTCAGGGTGCCATCGGAGACCTAAAATGGAGCAAATATGGTTCCCAGTATCAAATTCCCTATGTTCAGGGTTCCCACTATTGACTGCAAATTTTTCCCTGAGTTGCTCAGAATTAGTGGACCACTTAACAAGATCAAACCCACCAGCTCGAAACATTTTTTTTGATTGCAAATAAAGCTGTTCGGCATGATCGAGCGATGGGACAGAAGTAATCAAATCATCCATATACATGTCTCTGGGTACCACCTCCGAAACCACAGGGAACCTACTACCTTCATCCCGCACAAGTTGTTTGACCGTCCTCAATGCCAAATATGGCGAGGAAGTGATACCAAAAACGACGGAATTTACTTCATAAACCCGCACTGGATCCTCAGGCCCAAATCTCCACAGAATTTAAGGGCGCAAGCAAATACCCGAAAATTCAGCAACAATTCAACAATGTTGGTTTGCAATTTCGGGCCCACGTGTAAAATCTCATTCAACGATTTCCCTGAGCTAGTCTTGCTGCTAGCATCGAACACTACTCTCACAGGTGTGCTTAAGCTCTGGGGCTTAAAAATCGTGTGATGGGGAATAAAATATCCCTCTCTCTTACCTGCCTCGGAGGAAAGCGACAAGTGTCCTTGTTGGAGGTAATCCTAAATTACGGCGCAATAGGCATCACGTAATGCAGGATTACCTAAAAATTTTGTCTCCAAATTGTAAAACCGCTTTAGGGTCGAATGATACGACTGGCCTAGTGACTCAGGACTCGCTCGGGAAGGGAGACTGACGACATATTTGCCACTTTCGTCGCGTTGAACGGTTTTGTCGAATTCCCGCTCACATTCAATATCATCCTGGTCTAGGAAGGCCTCATCCATCGGGGAGACATTCTCAAGTTCCCAAAATCTTTGAACCAGTGGACCGATAGACTCATTTACGGTAGTGATGAGAGAGATACTTGCGTGAGAACTTCCTAAAATAGGCGCCTTCCCCTTAATTACGAACTCTAGGGGAGTATGAATCGCCATGGGATCTGGAGAGTCGACTAACTTTGCCCCACTCAGTATAAATGGAAACAGTTCCGCTCCTAGAACCCCATCAATCTCACCAGGCAAATGAAAATCGTTATCAGCCAGCTGTAAATGCCGCAAATGATCCAAACGAGAAACGTCTAATGCCATGGAAGGTAATTTATCGACAATACGATCGACGACTAAAGGTGCTATGGTAAAAGACACTCTGGAGTCAAACCAAGAAAAAATTCACAAAGAGGTTTTACCGCGGACAGTATTTTTTGATCCACCAAAACCGAGCACTGATGAACGCAAGGTTTGTTCAACGGTTAGATTCAATTTGCGACAAATGGATGTGGTTAAGAAAGACTGACTACCACTATCTAACAAAAATCGGATGGGTTGGAGACTACCACCAGCGTCCTCTGCATGGACCACCACCGTCGACAAAATAACAGTTGAATTGTCCTCAAAACTCGCGGCCACGTTCATAGAGCACAAGGTTGTCGAGGGACCCCTCACTGGTTTGGTGGTTTCGAGATGACTTTCCAACTTTTCATTACGACTATATTCGAAATGCAACAAAGTGTTGTGTGCCAATTCACACTTCCTACAATTATTCACCGAGTCACATTCCGAAGCTCTATGTTTATTGGAAAAACACTTGAGACACAGAAAGGCAGCTTTCACGACCTTGAATCTCTTCCAAGGGGTTAGTTTCAAAAATTTTGCACATCCCTTTAACGGATGAATATCAGTGTTATAAAACACACAATTTTTTCCTTTTGTTTCTTCCAATTTGGCTAAAAGAAAATGAGTTGCCTTGGTCGATTTTCTTTGTTGTACCGAATTAGACACTTTAGGTTTTATTTGTGTTTCGGTAGGAGGTAGACATCTAATCTGTTTTTCGAGAAAGGTCACCAAGTCCGAATATGTTGGAAGCTCTTTATCTCGATGGGCGGCCTCAAAAGCCCCTTTGGTGGCTGGATCTAAAACCGTTAAACACCGATTCAGAAAAACAAATTCCCATACATCACCAATATTCAATTGTTTTAATGCAGCTATTGGAGCGCCATCTAAAACCGAAATTATACCCTCTCGAGATTCCGAACGAAGAGGCTTGAAACGAATAATTTCTTCCACATAACTACTTGCCAAAGCGCGTTCATCGTTATAACGATCAACCAAAGCCTTCCACATTATTTCATAATTAGTCGCCGTCGGTTTTACATGTTTACACATATTCAATGCAGAGCCCGTAAGCCTAGATGTCAGATGTTGCATTTTTTCCAACGTCGATAAAGTCGAGTCTTCATGGACAAGGGTGCTGAACAACTCATAAAAAACAGGCCAATGTTCCAGTGAGCCATCAAATCGCGGAATCTCGATTGTACGTAACCGTGTCGCTTTATTTTTGACCGAGGCTGTAACTTCAGTTTTCGTTTGATTGACTAGATTCCCCCTTGATTTCGTGTGAATAACAATACCAGCTACCTGTTCAATACGTTCGATCATATCGAATACCGAGGTCGTAAATTTCGGTTCGAAATTTTCTACGAATTCTAAGGATAATTCATTAATCCTCATTTCGAGACCATCGAATTCTCGTAATGTGTTATCCAACAAGGGATATGATAATTTGAAACTTTTCGCACTTGTTGCATCAGTATATTTTTGCGCCAAATCATAAACTTTTTGAATTCTCGCGAAAAGCCCTTCCTTTTTTTTATTTAAAATTTGCAATAATCGATCCGCTTTCGCCGCTTCCATGTTTGGCCAAATTTCTGAATTGTTAATCGACAAAAGGAAAATAAAATAATAGATAAATTTATCTTTAACCCAACAAATAAAGTTACAAAAACAAATTTCTTTAACTAAGGATTAGTCTTAATTCCCCACGAATATTTATCAATTTCAATTTATAAACAATGAAATTGAATTGGCAACAAGTCTTATTCTAATTTCAGTACAAAGGTTACACAAATCAACATTTATTACCTTACCTGAATTAAATAATGAAAACAACCTAACGATAATATAATAATTTATATAACGAGAAAAACAAAGGGGGAAAAAACAGCAGAATTTACTTTATGTGTAATATACCGACCTTCCCACAGCTAATCGCTCTTCTAACACCTTTAAACAAAATTATATCCGACCCAATTAGGACCAATGCGAACGCGAATAAATTAGCTGTGAGATCACCAATATTTAATTTTAGGTCAGAATTAGAACGAACGAGTTTTCAAGTTATTTCTCTGATAGAGAACCAATAGTGGACTGTGATATAAAATAACGACGACAAATACTGAAATCGAGTAAAACATAACAATAAATTATATTAATAATAAATAATTTTAGATTCAATCAATTCCAAACTTACCACCAATAGCAGAATCCCGTCGCCGCTGACCCGTCTCTCTGTAAGGGAAAAGGGGTGGTTTTCGGGATCGGATAGATCGAAATTGAAAAGGAAAATTTTAGGAATCAATCCCCTTTTACCTGTCCGGCGATCGGTCCAGCCTCGGGTAGTAGCTTCTGGCCTAATGGATGGCCTTTTACTGCTTTCCTCGATTTCAGGCGAAAGATACAAAAAACTACTGAACCATGTATCTGTTATGACTATCATCAGACTAAAACCGATAACTGAGGATTCGACAAATTAATCTCACCAGTTAGTTTCGGCACTCGACAAACTCTGATGCTACTACAACTAAGCTACGATCCAAAGTGACCTGTATCGACAAAACCCCAACGGTGTCCAATCCGCGAGGTCGTCCCTGCTGTATCTCTTAGGTAGCAGTAGCAGCGATAGCCAGAAATAATTTTCTTCTTTTTTTTAACATTTGAGTGTTTTTCAATAGAGCCTTGTATTCTATATTGTTTAACCAAATTTTGTTATTAAATTTTAGATTGGCTCAAACAACTCCTTACTCACCATTTCTGATTCTAGAATGTAGTGATGGACCCATGACTCATCACATGTGACAATGCACCTCAAAAAATCCTCCCCATTTAGCTGGAACAATTCAGAAGTCTCTCACAGATCTCCAACCTGGAATTTTTTTTTATTTTTGGTTAAAAAACTCTGAACCCCTCAAGTACTTAATTTTTCAAAGCCAAGATTTTTATAGTTAATGGTATAAGCACTCCCAATGCTTATATTATGCACTTCTGACACAAATTTTTCAACAGTCAACAAGCGATCACTTCCATAAGCTCTCAAACAGCACGGGTGTTGTCGTCTGTGAGACTTGACCTTGGGCGTCAATTATGAATATCGTTTTTGAGACTTCTTGGCCCCCCTTAAATTGCCTGGCCCAAGTAAACAGTCAGTTATAAGACAGTGTAGCATCTACAAACCGTGTCTTCTAACGAGTTATAATCTCCAAGGGTTTAACCTCTTCATTGGTTTAAAACTTTATAATAACAGGTTGTGCAACAAGCGAAGGAACCTCTGGCTCACTTGGTCACTCATGGCTGTATTGAGGGTAGAACTGAGCAGACCGGCTAACCAAACTGGCTCCCCTCCTCAACACACCAACTTTCAACTCACCACTCCACCATCCTGTTTGGAAATGCTTGCTGAGTACAATAGCAAAATTATCGTTTATATTTGAATCACCCTTGTATATACAAATATGAAATATATTGTTGTGATATTTAGATGTTGTAAATTTTATTTATCAAGACTTTAAATTCGAAATTAGCGGGCACATAAGGGCGGCAAACGACCCATGGATAACAAAAGAGGAGGTTTTAAAAAGGAATATGGCATTAGTTGTTGGTCTGCTGGGAATCCAGAGTAGAGGTAATGTTGAGAGAAGAGAATAGAAAAACATTAGAAACTTGAAGAAATATTATTTTATGGTGATAAAACCAAAGGTAAAACAGTTGTATGAAGAAGAGTTTTATCAGGGCAAGAGGATTGAAGAGATATAATTGGATTTTACCACCAAGTTAAAGATGGACGAAGAAAATAGATGCACCATAAAAAGAAAGAAGATATGAAAATAAGTAAATCTGGCCAGTCGAAAATAATATTAAGGTAAAATAAAAATTTAGTTAATAAACCATTGAATTTGTCACAGACGATTGTGTACATAAATTAAAGAAAAAATTTGTCATTAAACAGTTTTCCTTTTGCCAGAATTCTTTTTTATATTAACAGGACCTATAAAACCTCAGATTGAATTTAAAAAGAAATCAAATTAAATAAAAACATAACAATATATTTTGTGCTCTTACAGTGTACACCTTTTTTTGTGCTAATATGTTTTGTCAATTTAGCTCATAATCAATTGAAAACTTGTGGTCATTAATTTATTTCAAGGGCACAAAATAAATATTAAGTTTTGTTTTGAAAAATATTGATTTTTTTTTTTTTTATAAAAGTTATATTTAAAATAATGCAAATTGGTTTTAAAACTTATTTGAAAAGTTAGCAGTTTATTTATTAAAACTTTCAGAAAAAAGTGTTCTCTTAACAGAAATTTGTATTCCTAAAAAAAAATAAAATGTTTCAGGTAAACAAAACTAAAATTTTCCTATAAGATGAATAACTTTTTGAATCCCTGTAATATATGCTATTTAAAGGATGCAAAAGTTGATAATGTTTAAAAGATGTGCATAATATCCATTTCAAACTTTGATTACTCAATTGTTTGTTGCTACGTTTACTGATATCAGTCCATCCTCAGGCCTGTTTTATTTTTTTAAATATTTCATATTATGTATAAAATATTAATTAGGGGACAAATAATTTTTATATAATTAAGTTAAGATGTTGATATTTGACTTAATAAAACTCCTTTATTATTTTTATTCTTTTTTGCTGATTTCTTTTTGATAGTATGGCAGGTTGTGGATAGCAGATATGCTTACGGAGGATCGGTGCTTGGTGAAGGTAGGAGGACCAGCCGGAGTTTTCTACTCAATAAAAAAATTACCTGAAGTATGTTCACTTATAATTTAATTATTAATAAGTTAAATTATTAATTTATTTTGTATGGAGACTTGACATGCACATCAGTTTATTACAGTCAAGACTGAATAGAGGAGATTACATTTTTAAGAAAAGGAAAGGAAGAATCTTCTTTCATCTGTTGTTATGTTTCTTTGATCTAAAATAGGGGGCCTTAAAAATGATTCGATGAATCTGAAATTTTACCCATATATTCTGGTACCTTGGATTACACTGATTAATTCTTGGCCAAGATAAAATGAAGGAAAGTGAAAAATAAATGTAAGCAAAGATTCTGGTTATGTAGCTTATTATCCGAAGGGAGAGTTCTACTTTTGTCCAGGCAAGGAGTGATCAGCTTCAGTCTGAGATCATATTAAATGAATAATAGATTGACCACGTTTTTTTCTCTTTATTTCCAATTTAATAAATTAATAAAGCATAATTTAAGATGTATATTAAATATAAATAAACACTATCATTCCACTATCATACACGTCTAAATAAAAAATGTATGTACATAGTTGCATCTATAAATAGTGTATGTACATATTTATAGTATATATCTCCTGGCTTCACTGGAACCCCTCTGATCTCTTGTGACCGACCAAGAAACCCATTTTCTGCTCAGTTTAGATGTGCCTTCGAGTTGGTTACTTTTGATGTGAGGGCCTCATTAACTTTAAATAGGCTTTCAATCTGCAACTGCTGTCGCTCATCCTGCTCCTCCATTCTTTTCAGGCTCTCCAAGTTTTCAAAAGTGAGGTCACCCTGCTTTCTTAGGGTTTCTTTTACATCTCACATGTCACTAGCCAAGGTTTCCACCGCTGCGAGAATGGACGAAATTTTATCCTCCATCCAGTGAACTTCAACATCAGGCGATTCTGCCTCAGCAGGGCCAGCCAGTCCTTTTGAGTGGAGAACAGTCTACCTGGCTGCTACGCAATCTGGGCAGTGCCAGGGTGTCAACCTATCCTGATGCATTGCGACGTTTTCTATTTTCATGCATCATGTGTGGAAAATCATGTGACAATGTGAGCACTACAGGGCCGCCTTTTCCTCCCTTCTCTTGCTTGTCTTTCAGTTAGAGCATATAGGCTTATTAATTATTAAGTAAATAGAATAAACCCTGTAAAAAGAAGGTACCTCAATAAAAAATTTCAGGTGATTATGTTGGTTGAACCTCTCATTCAAGGTCATCCCCACCATTGCTGTTTACTGAGATAATTGAGCTTACCTTAATCCCTTCAGAATCAAGTTAAACAAGTTGGAAAAAATTTCATAAATTGCCATCAACCTTACAATAAACTCTTAATAATAACTTTGAGTTAAATGTAAACAACTTCAAAAGATTTATCTAGGAGGAAAAATTACAGAATCAGTTCCACAAATTAATGTTTACAATATATATTAGAAACCTACCTTTCCACATGCAAGCTCTTATTCAAATAAAAAACTGACAAAAAAAATAGTAAATAGATTACATAACTTTGTAAGAAACAAAATTTCACAATGGATAAATGAAAATTCAACATAAAAACTAAATCAGCTTCAACCCAAAGATGTCATTCTGTAAAAAATTCATAAAATATTTAGTAAACAAACAAGCAGTATTCCTCCTTTCAAACAAAATCATAGATACATCAGCAAAGCTGATACCTTTGCAAACCATCTAGGACATCTCCACCAAAAATCATCAACCCTTTAGGCATCATCATCGAAATCAAATCATATCAAAATCATCCACTCCATGAAAGTAAATTATGCTGTAAACAAATTTTTAAACCAACAAAGTTAAAATGTATTCGCGTCCATCTCACCATAAGAAGTGAGCAAAATTATAAAAAAATTCAAAATTAGGAAATCTCCCGGGGATGACAGAATCTCAATGCGAGTTATTAAAAATCTTAGTAAAAAATGTAACATTTTCAACAAAAATTTACAATAGTATTCTTCAACCCAACTACTTTCCAACCCTATGGAAATTAGCCAAAGTCACATAAATGCAGAACACATAAATACACATGTTATCTCACTTTAAAACAAATCAAAACTTACCCAAAAAAAAATCCTAATCTATACAAAACTCTAATCTTTTTCATTCTGGCATATCCCTCCCCAAGATGAAGTTTCTTTCACCCAGCAATTAAACAAAAAGTTTTTTCAAACTTGAAATAATTCTAAATCTGTGCAAGAGGATTATAAATGGATCCCTGTGTTAGGGAAGAATTCCTGAAAAGTTTCTGACCTTCAATTGCCAACATTACAAAAGTGTATTCATGATAACCATGTTTGTAGGTGTAAAATTTTTACTTTCTTATTCATAAAGAGTCAAAGGACATTTATGTAATATAAAGTTCATAAAAAATAATAGTTTATTTTATAATGGTTTATTTAATATGATTTCAATGTATATTTCATGTTAACATAATTGGCCATAGAAATTTATATAATGTGTAATAAATCTCATAACATCAGAGCCCCCTTGCCACAAATAAATTTACCTCAATTTTCTGTTGAACAGTTTGATTGGCCTCTATTCCGAGACACATACCAATCACTCATACATACTGAGCCAACTATTGTCTCAAATAGACATTTCACTTTCGTGTTTCTTGCCTCAGGGGCCCACAGCTCTGTTTAGTCAATAATGTTCAGGAGTCAACATATGCACAGGTATGGAGCATGCTGAAGCATAACTAAGACAACAAGAGCCAACTAGCAACAAACTACTTAAAGTTTGCATTGTACTATGCGCCATTCAGAAATTATTCAGGGGCCGCAACAGTAATTATGACAAGATCTCACTGAAGAGATACCCACAAGAGTGCTTAACTTATACTACTTCAGTGAGGTTCACACAGAACTCTAGTACCACCACATTTTTGTAGATGCATTGTTTGTAACACGGTTGAATTGTAACATAGTCTATTTATCTATCAAATGAAATGTTATAAAATTATATATTATTCTTTATGAAGTGTTAAATAAATAAGTAAAATTTTATAAAATATGAGGTATCATTACAGTATATTTAATAATACCTTGGTTAAAATATGAGTACAAAAATAGGGAATATGAAGACAATTGAATGTGAAAAAAGTCAGGGCTTTTGCAAAATTTTATGATTTCTTAGGACACATGAAAAACGTAAATGCAAAAAAAGTTACCTAATGCAAACAATGATTTATAATAACATAAATACATTCTTTGTTGTTAGGGCATTGGTGGTCTCTTTAATACCACCCGTTGCTATTAATTGGCCACCAAACACGTGGAAATCTGAAGGTGCAAGGTCGGGCGTATATGGAGGATGCGACAAAACTTCCCAGCCAAGCTCCAGTAACTTCTGCCATGTCTGCAAAGAAGTGTGCGGTCTGGCATTGTTGTGATGGGACAATCCCCTTACAGTTGGCTAGTTCTGGACGCTTCTGGTGGATTGCTGCATTTAATTTGTCCAGCTGGTCACAGTACACATCCGAATTTATGGTCCTGTCCGTGGGAAGAAGTTCGTAAAAGACAACACCCTTCCAATCCCACCAAATTGAGAGCATAACCATCTTTGGGTGAAGTCCTGCTTTGGGGGTTGTTTGTGGTAATTTGCCTCGCTTCCCCCATGAGCGTTTGCGCTCCACATTGTTATAAACGATCCATTTTTCGTCCCCTGACATCATTTTCTTCAAAAAAGGATTGTTTTCTTCACGTTTCCGCAACGAATCGCAGATGGAAATCCTTTGGGCGAGGATAGCCTCAATAAGTTGATGGGGAACCCAAACATCGAGCCTGCTCACGTCGTCAAGTTGATGCAGATGGATCGAAATCTTGAAAACCACTTCTGGCACACACGTTCTGTAACAGCATCCTCTCCGTATACAGCGCATATCTTTCTGCAAGTTTCCACTGCTTTCTTGCCTTTTGTTAAATAAAAAAGCATGAGGTGTCAATAATGTTCATTTTGGTTTTCCATTTTCAGGATGATCCTAAACACACAAAATGCAATCAGTCTCGTCAGTATTTCGCATCAAACTACGTTGAAGTGTCTAGTACCTGACAAGAGCACACTCACAAGGGAAGGACTGAAGTTAGCTACATATTAGACTGCTTGAAGTTTCGTGACGACAAAAACCGAATGGACTTTTCGGCCAACCTGATATATTACGTATATTAATATAAAATAAAATGTATCAATTCATCAGCTCATATATACTGTTGTGATATTTTAAAATGATGATTTTTAATGATGTTTGTTTAAATAAACTCGGAATTAGCGAGCATTGAATAGCGTAATAACGATCCGTCGTTCATCTCTATGAAAGTATGAACGTTTTTATTGTCATCATATTAATTATTAATATTTATAATAAAAATAATATCATAACTAATGTAAACATTTATTTTATAAACTACGTAAATTAAGCAAAGTATAAATATTCAAAACAACTGGCATTAAATAACGAGTTGAAAGTCAAGAAGGCAGCGGAGAGATGCAGATATATGAGCCGACAAAGAACCAAAGCTCGCATTCGTTCATCAGAAGCAGACAGAGAAGGACCCAGGTAGCGACCCTACCAAGAAGCGGCGCTACAGCCTCATGGTGCACGAGGTCAGCCCCTTTTCACTTTCACCAGATGCGACAACAAAGGAAGACGTCTGGAATCACGCGCTGCAGCTTAGAACAAGTATGCTAATCCGAACCACAAGAAGATACCAACACAAAGAACACTGGCCAGTATAAATACATAAATTTAATCTTAACAGTATTTTTATTACGTACGTATTATTATTTGTATATCAATTTTTATATATTAAATGTGTGTAAATAAAACCAATATTCCTTTTGCCAGAAGTTTCCTATATAATTATTAACAGAACCCTGAGATAACGTAAAAGTTATAAATATAAAGTTTTTTAAATTATATAAAAAAATATATAATTAAAATATTATACATAAATAATAAATATTAGAATAATACATATATTGTAATGTATAGAAGATAGAAAATAGAATTAGACATTTGCTATTAAAGGTTAGATCCTGCACATGACAAGATAAGAGATAGTGGAGATAAGAACATGGACTAATATGAACAGACCATGGATAAGAACTTTATGGAAGTGGGGAATATAAGGTGTCAGTAATATAACATAAGGTGCAATCCTGGTAAGAGTGGCAGACAAGGAAGGAGTACTTGGACGCTCGAACAAGACTTATGCCACCAGGCATGGCTGAGAGTTGGAGGCATTAAGGGGTGAGATCCCTGCTGATTCCACTCTTGTAAGGGGTCTAAAATTTTAAGTCAGGATAGATCACCAACAGGATCATAAATTTTGTTCATATTGTCATGATATTTAGATGCTTTGCCTTTGATTTAAATTTGAAATTAGTGGCAAACAAGTTGGGAAAAGGAGGGGGTACTTGGAAAACAAGATGGCTAGGAGGTTGTTCTGCTGGTTATCTCCGAGGGACGCATTGGATGAAGATTTGTTGTTGTTGGTGTAGTGAATGAAGTGAGAAGAAAAAGGACTAACAGTTAATCACTATATAAATAATTATAAAGGTAAATAAAAATTGCTATTAACATATTAATTTGTCACAGACTGGTGGATTAAAAAGTTAAAGAAAAGTTTGTGTTTTCTAATTTAACCTAATATATATTAAACATAACAATTGGCGCCCGAAAAAACTAAAGTTCAAGTGTTTGTGATGCTGCTAGATATGCTTATCTTAGTAAGGTGATTTTGTTGTGGTGGTTTACTCATTGGAACTCAAACCCCTCTTGAAGATTAAAAAGAACCTTACATGATGGGCCATGAACAGGGACTTGATTAATTTGAAACACGTGAAGAATAAATAAATAAAATACCCTTGTACCCTAACAAAAGTCTGTATTTATAAATTTAATGAGGAAAACCGAATCGAAACAACCAGGAAATATGGCTGAATATAACCAGGAGGAAGTAAGTAAAATAATAGGAGCTGTGCCAGACTCGGTTCCCCAGAAGACAAAGGATAACAGTGACATGCTTATAATGATAAGGAAGCAAACAGGAAATTGATGGAAGAGATGAATAAAAAACTTGAGGCGAATAGAGAAGAAGATAATAAAAATAGAGAAGAAGATAAAATTAAAAGAGAGGAAGATAAGAAAGAAATTATTAGGAAATTTGAAGAAATCGGAGAAAAAATACTATTAAAAGTGGAAGAATATAAAAAAGAAGATAAAAGGGAAGTAGATGAAAAGTTGAAGGAGGTAAAAAATAAAATTGAAATAATGAAGAATAAAAAATTTGAGGAAAATGAAAATAAATTAAAAGAAGTTACAAATTGTCAAGAATATAAACTACAAGAGATGAAAATCAAAATAGATAATATTGAAAAAATTAAATTGTGAGAAGAAGGTACCAATTGGTACTCCCCAACGAAGGATATCGAGGTTAAAAACTTTTACGATTTCAAAAGTCAATTCCCAAATCAATTTTTGGAGGAGTTAAAAATATGTTATCAATTCAATCAAACCGGAACGAACTTGGAAAAATTTATTTCCAGTAAATTGAGAGGTGAAGCTTTGAATTGGTGGACAGCAAAGAATTTTGTAGTGAAGGAGTTTGAGGATTTTGAAAGGGAGTTTTTATCGGAATTCGGAGGAAATAACTACAAAAGTTATATAATGAATAAATTATATCTTGAAAAATATAATGAGTACACGTGTATGGGCCCCATGGAATACATAACCCAATGGGCATCAACACTGAGAGAAGCTGGAATATTTGATGAAAAGGGAAGTGAAAGTGAATGGGTCAAATTAATTGCCGGTCATTTCCACCCGCAAATCTTACGAATGGTCAATTTGACAAGAATATCCAGATTTCGAGATTTGTCAGTATATGTTAATGAGATAGAAAATAGGCAAGAGTTATATTTCCTCACCAATTTGATGGGACAACAAACAAGAAATCAGACAGGACTTACAACTGTCCAAAATCGAGACAGAGAGGCAAACATTGGACGATTAAATAAAGGTCCAGGTGAAAGAATGGGATACAACCGATATGGAGGAGATAAAAATGTCCAACTGGGACAAAATTGGAGAAATCGAGGACAAGAGCATCTTGTGCAACACCCGACTAATCCAAAAATGGTTGACTGTATGCAAAAATGGAAAAATACAGACACATGGTGGAAAACAACTGATGAGTGCCAAGGTTAGACAACTGAAGCTCATCTGGAACAGCAGAAGAATGATAAGACCATAACCTTTTTTTTTTTTTTTTTTTTTTCCCCGCCCTTCCTGAGGCTGAGCCTCAAACGGGCTTATATAAGATAAGACCATAACCAATCATATGGAGGAAGTAGGAGAATCAAGAGTAAAAACCACATATCTACACGAAGTGCATGATACATAGGAAATTGGCCAAGTCCCTGAAGTCGAAATCAGTAATATTTACAATAACGAGTCATTGTTAAGTGAGGAAACATTCCCAGAAAATTTTTATGAAACTCCGAAAATAAATACAACCATAGAAAAAATAAAAACCATCGCTCTTATTGACACTGGAAGCAAGGTGAACTTGATGAATGAGAGATTTTTTGTTGATAATTTTAAATTTAACAATGACATAAATATTCTACGTTGTCAAGGTACAATAATTGTAACTGCTTGTGGAAACAAAACACAAAAAATTAAAGAACAGGTACATATGGAAATTCAAATTAACAATATAAGAATCAAATTAAATTTTCTTATAGTGGCGAATTTAATCCACAAAGTCATTTTAGGGACGGAGGCCTTTAACCAACTTAACGCAGAAATTAATTTCAAGTAGAAAATAATAAAATTTGAGTATAAAACACAAATAGAACAAATACAAATAAAATGATTTAATAAAACCATGAAGTTGAGTGTTATTATGATCAAAGGAAGAGAGGATACTGAGGAGGACGAAGCTGAAGAAAGAAAAATCCAATCAACTACAGTTGGCACAGAAGAAGAGTTAAAAGCCATAAATTACCTTTTAAATGAGTATGAGATACTGGGAAGGGATGAAATTGGACTACTAAACACATACACCCATGAAACAAAAATCAAAGATGATAGTCCATATTGCTGTAAGGCTTATCCAATTAAGCCAACTGATTTCTCAATGGCGAAAAATATCATAGATAAATGGATAATACAAGGATTGATAGAACCGTCAAACTCTCCTTATGTAATGTTACAACAATTTATTTTTCATATATTTAAATTATATGTTCATAATTTATATTTTATTTTTATTTTCCATATTCAACTTTTACTTTATCTTTAGGTTCTGTTAATAAAAATAGGACAATTCTGGCAATAGGAATAATTGTTTATTCACAAACATTTGTCCAAAAATTGATGTACAAATAATAACGTACGCATATAAAACAATACTGTTAAAACTAAATTTAAATTTACCTTAATTACTACATAACGTTATACTGGCCAGTATTTCTATGTGATATTCTTCGGGTGGTTCGGATTGTCCTCTTTAGCATCCCTGTTCTATGCGTACCGGTTAAAGTGCGTGGGAGCCGGCCTCCTGGTGGTCATCTCCGTCGGGTCGTGTGTGCCAGAGTGACCTTGTTGCGTCTCTGTGCCGGATCGGATGAATGAGAGCGAGTCTGGCTCGAACCCAGCCTTTTATAACTTTCCGCTGCCTTATTGATCTCTTTGGTTGTTCGATCCTCTTTGGCTTATATATGGTTAATTTTCTTGTTTGAAGTTATATAAATATTATTATTTATATTTAATTATTGATGTTATTTTTATTATAAATATTTGTGGTAGATACACGCAACGAATAATGTTTAACATTCGTGAATCGTGGTATACAAGTCGTATATTGTTCATCAACGCTCGCTAATTCCGAGTTTATTTCAAAAACACCATCAAAAATCGCAACATTAAAATATCACAACAGTAAATACTCTCGTTTTTATTAAAAAACCAAATGCAGAACTACGACGATGCATTGATGCTCGTTAAATAAACGAATGTACATTGCCAGAATACACTACCCCAAAAAAAATACACAATATATTAAGGAAGATGAATAAGGTAAATTATATCAGTAAATTGGATTTGCGAAACAGTTTTTTGCAAGTAAATCTACACCCAAATTCTAGAATTTACACCACTTTTAAATTTGGAAATAATGTCTACCAATTCACACGGGTACCCTTTGGTTTGATTAACTCCTTAGCAGCCTTTATCAAAGCTATCACACTTGTGATACCGATAGGATATGAAAACAACATAAAAAATTATGTGGACGATATCATTATTTTTTCAGAAACTTTCAATGACCATATATTACATTTCAAAATAATGTTTGAACATTTGCTTAAGGCAGGAGCAACGTTAAATTTTAACAAATGCAAATTTATACAAACCCAAATTAAATTTGTGGGACATATTATAAGCAGAGAGGGTATAACAAAGGACCTAGAAAAAACAATGGCTATACGAAATTTCAAACGACCCGCAAATAAAAAAGAGATTCAATCATTTTTGGGCATGGTGAACTTTTACAATCATTTTACATCAAAATTCTCTGAATTATCTCTACCTTTGACCGACAATATAAAAATCAATACACCTTGGAAGTGGGAAGAGGAACAAGAGATGGCCTTCACCAGATCAAAGGAAGAAATGTGTATCTATGTTAATTTAAACTACCCGGATTTTGAGAAAGAATTTTTTTTACAATGTGACGCTTCTGATTTAGCTATGGGAGGAGTAATATATCAAGTTGATGGAAAAAATAATAAGCTACCAATTGCTTTTTACAGTAAAAAATTAAACGAACGAGAAAAAAGAGTTAACACCGTTACAGAAAAGGAATTATACTCAATTATAATTGCAATTAAAAAATTCTATGACACTATCGCAGGATACAAAATAAATGTCTTCTCTGATCACCAAGCTCTATGCCACTTGTTTGCATGTAGAAATCCACCACCTCGAGATACAGAGATGGATAATTTATCTACAAGGACTGAACCTTAACTTTAACTACGTGCCGGGTAAAGAAAATCAAATTGCTGATGCAATAAGTCAGAATATAAGTGGCATAAAAAAGTTCAAAGCCTCACAATCCATTGAGGATTACCACCACAAATATCCAATGAAATCACAAAATAACAATGGAGATAGAATCAAGTTTCAGGGTGGATTCAAGTATGTTAAAGTAAAGGACAAATGGTTGACAGAGATACCAATAGAATGCCTAAATGAACTAGTAAGAGAAATAAATTAAGGACACTACCATATAGGATACATGAAGACATGGAAATTAATTAAAGAAAACTGCTACATAAAAAATTGATAAAGAGGTTCATTAAAACCTGTCATGAATGTCAAATCAGTAAGTCATCACCATGTGGAAAAACACAATTAGGTGTCATTAGATCAAAACATCCACTAGACTTAGTGTCAATTGACTATATAGATAGGACCTTTCCCAACAGGACAATTTAGATACAAATACATTTTGGTAATCATAGACAATTATACAAAATTGTACCCAACAACTAAAGCGAATTTAAGAGAGACAAAAAAGAAATTACTTCAATATATAGAACATACCAATGAGATTGGTCAGATTAACAAAGTTCTAACAGACAATGCGACCACTTTTACCACCGAGAAATGGAATGAATTCTTGACATCAAAAGGAATCAAAAGAATCCTTATGGCTATAAGAAGACCCAAAAGTAACCTAGCTGACAGAGTGAATAAAGAAATCGCACAGTACCTTCGAGTCATGTTGGGTGAAAAACAACGGTTGGGCAAAACACCTGAAGGGAATAGAGGACTGCATGAATTGTACTTACCATTCTAGTATAGAACATCTGCCTTATACCGCCATGTGGGGACTTAATGCACCACGGCCATGGGAAAAAGTACAAAGCCAGAATCTAAAGCTATCACAAGAGGAACACTTTAAAAAATATCATACCAATTTGACTCACAAAGAGAACAGCAAATTAAAATTATTGGACCTGGTACTTGTCAGATCAAATATTATCAGCAATGCCGAAAATCAAATAGTTGGCAAACTATCAAAAAAGTTTGAAGATGCTTTGTCTTTGATTTAAATTTGAAATTAGCAGCAAACATTGGGAAAAGGAGGGGATACTTGGAAAACAAGATGGCTAGGAGGTTATTCTGCTGGTTATCCCTGAAGGACGCGTTGGATGAAGATTTGAAGTTGGGAAGATTTGTTGTTGTTGGTGTAGTGAATGAAGTGAGAAGAAAAAGGACTAACAGTTAATCAGTATATAAATAATTATAAAGGTAAATAAAAATTGCTATTAACATATTAATTTGTCACAGACTGATGGATTAAAAAGTTAAAGAAAAGTTTGTTATTTCTAATCTAACCTCAGATATATAAACATAACAATTGGCGCCCGAGAAAACTAAAGTTCAAGTGTTTGTGATGCTGCTAGATATGCTTATCTTAGTAAGGTGGTTTTGTTGTGGTGGTTTACTCATTGGAACCCAACCCCTCTTGAAGATTAAAAAGAACCTTACACTCTTGAAGTATGTTGGCCATGTGTTGGAAGAAGACGCACAAAGGAAGAACACAGCGATGCGGGTGAAAGAGTTCTCTTATTGACGAGTTAATCCCAAAATGTGTACCAGGAATGATTTACATTGCTCTGCAATTAGAGACAGTTTAAGTGTTTATAATTAGATCATAGATTATAATTAGATTAGAGTTAGATATAAGGGTATTAATGTTTAGGATAGTTACAAGTTAGTATGTCTGAACCCAACCTGAGTTTTTTTTTTATATAAGTATTAAAAGAATAGTGAATTTAAAAATAAATCAATGATTAAGAAATTGTTTATTATTCATATTCTTATTTATTTGTAACAAAGACGTTACTTGGTTTCTCCAAGTGTGGATATGCTAGGGTGGGCTGAAAAGTTTCCGACCTCAACATGAAGATAGCAGCAGTCGTAAATAAAAGCTAGTGAATTTCATTGTTCATCTGTTGAGAGTTACTCGCCAAAGTTTCAGCCATTTTGGACACGCAGTTGTTGTGTAACAGTCATTTGAGTGAGTCGATGTGAGTGTTTTTATGAAAATGGAGAAAATCGAGTATCGAGCTGTCATTAAATATTTGTTTTTGAAAGGAAATACGCCTACGCAAATCAAAGATGAGTTGGATTCTGTGTAAGGGACTCTGCACCATCATTTACCACAGTGACATTTTGGGCAGCTGAATTTAAACGTGGTCGTAAGAGCTTGGGAGACGATGAACGTTCGGGACGTCCAAAAACTGCAACTACCGACGATAACATCGCCAAAGTTCACCAAAGTAAGAGAGATAGCAGAGGTTATGTCAAAAGAACATGTTTGTCACATATTAAATCAACATTTAGAGATGAGAAAGCTGTCCGCGTGTTGGGTGCCGCATTTGCTCACGTTAGACCAATACCTTGTTCGAATGAACATTTCCAACGCTCTGTTGGCGCAGTTTAGGGGCAATAAATCCGAGTTTTGGCGCCGATTAATTACTGTGGATGAAACTTGGATGCACCATTAGACGCCCGAAACAAAAATACAGTCCAAACAGTGGACTGCAAAGAGGGAACCGGCTCCAAAAAAAGCAAAAACTGTTTTTTCGGCTGGGAAAGTGATGGCGACTGTTTTTTGGGATAGTCATGAAGTTATTTTAATCGATTATCTTCAAAAAGGAAAAACCATTACATGAGCATACTACGCATCATTACTTGACAAGCTGAAGGCAGAACTTGCGGAAAAACGGGCACATTTGCAGAAAAAGAAAATCCTGTTTCACCAAGACAACGCACCGTCTCACACCTCAGGGGTTGCCATGGCAAAAATCCATGAATTACGGTTTGAACTGCTTGACCATCCACCTTACTCACCAGATCTAGCCCCAAGCAACTTCTTTTTGTTCCCTCATCTAAAAATTGCGCTCGGAGGACAGAGATTTTCGTCAAATGAAGAGGCAATCACCTTCGTGAATGATTATTTTGCAGAGAACCACGCCGAGTACTATTTGGACGGGTTACAGAGATGGGAGCATCGCTGGGAGAAGTGTGTAGAGTTACAAGGAGACTATGTTGAAAAATAAAAAAAAATTTCTGAAAAAACGTCTTGTATCTTTGTTAGGTCGGAAAATTTTCATACCACCCTCGTATTTAGGCGTTTTGAGATTGTGATGTTACCTTTGATATAAACTCGAAATTAGCAGGCGTAAATTTGCGATAAACAACCCATGGATCATGGCTATGTAGGAATGAACATTATTGTTGCCGTTATACCTAATATTAATAGTTATCATATAAATAAAATCAAGACTTAAATATAAATATTTAATATTGGATTTGTTAACTTTAAAATAAGTAAAGTTAATAATATCTAAGACAACTGGCATTGGAAAAATAAAGTTAAAAATCAAGAAGGCAGCGGAAAGGTACGAGAACCAAGAGACCCCGGTAAGCAAGCTCGCTCTTTCAAGTGGAACCGGGCACGAGAGAGGAAGGTTGGTAGGGACGCTAGCAGTGGACGTGCAAGGGCCTCGTGGCGAATAGAAGACAACAAAACACAGAAGAACCACGCGTAGAACAAAGAACCCAGATGAAACGAACAGCAAAGTACGCACAACTTAGTAAAACTGACCAGTCGCGATTAATGCTAAGGTAAATTTTAAGTTTAGTTTTTAACATTGTAATTTTATCACATACGCGCTTAGATGTATATTAAATCGATGAATCAGTTTGTAATTAAACAATTTTCCTATTGCCAGAATTCTTTTTTATATTAACAGAACCTCTTTAAAACCTCAGATTAAATTTAAATTTAAACAATAAAGGTAAAAAAACGTATTAATATATATATAAGAAAATTTAATGATTTTCTTGTTCTATAACAATATTTTTACATTCTTATTTTTAAAAGGTAAAAAAATATTCTTAAAAATTCAATGATACTAAGACCCTCTCTTCCTTGATTGCTGTTATTTATAGCCAACCTACCCCCACCCCATAAAAGTGTTTTCCCCATCGGTTTCAGTTTTTACAAAGGGTCCCAGGGATTTTCCTTCATTTTGCCCTCAGTTATTCATTTTATAAATATACACATATATTTTGTAATTACAATTTATCTCCATTGGCATCTGTTCAATTTGATGCTACAAAAATACCGATGTTACAAAGATTGGCTAAAATGCAGTTTTACATAAAATTACAATTTACAGATGTTAATTTGTTCCGAGCTAGTTAAAACTGTTGTCAGTACTGTTGTATAATGTAATAACAGAGCCTTAACAAATATAATTTTGCAAATAAACTCTATTATTATGCTATTCATTTATTTTTACACAGTAGACCCTAGGTAGTCATCCTATGATAGAGTAGAAGAATCACTGATGGCTTACCGGTAAATCTTTTATCGGCTATAAATTATTGATTATTGCATCCATTCATACATTGCCTTGAGTAGAAATACCTTGAATTTTTTAATTCAATTCAATTTTTTTTTAATATAACATAGAGTGCCACTTAGCTACTAGAATTAAAGAAAAAATGTTTTACAAAGTTTGAATTGTGGTTCATATACTTGAATATATTAATTTTCAACCTTAATTAAAACCTTTACTTATGTTGTTACAGACAGAAGAGCTAAGCATGCTGGAAAACATTAAGAAAAAGCTTTATAAAATTAAAAGGACACGGAAAAGTAAGTTTTTGTATCTTTAAAAAAAAAATCAACCTAGACATTCCTTCAAAATTATAATTAAAAATCTTTGTAATTTGAAATTTTATGAAAAAATATAAGAGTAATTTTAATATTTTTTATTGGTTATTTAGGGCTAATGCCCTTTAAAATGGAGTCTGGTTGATAAAATCAAATACTCAACATACTTTATTATTTTAACTTAATCTGAGGTTTATAGGTCCTGTTAATATAAAAAAGAAACTCTGGCAAAAGGAAAATTAGATATTACAAAACTTTTCTTTAATTTATTATATAAGTACGTCTGTGACAAATTACAATGGTTTATTAACTAAATTTTTATTTTACCTTTATATTATTCGTGACTGGCCAGATTTACTACTTTTTATGTACTTTTCTTCTTTTTTCTTCACTTTAACTTGGTATGCCACACTCCAATTCTATCACATCAATCCTCTTGCCCTATAATGACAATATAATGACAAAAAGGCCTTAAAATTGTGTTTTGACTTGTGCACAATTTAATTATTTCAAAAGATGCTGGAATGGGGAAAACAGACTTGTTTTAATATGTATTATTAAAATATATTAAACCTCGAGAGAATTACTTAGAATTTTTATCAATTATCTATTGTTTAAAATAATGTTATGCACAGTAGGAATTAAATATTTTCTATCACATTAGAATTTTATATCTAATATTGTAATAATATTTTTAAGGAGGTTTCAGTTATCATACTGGAGTATAATTTGTAAAGAATTGTTAAATTTAATCCTTTATTTTAGATTATGGCTACACTGGTTTCAGATAATTAATATACTGGGTTTGTAAAGCTAGTTTAAAATTGCTGACTAGGGTGTTAGTCCAATGCGATGAGATTGTTACTATTGTGATAAGGAGAAATTTAGAAGTGAAAATAAAGTATAAACAAGTTTGTGAAGGTTGGAGGGAAAGTGTGACGTGGCCAGGGACTGCTTTTTCATGCACGTGGCCTGGACATTATAGGTGGATTGATTTGGCGACAGACAGGCATAGACGCCGTTAGAATTTGCAGTTACTTGAGGAGAGAGATTGAAGACACACATGGGGAGAGAGCTTCCTTTTGCAGGAGTTGTGGCTTGCAAATGACATGCGATGATACAAGGCAATACGAAGGGATAAGAGGTATGAGGGCCCTCGTGTCAAATAAGTTTGATTATCTGTAAACTTCACAAAATCGTCATCAACCCTTATCTTCTCCAGCAATTATACATAACTCACAACATCTCCTTTCAAGCATCTATCAACAACTGAACTCCCAGTGTTCCTCTCAGCTGTTCTAATTACTGACATACTTCCCTGCTTGTTCATTCACTTATTAGAAATTAAGCTTTTTACAATTTATTTTCCTTCTCTCAAAACTTTCCTCAAAAAATAACATTACAATATATTGTTGTAATATTTAGAAGTTGCCTTTGACTTAAATTTGAAATTACCGGGCATAAAAGGGCGGCAAACGACCTGTGGAAAAAGAGGGGTGCTTGAAAAATAAGATGGCGAGAGCGTTGTTCGGCTGGTAATCCCGTGAGACGGAGTGGTGAATGAAGAGAGTGAAATTTATGAAACTTTAACATTTTTTTTATTTGATGGTGATAGAACCAAAGGTAGGAACAATTGATGGAAGAGAATTTTATCAGAACAATAGGATTGAGGAAATAGCAGTGGATAGAACTGACCCCCTGTTATGTCTGGATAGGAACTATCCAAGGAAAACACACTCTTTATACCACTATTATATTTAATGAACTGATACACTTTTAATAAATTAGTTACGTTGATTCGTAATGAACTGAACAACTAAGAGAAGGTAACACGCGAGAGCGGGATTAGACTGGCTCACATAATCGATACTGCAATCGATACACAACAGTCTCCCACGCTAATTAGAATAATTAAAAGAATAGACATATTATAGTCTGCTTAAATCAGGTGGTAAATTGAGTCACATAGTCTAGCAGTTTTCCTGGTGGCCTCCGTTTTCTGCCTGATCGTCTCAGAATGGGTTCTGGCTGGACCCTCGGTTGCTCTTGTTGTTGCTGCGGGCGGGTCGATGGTCTTGGACTTGGATCTGGCTGGACGTCTTCTGGAAGATTACTTCTTGGTTCGTCATCATTGGTTGGACTCTTGGGTGGTAGAGTAAACATCACTCTCTTCTTGGGTTTGGCGTCGCTCGCAATGAAAAGCAATTGATTGATGTGCCTCTTCAGGCTATATCCACTAATATCGAGTTTAATTATGTAGTGAAGCTTCCCAATTTTTTGGATTACAGTTCTGAGTTTCCATGTTGGTTTGCCAGTGTGGGGGTACCACCTTGCTTGTATGCGATCTCCCACGCTTAGTTGACGTGTACTACCCTGAGTGGTGCTGGAAAGAGCTGGTGTTTGTGGAGGTGGTTTCAGCAGATCTAATTGAATCCGTATTCTACGTTGTAGGTACAATTCCGATGGTGATTTCCCACATGCTAGCGGGGTTGACCTGTATCGCATTAAGATTTCTTGGACTTTTCTTTGGAGAGGTAACGTAGAACTAGTCATGGCCTGTAATTTCTGTTTAAAGGTCTGAATATTACGTTCTGCGATTCCGTTGGTGGCGGGATGGCCTGGGGCTATGAACTTTTGTTGAATGCCATGGTGCGTACAGAATTTGAGAAATGTTTCGCTTTTGAATATTGTTGCGTTATCTGAAACTAGGACTCTTGGTAGGCCGTGAGTTGAGAATATATCTTGAAGGTATTGAATGGTTGAATCTGTTGTTGGTGCATTCTTGGAGAAACGGACTTCTAGCCAGCGGGACTTAGCGTCTACTAAAACGAAGAAGTGGTGGTCTTGGAATGGTCCCGCATAGTCCATATGAACCCTATCAAAATTCTCTGAGGGTTCATCCCAGTGATGGATGGGTGCTTTGGGGGGATTTTTTCTAATTCGTACGCATTCCTGACAAGCTCTGACAAGATGTTCAATGTCTTTACCTAGATTTTTCCAGTAAACGTATTGGCGGGATAACTGCTTCATTTTTACAACCCCTGCATGGGTGTGATGAAGTTCATTAAGAACTGCTTGTTCTAAGGACGTTGGAACGACTACTCGTTGTCCTTTAAAAATTATGCCGTTTTGCAGGTAGAATTCCGTGATATTATTTTCGCCATTCAAAAGGTCTGATTTTATTCTGGTTAGTTGCTCATCTCGTGAGGTTTCTTCAGCGAGAGTTTTATAATTGAGCGTATCATTGGAAATAGTATAAATGGTTTCGTTAGAAGTTAACGAGACTTCTTCTTCAATATTTTGTTCGAGTTGGGAAATATTTTCCTGTATAGAGGATCTTGAAAGGAAATCGGCGTGTACATTTTCTTCTGCCTTTTTATGTTCAATTTGGTAGTCGAAGTTTGTGAGCCAGGTTGCGTAGCGTAGAAGTCTAGCGGACGTCATTGCTGGAATGTGTGCATTCTCGTGCAGAATGTGGGTCAGTGGTCGGTTATCGGTATAAAGGATAAACTTTCTGCCATAAATATAATAATAAAATTTTTTGAGAGCAAAAACGATAGACAAGGCCTCTCTGTCTAGTTGGCTATAGTTCATCTCGGTTTTGGTCAATGAACGTGATGCGAAAGCGATAGGTTTTTCTATGCCATTTATGGTGTGTGAGAGTACTCCCGCTACCCCGGTTGGTGAGGCGTCGCAAGCTACCGAGAGAGGGAGGTCGTCTGGATTGAAAGGTGTTAAGACTCTATCACTAGAAATTTCGTTTTTTAATTGAGTAAAGGCTGATTCACATCTGAAAGACCAGTAGAATTTTTTATGCTTTTGTAAAAGCAGTCTCAATGGATACGATAGTGTTGAAATATTCGGAATAAATTTGGCATAATAGGTCACCATGCCCAAAAACCTCTTGACGTCGTCTTGATTTTCTGGTCTTGGTGCCTTCGTAATGGCCGCGACTTTCGAAATTTTGCCTTGTTCGAATACATAACCTAAGTATTGAATTTTGGTCTTGAATAGCTCACATTTTTCTCTATTGAGGTGCAAATCGAATTCTTGTAGTCTGTCGAGGCAAGCAATCAAATTTTTATAGCAGTCCTCTCTTGTTTTCCCATGAATTATGATGTTATCAAAGTAAGTTGTGACCCCTCGTAGGCCTGCTAGGACTTTGTCCATGATAAGATGGAATTCATTTGGCGCGGTTTTGATGCCAAATGAGAGACGGTTAACCGTATAGGTTCCTTTGTGGGTAATGATCGTTTGAATCTTTGCGCTTTCTTGGTCGACTGGGACCTGGAGGTATGCTTTAACTAAATCCAGTGAGCAATAATACGTTGAACTATTGAGTGCTGTAAGAAGGTCGTCAATTTTTGGTATAGGATAATGTGCATCCTGAAGTTGAGGGTTTACCCCCACCTTATAATCGACACATAGGCGCACTTTACCATTGGCCTTGGGGATGACTACTAAAGGGGAAGCCCAGTCACTCTCTTGGACTTTCGAGATGATATTTTGCTTTTCAAGTGTCTCGAGTTCTTGCTCTACTTTTGCTTTCAGGGCTTGCGGTACTTCTCTAGCCTTAAAAGCTACAGGTTTTGCGTTGTTTCGTAATTTAAGGGAAATCTTGAAGTTTTTGCAGCAGCCCACAGTTTGTTGAAATATCGCCGGGTATCTGTTAAAGATCACATTTTCGACGTTAACAGGAATTGTTGAATGTATGGAATTATTATTGATTTTCCCAACATCAATTTCTTGCAAATCGATGTTTAGGTGTCTGATCCAGGAACGGCCCAGAAGTGGGGAAAACTTATCTGAAACGACGTAAAGTGTCTCTATTGAGTTTATGTCCTTATATTGAACCTCTACTTCTACTACTCCAATGGGTGCGAAAATACCTGAGGTGTAAGAGCGAAATCGGATGCTGGTATTTTGAAGTTTCTTGTTTAGGTTCAGACGATTAAAATTTGATTCATTTAAGAGTGTTTGTCCAGCTCCTGAATCCACTTCAAATTGTTGAATTATATTGTTGATTTTTACTTGAACGACATACTTCTGTGTGTCTTGATCCTGACTGTTAATTTCATATATTGTGTACTGATCATGGAGGAATGAATCTTCTTCTGAGTCTACTGCCTGCACTCCTTTTTTCTCTGACATTAATCTTTTTAGACACACTTTTTCGACATGCCCCAACTTTTCACAGTATTGACATTTTAACTTAGTCGAATCAACTCTGCAATTTTTTGAAATGTGATTATTTCGGGCACATTTTAAACAAAGCCCTTCAATTCCAAGGTGCTTCAAATTAAGGCGTGTGTATCTTGAATTTGATTTATCTTTAGGTTTTGCATTATAGTTATTTTGACTCCTACTTCGTGGTCTCGAAAGTCTATGTACACTGTTTGAATTATTTTCTGTGGGTATATTGAATTGCTGACTTGCCTCATTTGATGCTTCTAAGGTTTGTGCCTTTGAGACAGCGTCAGAAAATGTTTTTGAGTCATCCAAAAGAAGTTGGTGGCGTATGTCTTGGTTAGAGAAGCCTCTGATAAACTGGGAGTGTAAAAAAAGGTCTGCCACAGACTTCTCACATTCACATTTAAAGCTGCACGCAGGGACGAATTTTCGTAATTGGGTGACAAAATCTTGGATAGATTGGTTAGGTGCTTGTTTCTGTGACAAAAATTTATGTCTTTCAACTAAAATATTTTTTTTTTCGGTCAGTTGATCGTCAAGGGTTTTAGTGATTTCATCAAATGTTAATGTATTGAGTTCTTTTGGTGCTACTGATAGTTTGAGCAATTCAAAATATTCAGGGCCAATGCTATTTAAAAGAATCATTTTTGCTGAGGCCTTGTCTGACGATAAGCCTTTTAGGGCAAGAAAGTTATCAAACCTTTCTTTGTATTGTTGAAAAGTTTCCGTGTTTTTATCAAAAGTATCAAACTTACTTACATTATGTTGAGGAAGTGTTGAAGAAGAGCTTTGATGTATGGATGAGAATTTTTCTAACATAATGGAAAATTGTTGTTGTTGTAGTTGCAAGAACTGGGCGAATTGAGCAGGGTCTATTGTTCCAGGTTGACAATAAAATTTGAGATTAAATATCACTTTTCTCTGTCTTTATCCTCGTCGCCACTTTGTTATGTCTGGATAGGAACGTATAAAGGGAAAACACACTCTTTATACCACTATTATATTTAATGAACTGATACACTTTTAATAAATTAGTTACGTTGATTCGTAATGAACTGAACAACTAAGAGAAGGTAACACGCGAGAACGGGATTAGACTGGCTCACATAATCGATACTGCAATCGATACACAACACCCCCTGACGTACCGAATAAAGGAAGCAATTGGAGAAGGACGAAAACGTTAGTAAACTGGCCAGTCGCGAACGGTAGTAAGTAAGGTAAATGAAATTGTTAATAACACTGTAATTTGTCACAGACTGGTTTATAAAAGAATTAAAGAAAGTTTTGTAATATCTAATTTTCCTTTTGCCAGAATTTTTCCTTTTTTCTATCAACAGAACCTTAAAACCTCAGATAATAAATTAAAAATAATCAAATTGGATAAAACATAACAATATATTTACAAATTAAACCTAAAATTCTATTTGACATACTTCATGAAGTCCAAAAAGGACTTGCTCCAGTTTAAGCAGTGTCCCATGTTATTCCTGAGTTTCCTGGTAATGATGTTGCCTGATGAGTTTCTTTGAAAATTTCAGCAACTGATGCATAATTTACAAACATGTAATCTAGGAGGGCCCTCACGCCAAATGGATATTGATTATCAGTCAGCCGCAACTCCTGCAAAAAGGAAGCTCTCTCCCCATGTGTGTCTTTGTTGTAATAATTAATGAAAACCACTGAACCGAAACCGGTGTAACCATAAACTAAAATATAGGATTAAATTTAACAATTAATTACAACTGTAACTATAATAAGTTCTATTCCAGTATGACAAGTGAAACCTCCTTAAAAATAACATTACAATATAGGTTGAATATATATACAATACAGTATATAGGTTGAAAGATAATAGGGCTTACCACGATAGGTCCTCAGTGCTATCTACCAACTAAGGTGATAACATCAGTCAGCCTATCTCTGCATGAGGTGTTGAGCCCCTAATTTCATTTTGATTTATAAATACAACAAAAGATAAAGTTTTTTTAAAATTATGTTAACATTATTATAAAACGATCACAATGGTGACTAGTAATATTTAATGAAGAGGGAGTGTAGAAAAAAGCATTTGTAGTTATTAATGCAACTGAAAATCAATGATTTAAATTAGGGAAGGTGTCAAAAGTGTGAAATAAAAGAGTAGACTTCGAAATTATTAATTAAATTATAATGTAACAGATGATGATAAAGACATTTATTTATGATTAATCTTAATTGTATTACTGCATGCACTCATCAAAGATGTTTTTTTCTTTACATTATTTGTTTGAAATATCTTGAAAAGTAGTTAGGAAATTTTATTTTAGAAAATTTGATTAAAACTTTAATTGTGGGAGACCGCTTACCTTACTGTTAACTATTAAAAAACTGATCTGAAAATAAATCATTGAATTGGTCATAATAATTTAATTTATTACTTTTACAAAATATTTTTATATATTTTTTTTGTCACTAATATGAGTTGTGAATTAAAATTTTGAAAATATCACATCAAAACCTATACCTATATTGAATTATCGGATAATTTACTAAGTAAAATCCCAGATTGATTTGGTACTATAGTGATTGTATCAATGTTATGGGTGACTACAATTCATGATTGAAGAAAATTTTAATGATGCATTGGTTTTAGAGCCAAATGTGCACTATTATCATGAAAAAAAAAACAGTATAATTGCCCATGAACAACTTAAGTCACATATCTGAAGAGCATGCCTCATGAAAGTGATGAATAAAGGGCAGAGTTACAATGAATTTGAACTATTTTCTTTCCATAATTTCTACAACCCAGAAGTTGAGGGGCTTGGCAAGCTTGCCAACCAATTGTGTGTTGAGCCTCACCTCACATCTAACCATTTTGGCCAACGTGTTGTGCATGAAGGTCTGTGGAACAGTTGGAAGATTATAATTTATAAAAAATATTAATATACTTAAAAATAAGTAACCCAAGTGTATTATGTATATAATGAACTATCAGCCCTACTGCGACATTGGCTTTTTTCCTTCCTCCCATACACTTAGTTATATAATTTGTATTTTTTTTTTTTAGGAACAGTGTAAGCTTGATAAATAATCTTTTGTTGAGTGACCCTGACAACTTTGTGTGGACATCTAACCAAACAGAGACAAAGGATGGCAGTCTCTTGAAATCAAATTAAGAAATACTTATGAATATGTTAAAAATTTATTGCTGTTATCATTTAATAAATTACATGATTATTATGTAGGAAGATTATAATTTATAAAAAATATTAATATACTTAAAAATAAGTAACCCAAGTGTATTATCTATATAATGAACTATCAGCCCTACTGCGACATTGGCTTTTTTCCTTCCCTATTGAGAATTTTTTTTCTCCTTTACTGTAACTGTATCAACTACAGTGTTAGTTTTATGGGTTTAATTAAGTAAGATCACAGCATATTAAAAAAAAACAAAACATGGATAGCGTGATAAGATGCCTCACTCTTCTAAAAAACCAATGGAAGAACTTTCTGTTCACTTGTGCGAGGTTTGTGGAAAGAAATGTTCCAACTGATGGTAATTATTAGGACTGGGATTTATATCACTTTATATATTTTTCCTAAAGCAAAAGATTTCTTGTACCATCGATTACTATATTTTTCTAAGGGATTTTAAGTAAATTTAGGTTGATTTTATTTTACATACTGTGATTCCTACTGTTCAAAATATACTTTTTAAGAGGTAAAAAAGGAAGAAAACAGTTTATTATAACTTAAAATATCTCAGGGTTCGTGAGAATTCTTAGTGCATACATAAGTAAGGTTACTGTCTGCCAAGGGCTGAAGAAAATAGGGAGGGAGGCGAGCGAGAGAGTGAGAGAGAGAGAGAAGCCTCCTCTACTCACTCTTCAGTGATTGCATCAAGGTAAAAAATACCAAAAATGAAAGAGTCATTTTGCCTCCTTGCTATCTTATTTATAATAATCTTTCCCCACTCTAAAAAGGAGTTTTTCTGATGTGTCACAGAATCCCTCTCTGCCTGCACTCTTCCCATCCAAAAATCTCTAAGAGTATTCCTTTTTTAAATTAAGTACAATTCTAATTCAATCTAATGAATAATTAATTTACTAAGAATGAGAATCATTACAATATATTACATATTTTAAATATTTTTTTGGAAGTTCGTTACATCTTTTAACGATTATGTTGGCATTGTTTCTTATTCACCCAGCTAGGGACTCTGGGCGTGGTGAGATACTCTGTATTCACACTTGAGAATAGCGGACATATTGTTAGCATCATGACTTTCAAATTAATCTTCTATTATAACTATACAGGTGGCCTTATTTATTTGGATAATTAGGCTGAGAATTTATTTAGAGTTTATATACCAACAACGTTATCGACAGCTCTAAGCTGTCATCTTCAGTTGTCAATTAATGGTATGCAAAACTTATGAAATTCAAAATTATATATATGAAGTCCAACTTTTTAAAATAGGCTGGTTTTCTCTACTGACTTCACTCTACGACAAATGAAATTTTGGAGAAATGGTAAACAAGATGTCAGATTCTTGGATTTAGTTTCTTGACGAAAAATTTAATAGTGATTTGGGAATTTTCTACTGTTTGTGCTGTGATTAACCAGTTACAAAACTATTCAGCTTATTGGTACAACAAAAAATCAAGGAAAGAAAGTCAAGGTTTCAACAAACTTTCTTTACTGCATCTTCAACTAACTCCACATCAAGTGAGTCAACTTTTAAAGCACAGACCTGTGCCATGCTTTAGTTAGAGTGGATATCACCTTTCATGAATTAACAACTTTCATTTTAAGGATTTTCTTTTTTAAGGATTCCAGTGTGAACTCGTGGAAAAAATTAGAAATGCAGATGCTTTTCTAATTGTTAAGGGAAAAATTAGAAGAAACTTCTAAGCAATTAAAAGAAAATTTTAAAAATTAAGACAAAACTTCTAAAAAATCTGACGACAATATCGATAATTTAATAGTATTGATGAATATAATAACAAAAATTTAAATGGTGGACATAAAAATACAGATGAACTTATTGTGGAACCGGTCACAGATAAATGCACTGATATTGAAATAGGGACAATCATTTGTATTGAACCAAATAATAGTATAAAAAATTAATTTGAGAGGAAAATCACCAAAATTGATTTTGATAAAGGTTTCGAATCAGATGTCCACAGAGAAGTAAATCATAATCTTATTAAAAGTGCAACCGGTGAATCTGTAAATATCCACATAAAATCAAGCACACTTACAGAAGTTTTTATTGTTGTTATCAAAATTTTCTTTATGCCATACTATGATATATTGGCTATGTCTCGTCCTCTGTAAATAATTCTAGATGTTAGTGAAATTTGTAGTATTAGGGGGGCCGGAAAGTGATGTAGTTTTTTTTACATTAAATTCAAACATAAATTTTTAACAAGTTTTTGTTATTGATCAATGATGTAATCACCCTCGTAATCAGCAACCTATTGTGCAAATTTTCAATGCCTGATCGATCAAAATCAATTGGTTATTGAGCAAAATATCTGGAGATGGCATTTTGGACATCATCCAAATTTTGAAATTGTTTGCCACTTAGAAAATGTAGCGATTGATTTACTCGATTCAATTGTTCACTGTGAAGATCTGCATTCACGTTTTTCCAGGTATCAACTAAGAACGACCGCGAATACTCCACCAAACACACAAAAGCGCCTTTTTGGAGTGTAAACCTGGCATAGCTTTACTTCGTGTCGATTCATGCGGAGAGAGATTTTTGGATTATCATAGAGGCCACCATACTCATCCGATATTGCTCCATTGGATTTCTATTAATTCTGATCGCTAAAAATTTGAAAATTCGGATGATGTCCAAAATGCCATCTTCAGATATTTTGCTCATAAACCAATTGATTTTGATCGATGAGGCATTGAAAATTTGCACACAAGATGGCAAAAGGATGCTGATAACGAGGGTGATTACATCATTGATAAAAAACAAAAACTTGTCTGTTTGAATTTAATGTAAAAAAAAAAACATTACTTTCCGGTCCCCCTAATACATATGTTCCTTTTTATTATTTGTGTGGAATGTGTCAAATTGATTCCTTAGACATACATTATAGATTATGTTGAAAAAGAGACATGTGGTTGTAAACCAATTAGTACAATGAGAAAAAACAAACTTTTCTTTTCAATTTTAGTTACAATTAGGCTAATGAGTCTCGTTTCCAAAGATAATTTTATATGATAGTAAATATGGTATTTATTGTGTTTCTATTTAAAATACATCATATATCCCCAATTGAGCTTAAAACGGATCTTTTAAAATTATCACGACTATTTACCGAAACAATGAAAACTTCTATAAGTGTGTTTGAATTTATGTGAATGTTTAAAATTTTACTAGTTGCATTTTTTTAAGACTATTTGGACATTTTGTTCAACACATTTTTCAAAATTAATATTCAATGCGATCGATTGCCCCTGTTTCAATAACATTAAATTTATCTGTGACTGTTTCCACAATTTGCTATTGTTTTTCATTTAATTTTGTGGTTAAACTATTTTGTTCACCCAGTTCAATGTTTTGGTTCATAAATTGGTTTATTTTTTCTGTTGTAATAGTGTCAGAGCTATTTTTTTAAAACATTTCTATGTTGAACAATAATATTTTTTCATCATTCACATCAAATCACTTTTATTTTCCTCAAATTTTTCATTCATGTTATTTATTAGTTGTTTCGTAATAATTATCATTTTTAATTCCCCCGACCTGTAGTAATTTTAGCAATTTATATTGCTTTAGCCCAAATAGTGTTTTTGTTGATCCTGAAGTTCTAATGTTGCTTGAATACTTTACTGTATATTCTGCACGCTTCACATCTCAACAATTTCACGCGTAATGCTTTTACATATACGTCTGAGTATGAGGAAATATGATTTATGAGGTCCCTCAGGATAAATATATTTGAAATTTGCAAACAGTTCTCCTTCAAGCACCTCTTAACCTGACCAGCTCTCCATTCCAGCATCTCTCCACCACTGAGGCCAATCTTCTTTTAACCACCTCTCTTGCGTCACCACACACTTCCTTCTACTGGCCGACTAGCCTCACCCATTTTCTCCTGCACTTATTCAAATTAAAAATAGCATTACAATATATATATATATATATGCTCATATATATATTTTGTAGCATTTTAGTTTAATTTAAATTATTAATCATAATATGATCACATTTTTTAAATTAAACTAGCTATGAATTTGCATTTAATTATTTATTTTTTCTAATCACTCATGGGTGGGTATTGACGACCAAACATTTACAAATTATGCACATTGTTTCTAGTTAACATACTTTCTAAATTTAAATCATGTCCTGTTTTGTTCCTGACTTCCAAATAAACATTACTGCCTGATAAGTTGTTCATGATTTGTCTGCATTGTTCTTGCCATCAAATCCATCACATAATTTTCTTACTTGTAATTTTTCTATTTGCAATCTGATACAAACCTCACATAAAATCGCACAGCGGTCCAAGATGTGTCCTCCATCTCTCTTCTAAATCAACTGACTTTATAACGGCATCTATCTCTTCCTGCCTCAATCACAAATCAATCCTACTGGCTAGCTCATGCCTATAACCAAAAGGCATTCTCTGCCACGTCACACTTTCTCATGCTTGTTTGAATTAAACTAACTTTTTTATAGTTTATTTTCACTTCCAAATTCCTCCTTATCACAATGGTAACATCTAATCACATTGGACAAAGAAACTAGTCAGCGATCTTAAACAAGCTTCCCAGGTTAATAAGTATAAAAACCACTGAATCGAAACCGGTGCAACCATAAAATAAAATATAGGATTAATTCCACAATTTTAGTTCAGTATCACAACTGAAACCTCATTTTATTTATTTATATATAAATATTAAAGAAACAGTAACAATTTACAAAGTACCTGGTTTATAACCAAAAAGTAGACAGCAATCACAAATGAAGTTCGTGTTGTATTCTTGTTCACACTTTATGCAATAAAGTAGTTGGCATACAACATGTAGGATGACAGAAATGAAGCTTATACGTTAGTAATAAGATACCAAAAGTGCTGGAAAGAAAACGCTGGTCAAACTAGTGCAACAAAATATTGCAGGAAAAGTAGTGGATTAGAATAAGCTTACAAAATTAGGAACCTGTGGAGTACCGAAAAGGTGGATAAAAACCTCTCCCATAATTCTAAAACAAAAATAGTAAGTTTAGGCCTAGATGGTCTTTAATATCTAACATTGTATTGTAAATGTTACTAGCGAAATATAGATGTTTAATAATATTTTATTTATTTTGATTACAATCTCTCCACCAAGAAAACATACTCTTATCCCCCCCCCCCAAATAAGTTCAAGTTACTTTCCTGGATGCACCAAGGCAATATATAGCCTTATGAAATGCCTGCCAAGATCTAAAGTTGTTTGGGAAACCCTATGATACAATTGATTCAGATAATCTGATTTCAATGCTTGGTTTAACATTCATATAATCCCCATTTATGGTAGAAGGTTTCTATTGGTGCATATGAAATCCACCCACAAATCAGTGTAACTCTAATAGATGTGCTCATTAATCTTTATTGTTCATCAAAATGGTACTATTTAAGCTGTACAAGCAAGTACTATCGAATCAGCCACTAGTCATATTTTTTAATTTTAAATAAAATGATAATTGTAATAGTATTTAGAAAGCAACTTTATTTAACAAACTGATATATTGATATATAAGTATACATTTAAAAGTAAGACGAACATGTAACATGATATATCAATCATATTGATTGCTAAGTGAACGAACATAGGTGATACATGGCAGGTTTTTTCAGTAGAGCATTTTTAATGTTGGTTAGTCAATAAAAATATGACATTTTCCTTTTAGATTTCCAATTATTTTTTTAATAATAAGTTAATACTATCCTTGTATCATTCACATGAACATTTCTAAAAATAAATATTTACTTAAAGCAAATGTTTTTTTAAATTTTTCACACTTAACTCATTAGTCCGTAACAGAAGTGCATTACCACACATTCTGTAAATGTATTTAATTAAATTATCTTTTCCATAATATATTGTTTAATTTAAATGATTATAAATTAATTGCTCGGGTAAATAAACAATGACAATATTACTTTTCAGAATAATTTTGATAAAATGATGCATAGTTATGTTTTAAAAAATCAAAAGAATACCTTGTCTAAATTTTTGTAAATGTTTAATAACGGAATAACTTTTTAATAAAGAAATTAATAATAATTGACTAATGAACACACTAAATGAAATCATATTAAGCGTATAAAAAAAGCTAATATCAGACAGTTGTCATAATCAGTACCACCTTTAGGTTTGCTGGTGCAACTGATTTCTTTATAAAAATGTTGGTAATCAACCGGAATCATCCTGCTTAGCGACAGGTAAATGCTTGGGATACTTGGACACCAACTTAACGAAGTCCCAATTTTTGCATCATCCAATGTTCTTCTTTTGATGAATGTTTATTTTCATAAAAGGTTCATTATTACCATCCTTTCATGTACTTAGTAAAAAATTATCAAATTTATTTAATGCAAATAACATGGCAGCAGAAATATTCTTGTAGCAGTTTTGATGGCTCACATGTATCTGAGAAAGATAATCATAGAAGACACTTGATGGTATTTCTGTTAACTGTAAATAGTGGAGAATACAAGTCGCAATTTTAGAACTAAGTTTCATGTCATTACAGTCATCTCACACAAAACAGTGGGTCACCATTGTTGCGTACCTTTAGCTTTCTTCAATAATTCACCTGACTAGTGTAAGTTACACATAATAATGCTTGTAAGTCAAAAGTAATAGAAATATAAGTTGTTCCATTATAAATACATTTTCTTTATCTTGCATCTTCACAATCATTGATTCTTGTTCCCTGCGTTTATGAGCCTGCCACTTTTCATGGATAGTACTTTAATCTTTTAAATTTTGGTTAATATTACATTATATACACTGGTCCTTCTCGAGGATATAAAAGACAAAGGAGGATCATATGAAATGAAAGTTTTTCTGTACACAAATTGAGTCATCGGTATAACATTTTTTTCTTTGCAATAACCATTTTTGTATGGTCATACATTTTTACTATATTTAGATCAGAGGACAAATATAGTTTTCTGGAGTCTTTCCGACAGTAGAGGGACACTACTCTAGAAAACATATTTATGTGCGAATTAACAGCCAACATTTTCAGAAGGCAAGCAGGAACATTATTTTTTCTTAGGTCGTAACCAGTGTAAATACCACTTTCACTGACACTGTCCATTAAACATTCTGTGGTTCTGTGAGAAATAGAAAAGTGCCACAGAAAAACTCTATACACACCCACTTTCGTTCACCACAATTATTTTTAAGATCATGTATTCAAGATGTGGATTTGTGTTTTTGGGCGGAAACTGTCACTCGATTGACTGGGACATTTTTAACTGAAGATAGAGGTAAACTTTATATTGTTTATCATTAGCCCCAGCACAGTATTCCTGACAAAGCAATTTACAATGATCCTCACTAAAATGTTTAATACAATTGACATCTTTTGGTACTTTAGCGAGTGTTACTTTACCAGGACGATTAATGTAAGGTAGGCCTTGCAGTCTCAAATTTTTATCAACAGTTTTCTTCCAATCGTTTAAGTAAGCTTTTTTTCCTCTTTCATTTCTTTTCATCTAACTGTAGTGGACAGCAATATACTTCATTGTTAATTTGTTTGTTCACAATGTTAATTGCAAAGGGAAGAACCACTTTGACTGTTTTAATCTGATACTATTCTCATAAATACTTTATGAAATGAATCTACTTTTGCTAGCTTATTTTCCTCAATTTCACTCTCCTCACTAGAACTGGAGTTAGGATGTTAAGTCAGTTCCACTGTACTCTAATATTTATAAATCATTATCAAACTGAAGTTCAGATATTAGTTCTCCTAGATCTTCAGTTCTATGTCTAAGAGAGTTATCAATACTCAAATCCTGATCTCCTGGAACTTCTAGACGTAATTCTTCATAATCATAGTCAGATTTTTTCAAATGGTCAATTGATGTGAACGGTTCCATTTCTCAGTACACTGAATTGAATGTTAATATTATTTGTTTCACTTCTTAGTAATCTCATGATTACGTCTGATCTACATGTTATAGGTTCAGAAATTAATTTACAGAACATAATATTTGGATTTAAAACACAAAAACTAGCCTAAATATTCCCAAATTAAAAGTCTAAACAACAGGTAGCGTGTTTAACCTTAAAATAATGTTATTACAGAGGCTGGAAGCAAAGAGATAATAATCTGAAATAGTGACGGCTTGCCAGCACTACTAGAGAGAAATGTAGCATGTACCACGGCCAGTACGTGCACAGACAACATCTAATAATTCTACGTCACATTTGTTGTATTTAACGTTACTCAAATGTGCACAAGCGTTTTCCGATTTAATTCACATAGCACAAATGTGTATGTTGAAAGTCGCCTTCCCCGTCTGTTTATCACCAACCACAACTGTGCACATTCATTTCATTGCCCAGGTCATGTCTATCATCATTTGTTTAATCGGTAGCTTTTGAGTATTTTCTTTTTCTGTTTCTTACGTACCACAGTCTTCAACTTCTTTCATTTTATAAATATCTTCATGTTAAATGGTTACTGCTACGTATTTACGTAATTTACAAAAACTCTCGGCAAAAAGGTAGTTTATTATATGCAACCGCTAATCCTCGTATGGTCATTATCGTTGTAATATGACTTTCATTGACAGACAATGGAAATATTAACTTTGGCACATAACCAAATAAAGGATTGGTCAATATTCTCAATAATATGAATTAAAAAAAAAAAAACTTACATAAGGATTTAATATGTCATGCTTAAGTTAGAAGTCATGCAGAAGAACTTTAGTAACAAACCAGCTTATTGGTGCCAACGTAGGCATCTTTATCATTTTGTTTTGTTTTCTCTCCACCATTATTTGTTTCTGTTCATTGCTTTCTTCTTGTTTTTGCAGCTATTACGAAACTGTCAATTGTGTGATGCGTCACACCTGACTTTATTATCTTTTCTTTGTACAAGTTTTTAGCTTCAGGTAATACCGATTGCTAATTCTAATCTATTTCTGGTTAAGAATGGAAAAAGACAATGTCGTTGTATTTTGTATTTACGATTTTTGTTTTAGGTCGGGGTTACGGGCAGAAAGGAGGTGCTGCTCTAAGGCGGTAGCGGAGCGGGGCTAATGCCAGATTGCGGTAAATCGGATGAGTGGGGTCTAATTGGGCGGCCCCTACAGCAATCCTCTTACATCCAGTCTGTTAAATGTTTGCCTCCCATCACCGCAATCTGTCCTTGTTCAGCCGATAACCGGCGTTTATTTTTGTGTACCTTCGAGTCTGTTTAGTACAATCCATCTATGTTATCTTTTTATAGCCGCTGCGGAATAAATTCTTCAGAGTAGGTTTGCTGGGGAAATTTATTGTCTGTAATGGGGATCGGACCTTTCGCATACAAACAAAAAATCAAGTCAAAATTATTTTTTGAGCTTCAATTTTACACCAAGCGTGAAAATCGTTTATTATTTTTTTTTATACGTATTATTTATACACATGATGGCTCCAGCTAGTGGTTGTGATTTTCAGTAGGACGACCCTAGGATGTTAAGGGCTATGGGTCTCTTAAATATCACAACATGCAGAGAATGAATGAATGAAAAAAAACTGTATTATGGGACATTGCCCATTAGAATAACAACAAGGAACATAATAAAAATGCCTAGCTGATAAAAAAAGAAAAAAAAACCCAACAATAAACAGATTTTATGAGTTTATGAATAACACTATGCACAAATGTATGAAACAATGATGTGCTAGGACTATGCACTTCTGAGATTAATACAAAGAACCAACAGCAACAAATTGAAATAAAAAAAAAAAATGTATACAGATGAAAAAAATAAATAAATTAAACATAGAAATTATCACAAGGGGGGGGGGGAAGAGCGTTGAAGGTTGCTGGGATAAATGAAAAATAAATAAAGAGTATAATAACGACTAATTATGAATTTTTAGATTGGAAGGAGATGAGGAACCAGTAAAGTCTAGATTTAAAGATTGGGAGAGTTGATGAACGACGAATATCGATGGGAATTGAGTTCCAAAGGTTTGAGGCACGGATAAGAAAATATTACTAAGACTGGCATGAAATTCCTGTTTAAATTGGCAATAACTTAATTGAGACCACACAATAAAGATGCCTGCAGCTTGTGAATAACAGAGGACACTCCATAGAATATTCGAAATATAGAATCCGAAAAACGTGCAGTAAAAAACTCAAAATTTGTAAAATCGTGTACTTAACACCTACAACATAAAAAAGTCATCTTTTTGGTTTAATTTATAATATTAATACATTTAAAGATTATCTTACCTTGTTTGAATCATAGTAAATTCTAAAAACAATTTTTTTTTTGTAATAAATAATAATACGTGATGCTAGAAAAAAATTATTTACATGCTGTAATTTTGCTTCACAAGTTGTTGCTATATTAAGTACAAACATAAATAAACAATTTTTTGAAAAAGTTAATTTCTAACACTTCCATAAAAATGTACATATTTAATTTTTCCCCCACAAAATTGTGTTGTCAGTCAGTTTTTGATGTTTTTTAACATTGAAAAGTAAAATTTTTTTCAACATCTACCGAAGTTATCGAGTAATTTTGTTAGAGCATTATATAATGCTCCTGTTAAAGGGGTCATTTTCAAGCCGTTAAATTTTCAGTTAATGCAGTAATTAAATGGTTTTAAGCCAATGTAGCCAGCGTTTTTTTTCAATCGCGAAGTCAAATTTTGTATTTAAAATTCTTCCCTTGTCGTTTTCAATTTTTCTACGGCTCTCTCGAATAGTTTCAAGAATTTCAATCTGTGCATTTAAGATTTTTGGATTCCAACCTTGTGAGAGGATTTGATAGGCTGGGTAGGCGCGATTTAATAAATGTTAAATTGGATGTAATATATGTTGAATAAGTTAAAATAAAATTAATACATGCCTTTTACTATACGGGTGGTCTGAAAAGTTTGAAAAATTTTAATTATATGAAATTGTGCAATAAACACCGGATTCGTGCACTTCAGCGCTTATAACGCTTTCAATGCAAGTAATGTTCTGACGACACAGAACCAGAGCATGGAGATGACTCTTCCAACCCCTCTTTTACATAAATATCGCCCATGTGCCTCATTATAATCATCATAGCTCAAGTGGTTTTGTTAATAGCTACCATAGAATTAATAATTACCAGTTGTGCTAAGTGATCCCACTGGTTTTATAATTATTAGCCAAAGAAAAAAATATATATTCGAGCCCTGCAAATATTTGTATTCTTTGACTAATGGCTACCATGAACGTATATTGATTAAAAATAAATCTTTATTGTGATAAAATTACAATCTGCCTCATTGGGCAATAAGTAATTGTAATAAATGTTCTCGTTCATAACATATTTACAATTTTTATTCACACGCTCATTCATACAGTATAAAATTAATAGTAAACAATCAATAAAATCTGGTATGTATCTGCATCGGCTTTTGAGATAGTACGGCTAAATACAACATTCTTTTGAATAGTTTATATTCATATATCTATGATTAAATGTCTTTTGCTTTTTCTGTAGGACTATAGGCTTAACTGTCAGGTTTTTCATTCTTCACTCTTCTTTGCCACTTTTCATTCTTCCATATTCTTTTTTCTATTTTTTTGTTATTAACAACTTTACTATGATAAAATTACAATCTGCCTTATTATGCAATAAGTAATTGAGATAAATGTTCTCATTCATACCATATTTACAATTCATCATTCACTCGCTCATTCATACAATATAATTCAATATACAATTTCGTATTCTAAAGTTAAATTTCATGACTTATCATAAAGAGACGACCGGAAATGTTGTAGGACCATAAAGAATAATAAATAAGGAAGATAAATTAAATCCAGGGTTTTTAGGACTGGGAAAGCCTTGATGTACCATTGGTTAACTTGTGAATTACCTGCGGTGTTTTTTTTCTCTACCTCCAACTTGAGCTTTGCTATTGTTTCACCCGAATCGCCCTTTTGATCCACTCACCCTGACCATTTTCTTTCAAAATACCCTTACAAGGCACTTCCATTTTATTAATGTACTAATGCGCCCCATTTAGAAGACCCTTCTGTAATAACAAACTCTGTTGAATAAGTGGTATTTTAAAAGTATAGCTGTGTATATATATTTTTCTTTTTGCTTCCAAACAGTTATAGGCAATCGAATTTCGTTTATTTGTCTGTATGGCTACAGTAGAAATAATCTGTCTGAAACGTCCGCTGTATATTCAAGACTCTGAAATACGCTGCTGAGGTATTGGTATTTAATATTTATTTTATATGAGAGCGTTATCAATGATTTGTTTGTCAATAGTAATTGGTATGTTAGTGAGTTAATTTATTAACTTGATAAGATCAAGTTAATAAATAAGGCTCTAATATTAATGTATGGTGCAATAAATTATAGATGTGAAAGTCTGCGATGTTTGGTCCCCGGTTAAAATTAATAGATTATATCTTACAAATTTTATATTAAGGATTATATGCATGCAGGTATTATATGAGGAAGGTAGCATTAAGAGGACAAGGTATGTAAAGTTGATAATAATTTTTAATTGTCATTATACAGCTAAAAAGGTTCATTGCATTACATACACATATTTTAATATGTGGATATATATTGAAATATTGTGACGTTACTGTGTTTATTTCATTAGCAAGCACAGGAAATGTAATTAGGACCCTTAATCCATAGTACGGCTTATGGCAGTTATATAGCCTATACATTCCCACGTTACTTAACTAATTGTTACTTTTTATGTAGGTACTCGGGACAGATGTTAACTGGAAATGAACGTTAAGATTTACTTTGAGTTCTTTATTAGACCTTTAAAGCGTTAAATTCACATGGTGTTAAATAGTACTTGTAGCTAGCTACAAATACTGCAATGCAAAATTACATGAATAATAAAAAATTGTATGAATCTAGTCTAGTTGATCTATTGTAGAGAACAAAAAAAAAACAACTCAATTTCTCATTAACTCGCTGTTTATAATTTTTTTAGGCCTTACCTTGTTTTCATTTAAAAGCTACTTCATTAAATAATATCATAATAAGATAAAAAAAAATAACTTGAAAAGAATTTAAGCTCTGCCCCTAAAAAATTGGCATTTATTGAAGACCTGAAAGAACCGTGATCAAACGTGAGTGAATAAATATAACATGACAATTTTTATCCTCGGCTTCCGGGCCCAGGCAAGTTTAAGAATAGATTGAGTATTTCCAATCCACGAATCCATTTTTAGATACTTCGTTTCCCAATCCTACTCACAGACCAGTTCTAATTATTTAATTATGCGATCTGTCCAGGCTTTGCTTTGTTATGTAGAGAGCTAACATAGAAGCATTGTCTAATAGCGACACACATAAGGCTCCTGACTTCGATCTGTAACATACTTAAGCATATAGTTCCCAATGTGCTATTAGAGGTTTAGAGAAAAAACAACCACATAGGGAGGCTACTTCTAGGTTTTTTTTTGCACTCCAAATCTAATAAAATCAATTATATATAAATTAGTATGCATAAAATAATATTGAGATTACCAGAAGGATCGATCAATCGTTCCACGGACAAAGTATTTTTCGTTCCTTCCGCGCTATTTTAAACTTTTTTTTTTCTGAAAAGAAAAAAAAATCAAAAACTATCTGAACGCGACAAATCGCATACAATTTCTTGAACGGCATGAAACTGTTATTGAGTACAATAAGAAAAAAGAATCATCTTTGATGCTTTTGGATATAGGTATGTTTTGAGAAATTTCGTTAGCGAAAAATATACTTATTTGGGGTAAAAATATAAAAAAAATACATTTTTATTATTCATGCAATTAATTTTGTACCCATGATCTTGTGAGAATGACACGATCTGCTGAATAATTGCTATACCTGTAGAAATGACATCCATAATCAGTGGCGTAACTATATCATCTGGGGCCCGTGGCAAATTCCTTTAATGGGGGCCCTATCATTAAGCTTTATTATACTTACGAGTAGTTTAGTTACCCACAACCAATAATTTGTATTATGGTATATATATTTTAATATTTTTATAAATAGGTACAATATTTCTGAGCTCGCGGCCTCTTGGGTGGGGGCCCGTGGTATTTTGCCAGCCCTGCCACCCTGTAGTTACGCCTCTGTCCATAATAAACGGGAGATGTTGATAGTAACACTTAACAGAACCAGTTAGACAGAAACTAATAACACATTATTCAAAATGAGGGCAGCGTTTGCCGAATTCGAAGCACTATTTAAACGTGCTTTGTAAACAACGCTCTATGATTATTAACGGGAAGCCGAGTGCAATAGTCTTTTCGAGATCCGTGACTTCTAAAATGATTATCCCGTGCAGAAAATGTATTTATTTTGATGCGCGTTTCGTCCAGCTGAATCGGGACTTTGACAAACTGTGGGTTGGGTGGAATTCCGTCTTGACGCCCTGTAAAAAAAAATTCTTCTCAGTTTGGTGTTGCTCTGTTGTTATTAATGTGAAAATTCAAGTAAAAAATCATAGATTGTCTGATCAGATGACTGATTTGTAGAGTATAAGTTCATTTTTGGGACTTAGCTGAGATTTTTATTAAAATAAGGAAAATTTTGTATTAATTGTAAATTTTAAAAGTAGGATAAATAGGCCGATTCCTACCCCCTCATATACTGTACATAGTAACCTCAATGTGGTTCCCCCAGTCTCTCTGTAGCATGTGTCACCACATCGATAAATCGTTTCTACTAATCAAACTTGTATCTCTCTTAGTTCGATATATTTACCTTAGGCCTCCTCACTGCGACAAGGTGGAGATATGCCGAGGAGGGATAGTTAATTTCAATAATTATAATTTCGTCTTAAATTATTTGTAATCATACAGTTTACGAGTCTTCTGACTACGCTAGAGTGGTTCAGAGTAGGGTGAACGATTGTCAAAATCGATTGGTCTATTTTCGTGTACAATCGTTGGTTTTTGGTGGCGCACTTTTTAGGAGGTAAATGTCTTTATTAATTTTTACGGAATTGCTTATACATGAAACTAAAGATATTCAACAGGGTTTCTGTAGGGAATTGTGGTTCTAAGATCCACATGTGGCCTGGCCAAAGTCACGGGAAAATTCAACAAAACAGGCACAACTTAGGAAACTAAATTGATTGAAAATTCATAGAACTAGTTTATGGAGTTCTCTCCCCCTCAATTCTCTATGTGCCCTTATATTTGTTTTTAAATTTCTCTTCAGTTGACCCCAAACTTCAAACCCAATTAGTGTGGTGCATTTCTACAGTGGAAAATGTATGAAGTAATGAGTTAGACGTTTGGGCCTATTTTATTATAAAAGACTCCCGTTCTTCTATGTGGAGTTTATGTTAAAAAAAATACTACATTATAAATCCAATACAAGTAGCCTGAGGTATCACCTTACCAGAAAACATATAAATGACAAATTGGCTTCGAAAAATCACATAATTATACAAATTTGCATACAATTAATATATAACATTATAATACGTACTGTAATAAATGGGAAAATAAAGGTTTTGTTTTATCTGACTGTTGAGCAGCGAGCAGAAATTTGTTGTTACAGTTTGCAATTAAGGTTTTTGAAATGGCGTTTTGATATCTCCAATATGATCAATGGTTAATTAATAGATTACACGAAGTCGATTGACTCAGGACAATCGATTGTAAGGCACTATCGACAATCGGTCATCCTTTGTTCAGAGCGAGGGAAGCCAATGTTCCCAAAGAGGTCAACATAGACGTGAACATAGATGAAGAATCTGTTGCCAAATACGAAGGAATTATCATACGCCATTTAAACATTTATGCACTAATTTATTTTTATCTTAAGTATTTATGACAAACATATTGTATATATGTTTGCATTTATATAAGAAATAATTGTATTAAGGATATAATTAATTATATATTGACAATGTCCGAGGGATGCATAAGTATGCTGTGTATTAAGCAACTCACTATAGTTGAGTGTTCCTCAAATGAGTTAAATATACAAACAAAGGGGTTGATGACCTGAAGGTTTTACACTGAATTAAATTCCAAAAAACAAGTGAGCCACTATATGTGAGTTGCCCCACCAAGTTGTATTTTACCTGTTGCAATAAACTGATTCAATATATTATTGAATTATTCATGATTCATCGTTGGTAGAATAATTTGTGATACAAGTCAATTAAAATGATTTGAGTTGATCGTGAAGTTCGATTATTGCCTCGTTGGATTTGTCTTCAAGTTATTAATTTAAAATTTCTTAAATGAAATGGTATGTATGTATTCCTTACAATTAATTTTTTTTTTAAAGTAACGATAAAGATGTTAATTAATCCAGAAAATACATCAATTTTATCTTTATTATTCAGTACAATCTACATAATTTCATCAATGTTTTAAAATTTAAGTAAGATCCCTTTGTTATTTACAAATTTTTGAGAAGGGATAGTCTTCGTTTACTTTTTCGTGTTGCAAGAGATTTATTAAATTTAGGATTTATTAAAGTCAGAATATATAAAGGGATAATTACTATTCAAGAAATATCTAGTCAGCCTGGTAAATAATCACTCTGTAAACGATTGTTAGAACACAAATGTTGTAGTTAGTTTATTACACAACAATCAGAGTACTTCAATTATAATCATCATAAAGACAATTCACTTATATATCATAGAGATGACATCTTCCGCAGATCTATAAGGCACTTTCCGAAAACGAAATAAAGAAGAGGGAGGATTCTTGTTTACGCCATTTTAGACGGAGGTTGCGTTTACAAGGTAGGTTTGAACTGTTTGTTATTTCTGCAAAAGTAAAAAATTAATTAGACATCCAGAAAAGACTTATGTGTAAATTAAAAATTAGTTTGATGTTTGACATCAGTGATTACTTATTTTAAGCAATATATATGTTATAAATAGAAATTAATTACATAACCTTATATTCATTTGCCAATTAAATGTTATAACGGAGAATACTAATTGTTGGACAGGATGGCGAAGACAGATCTTAAAACACTGTTTGTTAATTGATAAATTAAGAATTTATAACGTATTCAGTTTCAGTAAAAACTAATATTCATTTAGTGAAATAATGTATTTGTTTATATGTGGTTATTTCACATAGTAGGAATGTAATGATGACGTTAGGACCATGATTAACAGATTAAAAAGTAGACGCAAAATCAGTAATTAATTGTTAAGGTAATGGTAAAAACCCTTCATTCCACAAATAATTGGAATCCTTAGAAAAATGAGCAAGCAGAAATCATTAATTTTATGAATCTCCAGCATACTTTTATGTATTTTTAACCCTTTCGTGGTTATTATCAATTAAATTTTTTTATACAACTTTGTCACATATCATTACACTTACCAAACAATTATAAACTTTTTTTTTTAAAAGATAATTCTTAGTACTTATCAACTATTGCAAAATAGATTATCATGCATTCACAAATCATATCATATATGAGTTATGTACAAAATATGTACATACAAATATGAACAATAGATATTGGTTACTTATTCCTAGTCCCATGTCTCTGTAATCTAGTGTTGATCATGCTGACTTATAATTGCAGAGACCCAGGTTTGATCACTGTACTCCCATAAGGTTTTTTTTCCTTGGAAGATAGGTCTACTTGAGGTTCACTCAGGCTAATGACAATAAATAAATAACTACTTGAATAAAGAAGTAATGAATCCAATTAAGCAAACCAGATTTAAGGATAACAAGTAACAGGCCTAATACCATTATTACATCACCATTTACAATACTAATTACCATTATGCAAGCATCTCAGCGCCAACTACCAACAAATAGCAATAAGCTTTGGTGAGCCCTCCCCCTTCAAGGTGTTACACAAAGGCTTTATTCTGTTCCTAGTACTTCATCCTAAATAGAAGTTGTTTGCTTCATTGTATGGTTAAATGCACTACAAAACCTTAATTCAATACTTGTTTTATAAATCAGAATCTTTTTTTTTTTTAATTATCCGCGTTTGAAATCTTGCTGTTAACATGAATGATAACATACTTTGTGAATAAACAATTTAAAAAAAATGATTTAAATTTCGTACAAGATTACAGGTAATTATATGTGAAATAAATTTTGAATTGACTTTTATATCTTTATTGGACTTTAATTACCATACACATTCTATTCAGGAATAATTGTCATACAATGATCTGATGGAAAGGTCAGGTGCATTGACTCTCCCAACTGTTTCGTCTTGTGGCAAAGACCGCAGGGAGGGTAAAAGAACCTCAGACGCTTAAGAGATGAGTGGGGAACGTGACCAGTGCCAGGACTGCTTATTGCACAAATCTATTCCCTACAGTTTGCATGGCCTTGGCCCGTATTCAGTATTAGAGAAGAAAAATGTATTTATTTTCCCTACTTAAGAATATTCCTCTAATTACACAGCATATATAATTTACAAAATAAAGCATATTCTACCTATGTTGTTTCCAAGGAAACACCCATTTTGTTCCTAAATGATTTTTTATTTTGTAATAATAAGGCAATAGGTAATTGTGATGAATGGTCCCATCCATGCCATCTTTACATTGATCACATTCACTCACCCACCCAATACAAATTCAAGTTTGTAACTACAGGTACGTTTTAGCATGGTGTTTTATTTTTTATCGAACTGTGAAATTTTCTGTCGAACAGTATATTAAAACACTTTTATTTTAATAAATTATTTATAAGAAGTATAGGAATATTTTAAAAAGTTTATAATGAACAGTCATATATTTTACTATCTTCATTTAAGATGATTTCAGGGTATTAGTTCTATTGCATATTTTTGGCTATTTAAATATTTCATAAAACCATTAATGAGTGTAGAAAACTTTGATGTAAATAAAATAACATTTACCTAATTCTAGTATTAAACAATGATATATAATAATGTGGGTATATCGGTGATTGGTGCTATCTTCAACTCCCAGGAGTCTGTCTCTTCTCACTGCTTGATTAGAACTAATTGAACCACTACCTACCTGCTCCTGTGCTATCCCCTCCTCCCTCAAACTGTTCTTTGTTTACTAAGGTAAATTCGTCCTAAACTTATAACTCCTACACCCATAGTTCTATTATATCTATAACAAATTCACTTCTCTAGACCAAATAAAAATCAACTATTTCTAATAAATAAAGTTTAATTTATCATAAAAATATTGTTACATTTCACTCTGATTTTTTAAATTCTTGTAGATTTTAATTATTAATTACTTAATAGGAAATAAACTATCAAACTTAAATATGCTGTTTACATAATATAAATATGATATATAATTAAATATAAAATATGATTAAATGGCACAAACAAAATATTTTCATAATTTTTTAATAAAGAATATAAAATGTTCAATACAAATGACCAAACTTAGGACTATACAACAAATCAAATTTAATTAAAATTCATATAACATAAGGGATATACTTCCACAACACATAACAAAACAAATTTACATAGTTTAAATTAAAAAAAAATGATTCTTAACATATCTTGGTGTGAATTGATACCCTAATTTTTTTTATAGTCAGAATAAGCATATTTGCCTTCTTTATTTTTGATGACACCCTTCACAGATCAGTAATAATTTATTATTATTACTAGAAATCTCAAAGCTTGACAAGAAAAAGGTTTCCTAGTTTAAATCTTGTAAACAATTTATTATTACCAAATTTATCTTTATTTATTCTATTTCCTATAAGCCTGGTTCACTATTATGTTTAGGTGTATCTCCTACGTATCAAGACCAAAACCGATAAGGTTTAATTTCATACATGGCTTGTACAGCTGTAGTATGCATTGTTTACACTTTCTTCAACTTGCTTGATATTTTTTATCGTTTTGTTTATTGCCTATTAACAGTATGCATTAGTGTGTCAATATTTGTTTTGTCTGAAATGTTGTCACAAGGGTGTCTGATAGAGGTTAATACTCTAGTTATATTATTCACTTTTAGAAATGTATCCCATGCATTAGAAGTGAAATAATTAGTCACTCAGACATGTTTTTGTAGCACCAATTGCTTCTATGTAGTTCTTCAGTGTGTTTTATTGGCATTTTTTATAATTCATCAGTCAATTTAAGATTAGTTTTCTCATATTTGGGAAATAAAACTTTTATTATTGCTAATCACTTACCAACACCTGAGTGGCTAAATTTATTCTGTACTGAGTTGACTAATGTATTTATGTAATTTAAAGTGGTATATGTATATTTAAAACCTATTCTTTATCCTTTTGTATCAACCCATCTATTAATTAAAAATTGGTTTTGTCTGTAGTGAATTATTCCTGAATACTTCTGTCATTTTGTTGGTTTTCTGTTAGGTTATTAAAAAATTTACATAATCGGTTTCTGTAAAAATCTACTCCCAGCTGTTTATGTTCTTCTTTTGGCTTTCTGCTAAGATAATCGGCTATTTTGTTTTTTTCCTGCTATGTGTTGATATTCGATATTTAAAGGCCAACATAATTTATCCATCTAATTAAACGGTATTTGCATTATTACAATTTAAGGAACTTTGTACTCTAGTTATACTATAGTTTGGTAATTGAGTTTTAACTCAATTCTGAAGTTAGCCAACTAATAACACGCTATAAGCATTGTCTTAGATGCTAGTAGGTTCTACTAGGTACTTGAATAATAACAGCCCATAGGTGAGATTAACCAAATAATCCATTGTTGCCTAATGTTTGGGCCAGAAATTTTGGTGGGAATAATAACAGAAAGAATTCCCAAATACCCACTGATTTAACAGTTTATTAGTTTAGCTCTATTTGTTTTTTGATACCTAATGAATTCAGAATCGGGTAAAATACTTTCCTAATCAAGTATTCGTGATAATTGTTAATTGGTCCTAAAACCGAATTCTCAATAACAAAGTCTTCAGACAGAACATTTAAATTAGTGGGGAAATTTATTGAATTAACAATGATATTTATCATATAAGTGTCATTCCTTTCTAAAAGATGATCAGGTTCTGAAGCTATATTTTTCTTCTATGATTATAACCTTCATGTTTGAAATCTCTTTTTCTTGTGCTTTTTATTCACAATTTTTCTTGAGAGATTCTATTTTGGGGTTACTTATTCTTGCCAATTTTTTCCTAAGTCCTTACTTCTAAGCTTTCTATGTCTGTTCTTAATGTTTGTTCTAAATTTTCTATTGCCCAACTCATTGCTTTTATTTTTTGTTTCTATCATTTCGTATTAAGTCTAGTTTTTTGTTATTTTTTACAATATTTTTTGGATTGCTAGAAGCATTTGGTTCTTGATTTAAATCCTAGGATTTACCTCCCTATTATTACTTAACAAAACTACGTAAAATACTACTTTCACCTAACCCAATGTTGGATTATTCCTTAACACTATCCATTTTCTTTTTTTTAATTTAGGTTTTTCTTTATTCTATACTTCCTATTATCTTTATGTCACTAATGTCAAGATGTGTAAGAGGTTGAAGACAACTAACTACTAACTGGTGGGAGGTCTTGATCTTTTGGTGAAGATTACAAGTGTGTATTTTATTTTGTTATAATATTATAACAACTTTTACCCATAATTGCTAGTGAACTTGGAGGTTATAAATTAAAAGTTATCGGATTATTTTTAAATTCAATTATGATATATAATTATGATTATAATATAATTTTTCATTTAATACAATAGTCAACTAGATTTTTAAAAATGTTCTATTAAAAACATTTGCATTGCCACCCTTTTATATTATACAAGAAAATGTTAATTTACTGCTTCAAGTAATCCATAATGACTTTTATTACAGGTTTATTGCATAATGCCACCAAAATACTCAAAAAAACACAAGAAGGTAAGCTTAATTTTTTTAATTATATAATATTGAAATGAACAGGAAATTATACCTACAAAGTTATGCATTCAAAAGCTCAGATCAAAAACATTTAACAATTCCAACTCCAGAGATCCAGGTTTGATCCTCGGGACCCTAAAGGATTTTTTCGATTAACTGGCAGACCTTGGGGTCATGTAGTGATCAAAATGTAATTAGGAATTAGACTTCTGATAGAGGCATTCTGCAATGTCGATTTGCCAGTTCATTAGTAATCTTTATCTTTATTTAGTTTTCATATCTTGTTACAATCTTTTGGTCTTAATTACTCCATTTTCAAGTAACTCATGTGTCATTTCAAATAAAAATAATAATAATAAATATTAAAATAGATAAATAAATTAATACCATAATCTATATTTCCTAGCTTGGATAATGGCTAGAAATCTGGAATAGTACATGTCAGTTAGTCAGTATATTCAATTTTGTTGGGCTCCGAGATAGTTGTCATAGTCACTAGTAGTTGTATTCGGGTAGAATATTAGGAAATAAGGACTAGGGTAAAATTTTGTTCTGCTGGCATGGGCACAAGTATTTGAACAGGGCATAAATAGATAAATAAACGATCACTATATTTTTATTTTGTATGTTTCTATCAGTATATAAAGGAAGAATACATCAGTTTTATTAGCATTGTCTTGCTTTTCATCATACAGACCGGACAGAACTTATATTATTCAAATTTGTGCATTTAATCTTACTTATTTATTAGTCTGAATTAATGAAACCAGTTCAGCTAAATTGAAGAACCTTAATCTGGAAAACAAATAAAAATATAACTATAATACGAGAGAATAAAAACATATATCTATTGTCATTTTATCGACCAATGCAACATTCATCAGCCTGTAATAAAGTCCTTTACCACATTTGTGGGAAAAAGTTTTCTGATAAAATAATAACTAATTGTCAACTGTGTCCCATACAGGACAGTGAAATTTTCAGGATTATTGTGAAATTTATTACAATTGAATATTTTCCTATTACTATAATTTAAATTATAACTGTTGTATACTGTTAATCTAATCTATTTTATCAAGCTTTTTCTGTTAATTTAGCCTAAAGTGAAGAGGAGCGTGAATAAGCCCAGGGAGGATAATGTAAGTACCGAAAAGGTAAATTTATTTTAAACTAATACCAAAAAACCTTATATCTTTGCTTGTATACCTTCTGCCGGTCATTCAGTCTCCCTGTAGATTTCTGGATGTCAGGAGCCTCTGGTTTACAGCAACCAAATTTTTATACAATAGGTGGCAATTTCGCATGAAATTTGTACTTGATGCCTCAGATATGCTAATAATAAAAGAATTTTAGTGATACATATGGAAGGGTCAATCATTAATCAATTATTATTAGCATATAATAATTGTAATTTAAAAAAAAATGATTATTTTCCAAACATATCAAGTCTCATTTTAGCACCTTCATTTTTTTTTAAAACAAATCAAGGCAATATGTAAGTATTAAGTATATTTTTTGTTTTTTTTTGTTTAAAATGAGACTTTATTTTACAAAAATAACTTTAACTATATATATATGTTATTCTAATATTTGCTTGATGCATTAATAATAATATTTTAATTATATATTCTTTCATATAATTTTAAAAACTTTATATTTAAATAACTTTTACGTTATATCAGGGTTCTGTTAATAATTTTATATAGGAAACTTCTGGCAAAGGAATATTGGTTTTATTTATAACACATTGAATAACTAAAATTGATATACAAAAATAAAATACGTACGTAATAAAGAATACTATTAAAACTAACCTTAAAATGGTACCTTGTAAATTATTCGTAACTGTATACTAATACTGGCCAGTGTTTCTCTGCGTTCTTCTCTTCGGTGGTAATCTTCATTTGCTTGATCCGAATCGTCTTACTTGCGCGTCCTTTGTCTTCGTGCTGAGTGAAAGTGTGCCCCACGGGGCGGTGGGTCGCCGTGCCTTCGCAAGGGTGCTGGTCTGTCCTCTGATGAACGAAGAATGCATTTTGGTCCTTTGTCGGCTCGTATATATATCTGCATCTCTCCGCTGTCTTCTTGACTTTCAACTCGTTGTTTAGTGCCAGTTGTTTTGAATATTTATACTTTGCTTAAATTAGAAGTTTATATAATAAATGTTTATATTAAATATGATATTATTTTATTTCAATTATTAATAATTAATATGACGACAATAAAAACATTCATACTTTCAAAAATGAATCACGGATCGTTATTCAATGCTCGCTAATTCCGAGTTTATTTAAACAAACACTATTAAAAATCATCATTTTAAAATATCACAACAATGTATTGTAACAATATTTTTAAGATCAAATTGAATTCATTTTAGAATAAATATCTAGTTGTATTAAAAGCTGGAACGTGGGTAGTGTGGTTGCAAATAGATAGCAGATGGTTCTAGGCAAAAGATTCCATTTATAGGCATGTGTGTACCCTTTTCACCCCTATCACTAGTAGTTGTGTTCGGGTAGGGTACTATGGAATGACTCGGGGTAAAATCTTGATCTGCTGGTGGAGGCACAAGTGTTTGGCATAAATTATCACTATATTTTTATTTTGTATGCTTCTATCAGGTCATAAAGAAAATATATCAGTTTTATTAGCATTGTCTTGTTTTTCATCATACAGACTAGACAAAACATATACTATTCAAATTTGTGCATTAACTTACTAACTGCAGTAAGCATTAATTTAAATGATAACTGATTGAGCTAATATCATATATATAATTCTTAATGATTGCTGTCCCAACAGAGTAAAGCAGAAGAACATAAAAAGGTACCAGAAAAACACAGAAAAAACAGGTCTCTCACACCTGTACCTTCCACGGTAAATTAATATTTACTATTTAGTATTAATATTGAATACTTAAAACCATTTCTTATTTTTGTGACCATCCAGAAGGAAGAATTAATTCAATATTCGTGCCTTTTTGAGATTCAAGAGCAATATAGATATAAATAGCAATATATGCTCAGATAGAGCAATATTTGCCTTTCAATTCCAGCTGGTAATTGGGTTCCAGCAGGAACTAAATTACAAAATAAATACAGCCACAAAAATTATTTTAAAGATATTCCCAAAAATAAAGTTTCGAGATAAGTTCTTTTACACTAATAATTTATCAGTTGACATTTTTATTAGTTGAATAGCCAACTTTAGTGCCCAAAAATATTTGATGTCAATATTTTAGTCAGAAATGTAATGTAGTTAATTCATCATCAATTGATAAGTTTTCAAGAAACCGATGTAGAGTCTCCGGATCTCCTATCCCAGGCATCTCTGGATATTGTTCCCACATTTTCTAAGCCCTTAATATAGTTTATTTTTTTTTCCCTATAAATACAATTTTGCTTATTGATTTGCTTATGCTGGTCACAAATGTTAGTAACTAAAAAAACATAAAACCTTTAATCTAATAAGGATTAAAATGGTGAAGCAAAAAATTACAACCTTAATTAGGAGTATCGCATAAATGCTTCATACTCAAATATGTTCCTCTTAAAATTTGCTATATTCAATTTAATAGAGGTTGTTTTTTAAATTATAGAATTGTTTTTGTAAACTTAAAAAGAAACCTAACGATTTCGTTGTGCTCCGAGATAATTGTCCCGGTCACTAGGTAGAATTAGTAGGAAGTTAAGAAAAACTCGATCTGCTGACAGGGGCACAAGTGTTTGTGCTAGTGTTTATATTGCTATAAATAGATAAATAAATGATTGCTATATTTTTATATTGTAAGTTTCTATCAGTATGTAAAGGAAGAATACATCAGTTTTATTATCATTATCTTGTCTTCTCATCACACAGCCTAGATAGTACTTTTATTATTCAAATTTATGTGTAAGTAATTTATGATAGTTGGATTCAAAGATATCTATTATATAATAAGCATTAATATAAATGACAACTGATTGAGCTACCATTTAAATTTTATTTAATTACCACTCTCCCAACAGGCCGATGAAGAAACTTACTGGATAGATTGGAAGATGCTGCAATGTACCTTGGAAGAGAGTATATCAACGGTAATATTTGTATTATTGTATTAATATTTGAATAGTTGAAACCATGTATTATTTTTGCGTCCAGCTGGAAGGAAGAATTACTTAATTATTCGTTCACTTTTGAAATTTCTCAAGTACCAGATGAAACTTAAGTACAGATTTATTAAAATTACAAAAAAAATGTTTATAGATATTTCAAAAAATGAAGTTTTTAAGAGCCAAAATTAGAAACATGGGGTTTCTATCCAGTCCAGGCCGAATTTATTCGATTTTTTTTTTTTTTTTTTCGCACGCGCGAACTAGTTATCAATTAACCACTTTTTTATTAGTTAACAAGTGTATTTTTGATGGGCGAGAAGTTTTAATGAATGAAGTGTTTTTGGTCTATCCAGTAGACTTAGTCTCTAAAAAATCTAAGGATTTTGGTACCATAATATTGATTATTAGTTGCAGTATTGACCTCATCATTTTTAATAATTTTAAGGCAAGGAATTAAAAATTTGGAAGGGTCGTTGAACATATTCGACTTTTTTTTTCTGTTGTCCATTGCTCAATTCAAAGGAATCTAGCTGACATAAATTATTGGACATACAGTGGTACAACACTCAATATAAGACATTAAACATATAAGTGGTTACTTTACATAGTTAGTTCACCTACCTTGTCAGTAATTTTCTTGTAGTATTTCATTAGTAAATTTTCAGTACTTTCCTGTTATTCCTTGGTAACATTTTTTCAATTATTTAGTGTTCTTCTCCAGTATATTTAGTAATCCATTCCACTTTATTATAAATTGGCCTCTATCATACAAAGAGTAGATAGAACATTCATTATTCAACTTTTTGTATTGTTGCTATTATTTTTTTTCCTGTCCGTTTCTGGGAAATCATTTCTGTAGTAAGCATTAATTTAAATAACAGCAGTTTGAGTTAACATCATACCATTACTAACGATTTATGTTTCAGAAATATCATGTTATTGATGAAGGTGAAGATGGTTGCAGCGGCATGATGACCCAGCCTAATTCTCCGGAACAAGGAGTGAAAAGATCTTTAAAGTTTAAACAAGTAAATGAGTATTTGAATATTAAATGGCTAATACTAAGTATCATGCTCTAAAAAGACTTGTCTCTCCATGCTCCACACTTTGTGGGGGGACAAATCTTCCTATATATTTGATTAGTTGAACAGACAAAAACATGTGTTGTACTTGTGGCCAGTAATAATGGAGAAACTGTCAAAATTGGTTCCAGGACTCTCATTCTGCCTGGATGTCACTTTTTTTTTCAACCATGGCTTTTTCAGATAAACATATTTATTGCATTAATATATTTTTTGGTGCTATGCTTGACTACTTGGTCAGAGGAATCTTTCGGGTCCAGATTATTTTAGTTTAATAAGGTAAAAAAGTAGATTTTGCATCTAAGAAAGTAGTTATGACTTAATTATAATAAAGATTGCATTGCTATAAACACAAACTATAATGGAATGGAGAATAGCTGCATTGAATTTGCCGTTTACCATCTTAATGTAGCTCAAGTCCACCTAATTTAAAAAATCAGCCTGAAAATTATATTTCTAGTGAGAATCATTATTCAAATCACAAAAACTATGACTAAACAGTTTCTGAAGAAAAAAGTACAACAATACCTTAACAAACGACTTGATCAACATTTGGTGGATTTTAATGTTCTTTAAATTTGATTGTGTGTCAAAATTGGTGTCCTTGAAGTCAGTGGACAATGCATTTCATTATCTGTTGTTGATTCTTTTTATTTTTTCTTCTTGACTGCTGAGACTTATAGAAATCTGACATTATGTCCCATCTAGTGAGTCAATGGTCGTATCATGTATATTTTGCCCAAGAGGGTAGTAGTGGGTTAACTCCATGTGGACCATCCTCAATTTGGTTGTTGTTGCTTGCTATCTCCTTGTTTTATTTTGTTGGGGAAGTGGCAGACAAATTCAATGTAGATGTAGTCAGGTCCTGGAGAAGTTAAATTTGAGTTTTTAATGACTTGTATAGCAGAGAATCACTATGAATGCAGGCAAAATCATGAAATGAGGGATTTGGGACAGAATTTGCTGGTTATTTCTGTAATTAGGTAAACGTCATAGTGGTCCGAGCGAAGGCCAGTTGTTTCGAAAATCATTAACACATTCAATATGGAATTCATCTCAACTCAGAATTTGTAAAATACATTTTCTCAACCAACAAGAAGTGACAAGGTCAATTTTAAGAGAAAAGACATGTGGCAACAGTTTGATCGGGAATACGTTGAATATTGATAAAAGTATGGTTAATTTTAGCATATGGTTTATATTTCATGATGTGTTTTCTCTTTTTAATTTTTTAAGCTTTCAAGTCTCAACTTTTTTTTTAGAATGATCGTTTACATCCCCCCCTCAATTGAGGTTAAAGGACTTCTCCAAAACTCATGAAATAACATTTCCGGAACCTTTTCCTTATAACTTGATTTTAATGTGGTTTCACAATCTCATCTTCTAGGTTGAGGATCACAAGAGTGAATTACCACCCTCCTCTCCTGTCCCATACAAAGACAAAGTGTCATTCGTAAAATATTTACGACCCCTTTTGTATTTGTTCCCTTTTCATATAAAACAGGCTGTATGAAATTGGGTTTAAGTTCACATTTATAAAGAAAACATTTATTGCTCTCAATTTGAATTCGTCATTAAAAGTTTATATAGTCAATGTTAACCAGAATAGTGTGAGTAGACAGCAGATTAAAAAAAAAAAAAATCTCCTACCCTTAAAGGCAACTTGACAGTAGAGGTACGGAAAAATAGTTATGGTTAAGTTATAATTTACATTCAAAATAAAACAGTTTCATCATAGTACAGTAAACTTTGTAAATTAACTTTTGCAGAGAGTGTTATATTATAAAAACAATAATTTGATAATCAAAAGCTACAATTGAAAATTATTGATAAGATGGTTATGGTTTATATGTAAACTAAAGCAATTTTATTAATGTTTAGAAATGCCTTGTTTACATTTCACCTGATAAGTGCTGGGTTCACATCCTAACCATGTTACATATAAACATTAGGTGGCACTGCATACAACTGCTAATAGTTTGATTTTCATTATATTCAAAGAACTTATGCATCACAATAATTAACTCATTTTGTTCATAGGCTTCCCCGAGGAAACGAAAATGCAAACCATTTGTATCTTGCAGCAGTTTAGAAGAACCATCATGCTCCAACCATTTTTGTTTTTATCATTTGTAAAGTATTTTTCATTAATAAAAACTTTTTAGATAATGTTGTGATATTTTAATGTTAAGATTTTTAATGGTGTTTGTTTAAATAAACTCAGAAAAAGCAAGCGTAGAAGAACGTGCGAACGATCCGTGGTTCATGCCTATGAAAGGATGAACGTTTTTATTGTCGTTATATTAACTATTAATATTTTTATAATAAAAATAAAAATATATATAAATAATAAATATTTAGCGCCCGAAAAACAGGCAAATGTTAATAAGGAAATCTGGTTAAAGGATTGATTGGATAACAGTGTGTCACGAAAATTGTGTTTAATTTGATATAAAGGTTAGGTCTAAAGTTAAAAATTAGTATTTGTGGTTAGGATTTCTATTGTTTAAATTCAGTCATGGAAAGCGTAAATGAATCAAGTCGGGAGGAAAGTAAGATGCAAAAGATGCTTAGGTTAATGATAGAAATGAACGAAAATATGAACAAAAAATTTGACGAACATAAACGTGATACGAACGAAAAATTGGATGAACATACACGCGATATGAAACGTATTATTGAAGAAAAATTTAGCGAACATAATCCATATTTTATCGAAAAATTTAACGAACATAATCGAGATAATAACGAAAATTTAATGAAAATAAACGTAGTATGGACGAACAATGTAACGAAAATAAACATAATATGGACGAACAATTTAACGAAAATAAACGGAATCTTGGAGAAAAGTTTAAAAATGAAAATAATAAATTCGATAAATTTGTGGAAGATAGTAATGAAAAAATTAACTATAAAAAGAGATCATTGAACAAAATGTACAAAATTCTTTTAAAGAGTCTAATGTACAACTGGATGAAAAAATACATCCTTTAAAAACGGAAATTAAATTTGAGAAACAAATAACATGGAGAAATAATAAACTCGGTAATTGATCTTGATGTAATACAAATAATTAATAGTCATGAAAAATCAGAGAGGCGACAATTAAAAAAATCAGACCCAAGAGAGAGTATAAATAAAATTAAAAGTGCAATGGTTAAAAGTTTAAATAGGAATAAATTCGAATTTAAAATTTTATATAAATTTAGTGAAATTCCCCTTGGCGAGTTTAGGGAAAATAACATGAAAATAAATAAAAGGAAGGACTTTAAAAATAACTTCAGGGATACTTTTTGGGCTATAGAGTATAATTTTAAAAAGAAAAGGAAAAAAGAGCTATACTTTATTATTACGAAATAATGGTAATCGGATAAATATAAAAAGTAATTAAAATAATAAATAAATAAAATAAAAAATTTAAAATTAATAGAAAAATCTATTATTAAAAAATGGCAATTAGGCACGTGTAAAGTTTGTAAATTAAAGTTTATTATAGTGTACAATCAAAGTTGAAAATATGGTAAAAGATATTGAAAAGCTTGAAAATTAAAATCAATTGAAATAATTTATTATAAAATAACATCAATCAGGCACATGTAAGAATTTGGAAATTTAAGTTTATTATAGTGTATTAAAATGTTAGAATGTTTAACTATACAATCAAAGTTGAAAATGTGTTAAAGTCTAAATCTAAAAACTAGAGAATTAAATTTAATTTAGAAATCGTATTATGAAAATAATCTCAACCAAGCAAGGTAAAGACTTGAAAATGAAAAATTATTGTAAAATAATTGAATGTTAAAATCTCTGTATGGTACATGTAAAATTTTGATGACACACATTTTTTTTAAATCAGAGTGGACCCGAATGTTGTGATATTTTAATGTTATGATTTTTAATGGTGTTTGTTTAAATGAACTCGGAAAAAGCAAGCGTTGAAGAACGTGCGAACGATCCGTGGTTCATGCCTATGAAAGGATGAACGTTTTTATTGTCGTTATATTAACTATTAATATTTTTAATAAAAATAATATCAAATAATTTAATATAAATATTTCATTTTATAAACTTCAAAATTAAGCAAAGTATAAATATCCGAAACAACTGGCATTGAAGAACCAGTTGAAAGATCAATAAGGCAACGGAGAAATGCCAGATATATATGAACCGGCAGAGGACGTAAAAACACTCACTCTTGATCTTGGAACCGACAGAGAACGAGGTAGCACGAGGAGGGACCCACGCTACGGCCTCGTAGTGCACGAGGAGATCAGCCGTTTTCACTTTCACCCGGCACGAGCACAAAGGACGCTCAAGTAAGACGATCCGGATCATGCGATGCAGCTTAGAGGAAGACAATCCGAATCACGCAATAGAAGACGACCATCGAAGAAAGCAACACAAAAAACACTGGCCAGTATAAATACGTAAATTTAGATTTAATAGTATTATTTTATTACGTACGTAGTTAATTTGTATATCAATTTTTAAATCAATGTTTGTAAATAAATCATTATTCCTTTTGCTAGAAGTTTCCTATATTTTATTAACAGAACCTTGAGATAACGTAAAAGTTAAATATAAAGTTATAAATTATATGAAAAATATATATAAATAATAAATATTTGAATAATATGTATAATCATGTTATTTTAAATTATTTTTGTTCATATATATGATGATTTACTACCATTCAACTGTTGTGATATACCTGCTGGATTAAAAAAAATGAACGCTATTATTTATGTTTTTAATTGTATGACCTATTTTCCCATCTTGTTTTTTTCATTTATTTAATTGTCGATTGTATTTTTTTCTTATTTTGTATTTAAAAAAAATTCTTGAATGAGATTTTTAATATGACATACAAGTATACTTTATATTTTTTTTATTATTTAATTTTCTCCCCTACGTAATGTACAGTTTCTTTTTTGTTGGCCAGAGCTTTATTTACGTATTGTTATTGTTCATAAAAGACATAGTCCCAGAATAAACATGTTTTCTATTATATTCTATGTATCAGTGGTCAACAAATGGCTGAACACAATGCAGGTAACTTCTCCCCCATTTGGGAGTAACCTCCGGAGAAGTCAAATTCAAAGTTTACTTTCAAATTACATAACATTGGTTAGCATTGGCACAAATCATAAACCAATCTATGAATAAACAAGAACAATGTTCAGAGGCTTCTTTACATATTTCTTGGGCTCAGGTCAAATATACAAAGTGAAACAGTGATTCAGATATTGTATAAGAGAGTGCATGCTGCATGCAGGATTTGATAATAAAAGGATATTGACATTATTTGATGTATTCCATTATCTTCTTCTTCAGGGAGCTGGACATCAACAGTTTTTCACTTATACCTAATGGTGTATAACCAATGGAGCAGTAGATGCTGTTAACAGGAACAAAGAACAATTTATCCTCTAATTCAAAAAATGTCTTAGGAGTGACCTATTTTGGGTTAAAAATGTGTGTGAAAAAGTACCTAGAACTGAAAACTTTAGCTATAAAATTGAGTAATGCTTAGCTCAAATTATGTGTGTGAAGCAGTATTCTCAAAAATAAACTTCATTTAGAACCTTTACAGATTTCTACACACAGACGACTGACCAACTTATCTACTTGATGAGAATCTGTTGCACGAACCTGACCCCAAATTACAGGTAGGTCGTTCAAAATAAAAGTGCCACTTTCCCCATTGAATATTAACCATAATGAACTTTAGTGGGTAGCCTTTTTTTTAATTTATTTGTAGTTTTATTCTAAAAATCATTATAAATAAACTGTCGATTTAACGGTCTTATTCTTAATAATAATAATATTGGTTTATACAATTCATTTCACTGATATCCATTGTGTTTTGCAACTAAGATAATAACTGATTTCAAAGAAAATATTTACTGAGCAAAGCAAGGTTAGCAAACTAGTTGGTAGTGTGGAGGAAAGGGGAGGTGCAGAGAATTGGGATGGGGATGTTAATGTTTTCTGGACCGCAAAAGTTTGGCAATGTTTTGAATTGGACCTCCAGGAAAAATAATTGGTGACCACTGCTATATACATATATATTTTCGATACAATGCAGTCAATTAATTTTGTTTTAAAGATGCTCCTGGTAATAAGTTGGTACACTTTAATTTGCAGTTGAAGAAACCAATAGGTACAGCAAACGTTCAATTGTTGCGTGTAGTATAACACTTTTGTCGGGTCGCCCCAAGGAGGGAGGACGCCCACCGCGGGCTAGGATCTCTAAAACCCGTCCACTGTCCAGCGAGCGTCAAAAAAGAGATAAAATGGGTGGACCTGTATATATGTTTAATATAAGGATACTGTTTTGAATTATCAATTCGGAGATATATCTTTCTCATGTTTAGCGAGTAGGCTACTGTTTGCAGAGTTTATATAAGATTAGAAATATGAACGGAGGCTGTGAGCTAGTATTTAGTTTGGTATCTGGTCGTTAGGAGCGACTGTACTCTATAGCAGTCTATGACGTAGTTCCATAGACACTAAACTGTAAAACATGAAGCTGTCTTCTTCATTAAACTTCTGTAAATGATTTAAAAGTGTACTATAGTTTACTGAGTCATAGGTTGATATCATGCCTGGTAAGGTCTGATTTTTTATAAGATTTATTTTCCAATAAAAAGTGAACAGATAAAACCTCTGTGTCAACCTTATGCTTGGTAAACCGTGGAATGAGAAATAGTGATTAGGTAAGCAAGGACGTCCGGCCTCGCCCCCATCGGCGATCTCCGATCAGAAGACGTAAACTGCGTGTTGATTACGTGGACGTCATGAAAAGAAAGATAGAGGCTTTCGTCTGATTAGCGGATAGGTTTTTGTGGAATTTTAAATACCTTGAGGGTATAAGCTCAAGGACAGTTGGCTCGTGGAGATCATAGTGAAGGGATGAGCTTGTAATGTAAAAGGGTGCGTTGACTACAGTTCTAAGGACTTTGGATTGGAAAGTTTGGATTCATTTCATGTTTGAAGGTTTGGCTGTCTCTCACAATTTCAGTCCGGAAGTTCAAATTGGTTTTGATGACCTGAGGGTTTTACACCAAAATAAATTCCAAGAAACAAACAAGCATCTGTACTTTAGCAGCCCCACCAAGTTATATTTTACCTATTGCAATAAATAGGTTCAGTCTTTTACATTAAATTATTCATGATTCATCCCAGGTAAAATTAGTTTATTATGCAAGTCAGTTAAAATGATTATACTTCTTAATGATATATATATTTGACTATTCGAACTTAATATGGCCTGACAATCGAGCAACGATGGATAATCGACCAAGCATTATTGAGAAGTTCGATTATTGGCTCTTTGAATTAGTCTTTAAGTTAATAATTTTTCAATTTCTTAAACGAATCGATTAGTATGCATTATTCCTTACAATCAACATTTTAATATTGGTTTAATTAATGATGAAGGTGTTAAGTAATCAAGAAAATAGATCAATAAAGTTAAATATTATTCAGTATAATCTCACAGGTATTATTAAATTATAGTCAGATCCCTTTGTTATTTACAGTAGCATGAGAATGGAATGTCATATTTTACTTTCTCGAGCTATTTACAAGAGATTTATTAAATTTTGGGTTTATTAAAGTCAGAATATGTTATGAGGATAATTAATACTCCAGAAAACTCAAGCCAGCCAGGCAAATAATCATTTCATGAATGATTATCAGAACAAGAACGTTGTAGTTAGTTCATTATACAACAGTAGGAGTGCTTCAAGCATAATCTTCATAAAGACAATCCACTCAACTGGCATTGAAATAGTGATGATCAGTAAGGCACTTTCGGAAAACAAAAGAAAGGGTAGAGGTTAATTCTTTTTCACGCCGTTTTACAATTTTTCGGTTGATTTTTTTTATCTGTTCACTTTTTATTCGGAAATAAATCTTATAAAAAAATCAGACCTTACCAGGCATAATATACATAAAAACAATCCACTCAATTATAAATAATTAGTCATTGATAATTGATGATCTATGAGGCATTCACCGAAAACAAAAGAAAGGGTGAATTATTTTTCTTACCTTTATTAAAGTTGATTTTGGCCTGTTTGCTTATTAGTGAAATACAGAACAAATTATTTTTAATAAGACGAAGAGTAACACGTAAGTGTAAATTACAAATAGTTTTTTATTTATCAAACATCAATAATTACTTTTTTAAAGAAATATATTTGTTATAAATAGAAATTAATTACATAACCCCATATTCATTCATTTTCAAATTAAATATTATATCGAAGGTCACTATTTCTTTGACAGGATTGCAAAGACAGAAAATTAAGAATTTATGAAGTACGCAATGTCAATAAAAACTAATATTAGTTTAGTGAAACAATTTCTTTGTTTATGTGTGTTTATTACAGATTTGGAGATTACAAATCATACACAAAATTAGTAATTAACTTGTTAAGCTAATGGTAAATATACAACAATGTTCACTTCACACTCACACAAAGTAGACGGAATCCTTAGGAAAATCAGCCAAAAGAAATCATTAAGTTTGCAAATATACAGAATACTTTTACAATCTTTTAAACCTTTCCTGACTATCATAAATTAAATGTATGTATAATATTACCATAGCTAATGATTACAAAATTATTGCGTATAGATTCCTGAGCATTCACAAATCATATATGAGTTATTAATAAATACAAGAACAATAGATATTGATAACTTATTCCTAGCCTTATATCCCTGTAACCTAGTGTTTATCATGCTGACTTATATAACAGTGAAGACCCAGGCTGTAGTTACTTGGGGTCATGACGATATATGAATAAATACTTGAATAAAGAAGTAGTGAATCCAATTGAGCAAACCAGATTTAAGGAAAAGAAGTAACAGGCCTAGTACCTATCAAATAGCACCTCAGGACCACCTACCAACCACGGTATTAAGCTTCGGTCAGCCCTACCTCTTCTAGGTGTTGTGAAATGGATTTATTTTATTCCAAGTGCATAATAGAAATTCTTTGCTTCTCTTTATGGTGAAAAAAAATGCAGTACCAAACTTCAATTCAATACTTGGTTTATAAATTAGAATTTTTTTTTTTTTTTTAACAGTCTGCATATAAAACTTTGCTACTAACATGCATGATAACATAATTTGAGAATAAAATTTAAAAAAAAAAATGGTGTTTAGACTTTGTACAAAAATGCAGTTAATTAATTACTTGTGAAATAAAAATTAATCTATATATTTTGGACAATTCATATAATATTTTGAAAGACAGCAATTTATTTGTATTAATACAAACATTATTTTTTATCAACTAAACTATTATTGTTTGAATTTTATGACATTTAGTCTTTTATGATTCATTTTTTATTAACAAATTTACCGAACATCAAAAACAACGAACGAGCAAGTCACTACCCAATCGTGTCAGATTACCATAACAAAGGTAATTTATATGATCAACCTATCTACACATCGTAAAAGAAATAAAAAAAATTAACAAAACAAAAATTATCCAACTCAAAAAAAAAAATGTTACTAAACATGTGCTGGAGTAAACTCCAGGGTTTAGGGTCTAAAGTTTCTATTTTATTCTTTCTTGAGAGATTATATTTTTGAGTTACTTATTGACTCGCTTTGGCCAATTTTTTCCTATGTTCTTATTTCTAAGCTTTCTTTTTTTATTTTTGTTCTAAATTGTCTATTTGTCAACACAATGTTTTTATTGTTATCATTTCGTATTTAGTCTAGTTTTTCATTATTTTTTCAAATATTTTAATGGATTGCTAGAAGCATGTGGTTGTTAATTTTAATTTCAGTTTAAACTCCCCACAAGATGGCGCCGCCGATAAAAAGAACAAGACACAATAAAGTAAGTTTAATTTTTTTAACTATATAATATTGAAATAAACAAGAAATTATACATACACACTTATGTATTCAAAAATGCAGACCAAAAACTTTCAACAATCAAGCAATATTTCTCCAGTAATACGTATACTTTGTTATATGATTGCTGAATAAAAGGCACATTGCCCATATTTGCTTTATTAATTAAACTGGTCAAATATTAATTGGAATATTGTGTTTCATTCGTTATTTTCATAATGTGGAGTTTTATTATTTTAAAATTATTAAATTAGAAATAAATTGAGGTATTTTTGTGCATTATTTTACAAGATAAAATTTAGTAGTAGGAGCCAATATTTTACCTATGAACACAAAAGCTATTTTTAAATCGCAGTCAGTGAATAAGAAAAAACCCAATATTCAAGCTAACTTTTGGGGTTGCAATGAGTGTTACTTATAGATAAATAAATATGGAACTAATTATTAGGGATATGCATGGGTGAAATATAGAAAAATCAGTCCTAAAATTAACAGCCTCGTCTATGTTTATAGGGTTAGTTGAAAGTACCTGAAATCAAAAGTGGCAAAGTTCAAGTACTTTCATCAAACCTTCACCTCTGATCCAGATTCCAAACACAAGTGGGAACTCCTTCCATAACTCTCCCCCTGTGATTTCTTAGCTGCATCCTCTTCAGAAACCCAGAGGTTCTTCTAAATTTTACCTGATGAACTAAACTCATAATTTGTATCTTCCATTGATCAATGCCTCTTCTGGAACCAACATATCTGCTGAATTTTCTATTGGTCAATAGGTTCCCTTAAACAATTCCATCGCTCTCGCCACCTGCTCTCCTACCGTTTAGGTCAACTTCTTGTATCCTCCCTCATTGTCGCTGTTTCTGACTATGGCTGTGTGGTGTATGTGGGTTTCTTGTTGGTACTCAAAGATAGGTTGAAGTGATTCAAGAGTATCTTTGTTAGATTTCTCTCTGGGCTCTACGGCTCTCTGATGTCTCCCACCTCTTTGCCAAGTTAAGGTAGCTCTTCCCCTTCTCGGTGCACAATATTTCCTTGGTTCATTCTTTTCTCAAACCATCAATTCTCTTCATCATTTTATATGTATGTATATATAATATTCTATAATTCAAATCCTCCTTCTACTCCCTCAACACAAGATCTCGTCTCTTGGGTCTTGATACTCCCGCCCACCGAACAGCAACACACAATGATTCCTTCCTCGCTCACTTCACAAATCTTTGGAATTCTCCACCTACTGAAGAAACCCCATAGTTTCTCCTCAGGAATTTTCAAAACCATTCTATTCCAACAACTTCTTACCTTCCAGACAGATGTAGGTATTTTCGGAACGATTTATTCATTATATTATATTTTCATACTTTTATTTGTCAATTTCAATTTTTATTTTACTATCTACTATATATGTACATGTTTGGCTGGGACCTTTGTTGGTATTTAGAATGCTATATTTGACATGTATGTTACTTTTTTTTAAATCAATTGTATGGTCTTTATTTAATGTTCTATTGCATTGTACAGACTTCATCATATTGTTGTTTGTGTGTGGATCCATCTATGAGTATATTTGCTGAATGCAGTTAAATAATCTTATTTTTTCCCTTTAATAGGTCTACGCTTATTATAGTTTGTAATTTTTTTATTTTAATGATTTAATAGTTCTTTTTATTTTATCATGAAATGGTCATCTGAATATTATTGTTAATCATAGGGGACTTTGTCCCGGGGAAATTTTTTTTTATTCTATTTTACTCTTATTGTTATCATTTTGAGTAGTATATACAATTATTGACCTTAATGTCATCTCCTGATAAATATTATTTTATATCTAATGGAGCTCTATTGGACTATTATTAGAAAAAGACAAAAACTCTTCATTAAATTTTAGCCTAACAGTTAAAAATCTCTTAATTGTTTTACTCATCACGTTTTACTTAATATTTTTCGGTGTATAGTGCTTTTCCTTTTGCTTTTACCTACTGTCGATGTAGTGTGTTACCTTTAGCTGTAAAATTCTTGACACTAGATGAGGCTAAATTGAAGACCCTACCCTCAATCTGCAAAGCAAATAAAAATATAGTTATATTTGTAGAGAATGAAAAAAGATACCTATTGTCATTTTATCAACGAAAGCAACATTCATGTGCTAACTTGGCAGTCCTTTGCCACACAGGTATGATAAAAGAATGACTAATTTTAAACTGTGACCAATATGGGCCTTGGCAATTTTTGGGGTGACTATTGTAAAATTTATTACTTTTGAATATTTTTTTTTTTACTATAACTTAAATGATAACTCCTGTGTAATGTAGCTCTAATTTCTTTTATCTTGACTAATAAAGCTTTGTCTATTAATTTAGGCAGCTGTGAAAAGGAAGCGGGTAAACCCGGAACAGACCCCAGAAAAAGTAAGCTTATTTTAAACTAAATACCAAAAAAAGTTTAATTTGGTACAATTTAATATTTTTGTAATACCATAATTTTTATTATACACGTATTGAATTGTTTATCTTAAAACTTTTTTTTCAATTGATCATCCTTTTTCTATTGATTTGACAGACAGGGGTCTTGAAGCCCTAGATTGGAATACTATTTACTCCTCTGTAATTGACTATGTGGTGGACATCCTCACTGACAACCTCCCTAATATCCTTAATGCCCATGGACTCCTAAAAAAATCCATGTTTAATTGCTGCGTTGGTTTCTGAATATGCCAGGAGATAAGCGGCCTGGGCACTGCGCAACTTGACCCACCGGGGACAGTCCGGCAATCAAAGTTCAAGTACGTGTATCAAGCCCTCATCTCTGATCCAGATTCCAAGCCCAAGTGGCAACTCTTCCATGACTCTCCCCCTGTGATTTCTTAGCTGCATCCTCTTCAGAAACCCAGAGGTTCTTCTAAATTTTACCTGATGAACTAAACTCATAATTTGTATCTTCCATTGATCAATGCCTCTTCTGGAACCAACATATCTGCTGAATTTTCTATTGGTCAATAGGTTCCCTTAAACAATTCCATCGCTCTCGCCACCTGCTCTCCTACCGTTCAGGTCAACTTCTTGTATCCTCCCTCATTGTCGCTGTTTCTGACTATGGCTGTGTGGTGTATGTGGGTTTCTTGTTGGTACTCAAAGATAGGTTGAAGTGATTCAAGAGTATCTTTGTTAGATTTCTCTCTGGGACTCTACGGCTCTCTGATGTCTCCCACCTCTTTGCCAAGTTAAGGTAGCTCTTCCCCTTCTCGGTGCACAATATTTCCTTGGTTCATTCTTTTCTCAAACCATCAATTCTCTTCATCATTTTATATGTATGTATATATAATATTCTATAATTCAAATCCTCCTTCTACTCCCTCAACACAAGATCTCGTCTCTTGGGTCTTGATACTCCCGCCCACCGAACAGCAACACACAATGATTCCTTCCTCGCTCACTTCACAAATCTTTGGAATTCTCCACCTACTGAAGAAACCCCATAGTTTCTCCTCAGGAATTTTCAAAACCATTCTATTCCAACAACTTCTTACCTTCCAGACAGATGTAGGTATTTTCGGAACGATTTATTCATTATATTATATTTTCATACTTTTATTTGTCAATTTCAATTTTTATTTTACTATCTACTATATATGTACATGTTTGGCTGGGACCTTTGTTGGTATTTAGAATGCTATATTTGACATGTATGTTACTTTTTTTTAAATCAATTGTATGGTCTTTATTTAATGTTCTATTGCATTGTACAGACTTCATCATATTGTTGTTTGTGTGTGGATCCATCTATGAGTATATTTGCTGAATGCAGTTAAATAATCTTATTTTTTCCCTTTAATAGGTCTACGCTTATTATAGTTTGTAATTTTTTTATTTTAATGATTTAATAGTTCTTTTTATTTTATCATGAAATGGTCATCTGAATATTATTGTAAATCATAGGGGACTTTGTCCCGGGGAAATTTTTTTTTATTCTATTTTACTCTTATTGTTATCATTTTGAGTAGTATATACAATTATTGACCTTAATGTCATCTCCTGATAAATATTATTTTATATCTAATGGAGCTCTATTGGACTATTATTAGAAAAAGACAAAAACTCTTCATTAAACTTTAGCCTAACAGTTAAAAATCTCTTAATTGTTTTACTCATCACGTTTTACTTAATATTTTTCGGTGTATAGTGCTTTTCCTTTTGCTTTTACCTACTGTCGATGTAGTGTGTTACCTTTAGCTGTAAAATTCTTGACACTAGATGAGGCTAAATTGAAGACCCTACCCTCAATCTGCAAAGCAAATAAAAATATAGTTATATTTGTAGAGAATGAAAAAAGATACCTATTGTCATTTTATCAACGAAAGCAACATTCATGTGCTAACTTGGCAGTCCTTTGCCACACAGGTATGATAAAAGAATGACTAATTTTAAACTGTGACCAATATGGGCCTTGGCAATTTTTGGGGTGACTATTGTAAAATTTATTACTTTTGAATATTTTTTTTTTTACTATAACTTAAATGATAACTCCTGTGTAATGTAGCTCTAATTTCTTTTATCTTGACTAATAAAGCTTTGTCTATTAATTTAGGCAGCTGTGAAAAGGAAGCGGGTAAACCCGGAACAGACCCCAGAAAAAGTAAGCTTATTTTAAACTAAATACCAAAAAAAGTTTAATTTGGTACAATTTAATATTTTTGTAATACCATAATTTTTATTATACACGTATTGAATTGTTTATCTTAAAACTTTTTTTTCAATTGATCATCCTTTTTCTATTGATTTGACAGACAGGGGTCTTGAAGCCCTAGATTGGAATACTATTTACTCCTCTGTAATTGACTATGTGGTGGACATCCTCACTGACAACCTCCCTAATATCCTTAATGCCCATGGACTCCTAAAAAAATCCATGTTTAATTGCTGCGTTGGTTTCTGAATATGCCAGGAGATAAGCGGCCTGGGCACTGCGCAACTTGACCCACCGGGGACAGTCCGGCAATCAAAGTTCAAGTACGTGTATCAAGCCCTCATCTCTGATCCAGATTCCAAGCCCAAGTGGCAACTCTTCCATGACTCTCCCCCTGTGATTTCTTAGCTGCATCCTCTTCAGAAACCCAGAGGTTCTTCTAAATTTTACCTGATGAACTAAACTCATAATTTGTATCTTCCATTGATCAATGCCTCTTCTGGAACCAACATATCTGCTGAATTTTCTATTGGTCAATAGGTTCCCTTAAACAATTCCATCGCTCTCGCCACCTGCTCTCCTACCGTTCAGGTCAACTTCTTGTATCCTCCCTCATTGTCGCTGTTTCTGACTATGGCTGTGTGGTGTATGTGGGTTTCTTGTTGGTACTCAAAGATAGGTTGAAGTGATTCAAGAGTATCTTTGTTAGATTTCTCTCTGGGACTCTACGGCTCTCTGATGTCTCCCACCTCTTTGCCAAGTTAAGGTAGCTCTTCCCCTTCTCGGTGCACAATATTTCCTTGGTTCATTCTTTTCTCAAACCATCAATTCTCTTCATCATTTTATATGTATGTATATATAATATTCTATAATTCAAATCCTCCTTCTACTCCCTCAACACAAGATCTCGTCTCTTGGGTCTTGATACTCCCGCCCACCGAACAGCAACACACAATGATTCCTTCCTCGCTCACTTCACAAATCTTTGGAATTCTCCACCTACTGAAGAAACCCCATAGTTTCTCCTCAGGAATTTTCAAAACCATTCTATTCCAACAACTTCTTACCTTCCAGACAGATGTAGGTATTTTCGGAACGATTTATTCATTATATTATATTTTCATACTTTTATTTGTCAATTTCAATTTTTATTTTACTATCTACTATATATGTACATGTTTGGCTGGGACCTTTGTTGGTATTTAGAATGCTATATTTGACATGTATGTTACTTTTTTTTAAATCAATTGTATGGTCTTTATTTAATGTTCTATTGCATTGTACAGACTTCATCATATTGTTGTTTGTGTGTGGATCCATCTATGAGTATATTTGCTGAATGCAGTTAAATAATCTTATTTTTTCCCTTTAATAGGTCTACGCTTATTATAGTTTGTAATTTTTTTATTTTAATGATTTAATAGTTCTTTTTATTTTATCATGAAATGGTCATCTGAATATTATTGTTAATCATAGGGGACTTTGTCCCGGGGAAATTTTTTTTTATTCTATTTTACTCTTATTGTTATCATTTTGAGTAGTATATACAATTATTGACCTTAATGTCATCTCCTGATAAATATTATTTTATATCTAATGGAGCTCTATTGGACTATTATTAGAAAAAGACAAAAACTCTTCATTAAATTTTAGCCTAACAGTTAAAAATCTCTTAATTGTTTTACTCATCACGTTTTACTTAATATTTTTCGGTGTATAGTGCTTTTCCTTTTGCTTTTACCTACTGTCGATGTAGTGTGTTACCTTTAGCTGTAAAATTCTTGACACTAGATGAGGCTAAATTGAAGACCCTACCCTCAATCTGCAAAGCAAATAAAAATATAGTTATATTTGTAGAGAATGAAAAAAGATACCTATTGTCATTTTATCAACGAAAGCAACATTCATGTGCTAACTTGGCAGTCCTTTGCCACACAGGTATGATAAAAGAATGACTAATTTTAAACTGTGACCAATATGGGCCTTGGCAATTTTTGGGGTGACTATTGTAAAATTTATTACTTTTGAATATTTTTTTTTTTACTATAACTTAAATGATAACTCCTGTGTAATGTAGCTCTAATTTCTTTTATCTTGACTAATAAAGCTTTGTCTATTAATTTAGGCAGCTGTGAAAAGGAAGCGGGTAAACCCGGAACAGACCCCAGAAAAAGTAAGCTTATTTTAAACTAAATACCAAAAAAAGTTTAATTTGGTACAATTTAATATTTTTGTAATACCATAATTTTTATTATACACGTATTGAATTGTTTATCTTAAAACTTTTTTTTCAATTGATCATCCTTTTTCTATTGATTTGACAGACAGGGGTCTTGAAGCCCTAGATTGGAATACTATTTACTCCTCTGTAATTGACTATGTGGTGGACATCCTCACTGACAACCTCCCTAATATCCTTAATGCCCATGGACTCCTAAAAAAATCCATGTTTAATTGCTGCGTTGGTTTCTGAATATGCCAGGAGATAAGCGGCCTGGGCACTGCGCAACTTGACCCACCGGGGACAGTCCGGCAATCAAAGTTCAAGTACGTGTATCAAGCCCTCATCTCTGATCCAGATTCCAAGCCCAAGTGGCAACTCTTCCATGACTCTCCCCCTTTGATTTCTTAGCTGCATCCTCTTCAGAAACCCAGAGGTTCTTCTAAATTTTACCTGATGAACTAAACTCATAATTTGTATCTTCCATTGATCAATGCCTCTTCTGGAACCAACATATCTGCTGAATTTTCTATTGGTCAATAGGTTCCCTTAAACAATTCCATCGCTCTCGCCACCCGCTCTCCTACCGTTCAGGTCAACTTCTTGTATCCTCCCTCATTGTCGCTGTTTCTGACTATGGCTGTGTGGTGTATGTGGGTTTCTTGTTGGTACTCAAAGATAGGTTGAAGTGATTCAAGAGTATCTTTGTTAGATTTCTCTCTGGGACTCTACGGCTCTCTGATGTCTCCCACCTCTTTGCCAAGTTAAGGTAGCTCTTCCCCTTCTCGGTGCACAATATTTCCTTGGTTCATTCTTTTCTCAAACCATCAATTCTCTTCATCATTTTATATGTATGTATATATAATATTCTATAATTCAAATCCTCCTTCTACTCCCTCAACACAAGATCTCGTCTCTTGGGTCTTGATACTCCCGCCCACCGAACAGCAACACACAATGATTCCTTCCTCGCTCACTTCACAAATCTTTGGAATTCTCCACCTACTGAAGAAACCCCATAGTTTCTCCTCAGGAATTTTCAAAACCATTCTATTCCAACAACTTCTTACCTTCCAGACAGATGTAGGTATTTTCGGAACGATTTATTCATTATATTATATTTTCATACTTTTATTTGTCAATTTCAATTTTTATTTTACTATCTACTATATATGTACATGTTTGGCTGGGACCTTTGTTGGTATTTAGAATGCTATATTTGACATGTATGTTACTTTTTTTTAAATCAATTGTATGGTCTTTATTTAATGTTCTATTGCATTGTACAGACTTCATCATATTGTTGTTTGTGTGTGGATCCATCTATGAGTATATTTGCTGAATGCAGTTAAATAATCTTATTTTTTCCCTTTAATAGGTCTACGCTTATTATAGTTTGTAATTTTTTTATTTTAATGATTTAATAGTTCTTTTTATTTTATCATGAAATGGTCATCTGAATATTATTGTAAATCATAGGGGACTTTGTCCCGGGGAAATTTTTTTTTATTCTATTTTACTCTTATTGTTATCATTTTGAGTAGTATATACAATTATTGACCTTAATGTCATCTCCTGATAAATATTATTTTATATCTAATGGAGCTCTATTGGACTATTATTAGAAAAAGACAAAAACTCTTCATTAAACTTTAGCCTAACAGTTAAAAATCTCTTAATTGTTTTACTCATCACGTTTTACTTAATATTTTTCGGTGTATAGTGCTTTTCCTTTTGCTTTTACCTACTGTCGATGTAGTGTGTTACCTTTAGCTGTAAAATTCTTGACACTAGATGAGGCTAAATTGAAGACCCTACCCTCAATCTGCAAAGCAAATAAAAATATAGTTATATTTGTAGAGAATGAAAAAAGATACCTATTGTCATTTTATCAACGAAAGCAACATTCATGTGCTAACTTGGCAGTCCTTTGCCACACAGGTATGATAAAAGAATGACTAATTTTAAACTGTGACCAATATGGGCCTTGGCAATTTTTGGGGTGACTATTGTTAAATTTATTACTTTTGAATATTTTTTTTTTTACTATAACTTAAATGATAACTCCTGTGTAATGTAGCTCTAATTTCTTTTATCTTGACTAATAAAGCTTTGCTATTAATTTAGGCAGCTGTGAAAAGGAAGCGGGTAAACCCGAAACAGACCCCAGAAAAAGTAAGCTTATTTTAAACTAAATACCAAAAAAAGTTTAATTTGGTACAATTTAATATTTTTGTAATACCATAATTTTTATTATACACGTATTGAATTGTTTATCTTAAAACTTTTTTTTCAATTGATCATCCTTTTTCTATTGATTTGACAGACAGGGGTCTTGAAGCCCTAGATTGGAATACTATTTACTCCTCTGTAATTGACTATGTGGTGGACATCCTCACTGACAACCTCCCTAATATCCTTAATGCCCATGGACTCCTAAAAAAATCCATGTTTAATTGCTGCGTTGGTTTCTGAATATGCCAGGAGATAAGCGGCCTGGGCACTGCGCAACTTGACCCACCGGGGACAGTCCGGCAATCAAAGTTCAAGTACGTGTATCAAGCCCTCATCTCTGATCCAGATTCCAAGCCCAAGTGGCAACTCTTCCATGACTCTCCCCCTGTGATTTCTTAGCTGCATCCTCTTCAGAAACCCAGAGGTTCTTCTAAATTTTACCTGATGAACTAAACTCATAATTTGTATCTTCCATTGATCAATGCCTCTTCTGGAACCAACATATCTGCTGAATTTTCTATTGGTCAATAGGTTCCCTTAAACAATTCCATCGCTCTCGCCACCCGCTCTCCTACCGTTCAGGTCAACTTCTTGTATCCTCCCTCATTGTCGCTGTTTCTGACTATGGCTGTGTGGTGTATGTGGGTTTCTTGTTGGTACTCAAAGATAGGTTGAAGTGATTCAAGAGTATCTTTGTTAGATTTCTCTCTGGGACTCTACGGCTCTCTGATGTCTCCCACCTCTTTGCCAAGTTAAGGTAGCTCTTCCCCTTCTCGGTGCACAATATTTCCTTGGTTCATTCTTTTCTCAAACCATCAATTCTCTTCATCATTTTATATGTATGTATATATAATATTCTATAATTCAAATCCTCCTTCTACTCCCTCAACACAAGATCTCGTCTCTTGGGTCTTGATACTCCCGCCCACCGAACAGCAACACACAATGATTCCTTCCTCGCTCACTTCACAAATCTTTGGAATTCTCCACCTACTGAAGAAACCCCATAGTTTCTCCTCAGGAATTTTCAAAACCATTCTATTCCAACAACTTCTTACCTTCCAGACAGATGTAGGTATTTTCGGAACGATTTATTCATTATATTATATTTTCATACTTTTATTTGTCAATTTCAATTTTTATTTTACTATCTACTATATATGTACATGTTTGGCTGGGACCTTTGTTAGTATTTAGAATGCTATATTTGACATGTATGTTACTTTTTTTTAAATCAATTGTATGGTCTTTATTTAATGTTCTATTGCATTGTACAGACTTCATCATATTGTTGTTTGTGTGTGGATCCATCTATGAGTATATTTGCTGAATGCAGTTAAATAATCTTATTTTTTCCCTTTAATAGGTCTACGCTTATTATAGTTTGTAATTTTTTTATTTTAATGATTTAATAGTTCTTTTTATTTTATCATGAAATGGTCGTCTGAATATTATTGTAAATCATAGGGGACTTTGTCCCGGGGAAATTTTTTTTTATTCTATTTTACTCTTATTGTTATCATTTTGAGTAGTATATACAATTATTGACCTTAATGTCATCTCCTGATAAATATTATTTTATATCTAATGGAGCTCTATTGGACTATTATTAGAAAAAGACAAAAACTCTTCATTAAACTTTAGCCTAACAGTTAAAAATCTCTTAATTGTTTTACTCATCACGTTTTACTTAATATTTTTCGGTGTATAGTGCTTTTCCTTTTGCTTTTACCTACTGTCGATGTAGTGTGTTACCTTTAGCTGTAAAATTCTTGACACTCGATGAGGCTAAATTGAAGACCCTACCCTCAATCTGCAAAGCAAATAAAAATATAGTTATATTTGTAGAGAATGAAAAAAGATACCTATTGTCATTTTATCAACGAAAGCAACATTCATGTGCTAACTTGGCAGTCCTTTGCCACACAGGTATGATAAAAGAATGACTAATTTTAAACTGTGACCAATATGGGCCTTGGCAATTTTTGGGGTGACTATTGTTAAATTTATTACTTTTGAATATTTTTTTTTTTACTATAACTTAAATGATAACTCCTGTGTAATGTAGCTCTAATTTCTTTTATCTTGACTAATAAAGCTTTGTCTATTAATTTAGGCAGCTGTGAAAAGGAAGCGGGTAAACCCGAAACAGACCCCAGAAAAAGTAAGCTTATTTTAAACTAAATACCAAAAAAAGTTTAATTTGGTACAATTTAATATTTTTGTAATACCATAATTTTTATTATACACGTATTGAATTGTTTATCTTAAAACTTTTTTTTCAATTGATCATCCTTTTTCTATTGATTTGACAGACAGGGGTCTTGAAGCCCTAGATTGGAATACTATTTACTCCTCTGTAATTGACTATGTGGTGGACATCCTCACTGACAACCTCCCTAATATCCTTAATGCCCATGGACTCCTAAAAAAATCCATGTTTAATTGCTGCGTTGGTTTCTGAATATGCCAGGAGATAAGCGGCCTGGGCACTGCGCAACTTGACCCACCGGGGACAGTCCGGCAATCAAAGTTCAAGTACGTGTATCAAGCCCTCATCTCTGATCCAGATTCCAAGCCCAAGTGGCAACTCTTCCATGACTCTCCCCCTTTGATTTCTTAGCTGCATCCTCTTCAGAAACCCAGAGGTTCTTCTAAATTTTACCTGATGAACTAAACTCATAATTTGTATCTTCCATTGATCAATGCCTCTTCTGGAACCAACATATCTGCTGAATTTTCTATTGGTCAATAGGTTCCCTTAAACAATTCCATCGCTCTCGCCACCTGCTCTCCTACCGTTCAGGTCAACTTCTTGTATCCTCCCTCATTGTCGCTGTTTCTGACTATGGCTTTGTGGTGTATGTGGGTTTCTTGTTGGTACTCAAAGATAGGTTGAAGTGATTCAAGAGTATCTTTGTTAGATTTCTCTCTGGGACTCTACGGCTCTCTGATGTCTCCCACCTCTTTGCCAAGTTAAGGTAGCTCTTCCCCTTCTCGGTGCACAATATTTCCTTGGTTCATTCTTTTCTCAAACCATCAATTCTCTTCATCATTTTATATGTATGTATATATAATATTCTATAATTCAAATCCTCCTTCTACTCCCTCAACACAAGATCTCGTCTCTTGGGTCTTGATACTCCCGCCCACCGAACAGCAACACACAATGATTCCTTCCTCGCTCACTTCACAAATCTTTGGAATTCTCCACCTACTGAAGAAACCCCATAGTTTCTCCTCAGGAATTTTCAAAACCATTCTATTCCAACAACTTCTTACCTTCCAGACAGATGTAGGTATTTTCGGAACGATTTATTCATTATATTATATTTTCATACTTTTATATGTCAATTTCAATTTTTATTTTACTATCTACTATATGTGTACATGTTTGGCTGGGACCTTTGTTGGTATTTAGAATGCTATATTTGACATGTATGTTACTTTTTTTTAAATCAATTGTATGGTCTTTATTTAATGTTCTATTGCATTGTACAGACTTCATCATATTGTTGTTTGTGTGTGGATCCATCTATGAGTATATTTGCTGAATGCAGTTAAATAATCTTATTTTTTCCCTTTAATAGGTCTACGCTTATTATAGTTTGTAATTTTTTTATTTTAATGATTTAATAGTTCTTTTTATTTTATCATGAAATGGTCGTCTGAATATTATTGTAAATCATAGGGGACTTTGTCCCGGGGAAATTTTTTTTTATTCTATTTTACTCTTATTGTTATCATTTTGAGTAGTATATACAATTATTGACCTTAATGTCATCTCCTGATAAATATTATTTTATATCTAATGGAGCTCTATTGGACTATTATTAGAAAAAGACAAAAACTCTTCATTAAACTTTAGCCTAACAGTTAAAAATCTCTTAATTGTTTTACTCATCACGTTTTACTTAATATTTTTCGGTGTATAGTGCTTTTCCTTTTGCTTTTACCTACTGTCGATGTAGTGTGTTACCTTTAGCTGTAAAATTCTTGACACTAGATGAGGCTAAATTGAAGACCCTACCCTCAATCTGCAAAGCAAATAAAAATATAGTTATATTTGTAGAGAATGAAAAAAGATACCTATTGTCATTTTATCAACGAAAGCAACATTCATGTGCTAACTTGGCAGTCCTTTGCCACACAGGTATGATAAAAGAATGACTAATTTTAAACTGTGACCAATATGGGCCTTGGCAATTTTTGGGGTGACTATTGTTAAATTTATTACTTTTGAATATTTTTTTTTTTACTATAACTTAAATGATAACTCCTGTGTAATGTAGCTCTAATTTCTTTTATCTTGACTAATAAAGCTTTGTCTATTAATTTAGGCAGCTGTGAAAAGGAAGCGGGTAAACCCGAAACAGACCCCAGAAAAAGTAAGCTTATTTTAAACTAAATACCAAAAAAAGTTTAATTTGGTACAATTTAATATTTTTGTAATACCATAATTTTTATTATACACGTATTGAATTGTTTATCTTAAAACTTTTTTTTCAATTGATCATCCTTTTTCTATTGATTTGACAGACAGGGGTCTTGAAGCCCTAGATTGGAATACTATTTACTCCTCTGTAATTGACTATGTGGTGGACATCCTCACTGACAACCTCCCTAATATCCTTAATGCCCATGGACTCCTAAAAAAATCCATGTTTAATTGCTGCGTTGGTTTCTGAATATGCCAGGAGATAAGCGGCCTGGGCACTGCGCAACTTGACCCACCGGGGACAGTCCGGCAATCAAAGTTCAAGTACGTGTATCAAGCCCTCATCTCTGATCCAGATTCCAAGCCCAAGTGGCAACTCTTCCATGACTCTCCCCCTTTGATTTCTTAGCTGCATCCTCTTCAGAAACCCAGAGGTTCTTCTAAATTTTACCTGATGAACTAAACTCATAATTTGTATCTTCCATTGATCAATGCCTCTTCTGGAACCAACATATCTGCTGAATTTTCTATTGGTCAATAGGTTCCCTTAAACAATTCCATCGCTCTCGCCACCTGCTCTCCTACCGTTCAGGTCAACTTCTTGTATCCTCCCTCATTGTCGCTGTTTCTGACTATGGCTTTGTGGTGTATGTGGGTTTCTTGTTGGTACTCAAAGATAGGTTGAAGTGATTCAAGAGTATCTTTGTTAGATTTCTCTCTGGGACTCTACGGCTCTCTGATGTCTCCCACCTCTTTGCCAAGTTAAGGTAGCTCTTCCCCTTCTCGGTGCACAATATTTCCTTGGTTCATTCTTTTCTCAAACCATCAATTCTCTTCATCATTTTATATGTATGTATATATAATATTCTATAATTCAAATCCTCCTTCTACTCCCTCAACACAAGATCTCGTCTCTTGGGTCTTGATACTCCCGCCCACCGAACAGCAACACACAATGATTCCTTCCTCGCTCACTTCACAAATCTTTGGAATTCTCCACCTACTGAAGAAACCCCATAGTTTCTCCTCAGGAATTTTCAAAACCATTCTATTCCAACAACTTCTTACCTTCCAGACAGATGTAGGTATTTTCGGAACGATTTATTCATTATATTATATTTTCATACTTTTATATGTCAATTTCAATTTTTATTTTACTATCTACTATATGTGTACATGTTTGGCTGGGACCTTTGTTGGTATTTAGAATGCTATATTTGACATGTATGTTACTTTTTTTTAAATCAATTGTATGGTCTTTATTTAATGTTCTATTGCATTGTACAGACTTCATCATATTGTTGTTTGTGTGTGGATCCATCTATGAGTATATTTGCTGAATGCAGTTAAATAATCTTATTTTTTCCCTTTAATAGGTCTACGCTTATTATAGTTTGTAATTTTTTTATTTTAATGATTTAATAGTTCTTTTTATTTTATCATGAAATGGTCGTCTGAATATTATTGTAAATCATAGGGGACTTTGTCCCGGGGAAATTTTTTTTTATTCTATTTTACTCTTATTGTTATCATTTTGAGTAGTATATACAATTATTGACCTTAATGTCATCTCCTGATAAATATTATTTTATATCTAATGGAGCTCTATTGGACTATTATTAGAAAAAGACAAAAACTCTTCATTAAACTTTAGCCTAACAGTTAAAAATCTCTTAATTGTTTTACTCATCACGTTTTACTTAATATTTTTCGGTGTATAGTGCTTTTCCTTTTGCTTTTACCTACTGTCGATGTAGTGTGTTACCTTTAGCTGTAAAATTCTTGACACTAGATGAGGCTAAATTGAAGACCCTACCCTCAATCTGCAAAGCAAATAAAAATATAGTTATATTTGTAGAGAATGAAAAAAGATACCTATTGTCATTTTATCAACGAAAGCAACATTCATGTGCTAACTTGGCAGTCCTTTGCCACACAGGTATGATAAAAGAATGACTAATTTTAAACTGTGACCAATATGGGCCTTGGCAATTTTTGGGGTGACTATTGTTAAATTTATTACTTTTGAATATTTTTTTTTTTACTATAACTTAAATGATAACTCCTGTGTAATGTAGCTCTAATTTCTTTTATCTTGACTAATAAAGCTTTGTCTATTAATTTAGGCAGCTGTGAAAAGGAAGCGGGTAAACCCGAAACAGACCCCAGAAAAAGTAAGCTTATTTTAAACTAAATACCAAAAAAAGTTTAATTTGGTACAATTTAATATTTTTGTAATACCATAATTTTTATTATACACGTATTGAATTGTTTATCTTAAAACTTTTTTTTCAATTGATCATCCTTTTTCTATTGATTTGACAGACAGGGGTCTTGAAGCCCTAGATTGGAATACTATTTACTCCTCTGTAATTGACTATGTGGTGGACATCCTCACTGACAACCTCCCTAATATCCTTAATGCCCATGGACTCCTAAAAAAATCCATGTTTAATTGCTGCGTTGTGGCAACTCTTCCATGACTCTCCCCCTGTGATTTCTTAGCTGCATCCTCTTCAGAAACCCAGAGGTTCTTCTAAATTTTACCTGATGAACTAAACTCATAATTTGTATGTTCCATTGATCAATGCCTCTTCTGGAACCAACATATCTGCTGAATTTTCTATTGGTCAATAGGTTCCCTTAAACAATTCCATCGCTCTCGCCACCTGCTCTCCTACCGTTCAGGTCAACTTCTTGTATCCTCCCCCATTGTCGCTGTTTCTGACTATGGCTTTGTGGTGTATGTGGGTTTCTTGTTGGTACTCAAAGATAGGTTGAAGTGATTCAAGAGTATCTTTGTTAGATTTCTCTCTGGGACTCTACGGCTCTCTGATGTCTCCCACCTCTTTGCCAAGTTAAGGTAGCTCTTCCCCTTCTCGGTGCACAATATTTCCTTGGTTCATTCTTTTCTCAAACCATCAATTCTCTTCATCATTTTATATGTATGTATATATAATATTCTATAATTCAAATCCTCCTTCTACTCCCTCAACACAAGATCTCGTCTCTTGGGTCTTGATACTCCCGCCCACCGAACAGCAACACACAATGATTCCTTCCTCGCTCACTTCACAAATCTTTGGAATTCTCCACCTACTGAAGAAACCCCATAGTTTCTCCTCAGGAATTTTCAAAACCATTCTATTCCAACAACTTCTTACCTTCCAGACAGATGTAGGTATTTTCGGAACGATTTATTCATTATATTATATTTTCATACTTTTATTTGTCAATTTCAATTTTTATTTTACTATCTACTATATATGTACATGTTTGGCTGGGACCTTTGTTGGTATTTAGAATGCTATATTTGACATGTATGTTACTTTTTTTTAAATCAATTGTATGGTCTTTATTTAATGTTCTATTGCATTGTACAGACTTCATCATATTGTTGTTTGTGTGTGGATCCATCTATGAGTATATTTGCTGAATGCAGTTAAATAATCTTATTTTTTCCCTTTAATAGGTCTACGCTTATTATAGTTTGTAATTTTTTTATTTTAATGATTTAATAGTTCTTTTTATTTTATCATGAAATGGTCATCTGAATATTATTGTTAATCATAGGGGACTTTGTCCCGGGGAAATTTTTTTTTATTCTATTTTACTCTTATTGTTATCATTTTGAGTAGTATATACAATTATTGACCTTAATGTCATCTCCTGATAAATATTATTTTATATCTAATGGAGCTCTATTGGACTATTATTAGAAAAAGACAAAAACTCTTCATTAAACTTTAGCCTAACAGTTAAAAATCTCTTAATTGTTTTACTCATCACGTTTTACTTAATATTTTTCGGTGTATAGTGCTTTTCCTTTTGCTTTTACCTACTGTCGATGTAGTGTGTTACCTTTAGCTGTAAAATTCTTGACACTAGATGAGGCTAAATTGAAGACCCTACCCTCAATCTGCAAAGCAAATAAAAATATAGTTATATTTGTAGAGAATGAAAAAAGATACCTATTGTCATTTTATCAACGAAAGCAACATTCATGTGCTAACTTGGCAGTCCTTTGCCACACAGGTATGATAAAAGAATGACTAATTTTAAACTGTGACCAATATGGGCCTTGGCAATTTTTGGGGTGACTATTGTTAAATTTATTACTTTTGAATATTTTTTTTTTTACTATAACTTAAATGATAACTCCTGTGTAATGTAGCTCTAATTTCTTTTATCTTGACTAATAAAGCTTTGTCTATTAATTTAGGCAGCTGTGAAAAGGAAGCGGGTAAACCCGAAACAGACCCCAGAAAAAGTAAGCTTATTTTAAACTAAATACCAAAAAAAGTTTAATTTGGTACAATTTAATATTTTTGTAATACCATAATTTTTATTATACACGTATTGAATTGTTTATCTTAAAACTTTTTTTTCAATTGATCATCCTTTTTCTATTGATTTGACAGACAGGTGTCTTGAAGCCCTAGATTGGAATACTATTTACTCCTCTGTAATTGACTATGTGGTGGACATCCTCACTGACAACCTCCCTAATATCCTTAATGCCCATGGACTCCTAAAAAAATCCATGTTTAATTGCTGCGTTGTGGCAACTCTTCCATGACTCTCCCCCTGTGATTTCTTAGCTGCATCCTCTTCAGAAACCCAGAGGTTCTTCTAAATTTTACCTGATGAACTAAACTCATAATTTGTATGTTCCATTGATCAATGCCTCTTCTGGAACCAACATATCTGCTGAATTTTCTATTGGTCAATAGGTTCCCTTAAACAATTCCATCGCTCTCGCCACCTGCTCTCCTACCGTTCAGGTCAACTTCTTGTATCCTCCCCCATTGTCGCTGTTTCTGACTATGGCTTTGTGGTGTATGTGGGTTTCTTGTTGGTACTCAAAGATAGGTTGAAGTGATTCAAGAGTATCTTTGTTAGATTTCTCTCTGGGACTCTACGGCTCTCTGATGTCTCCCACCTCTTTGCCAAGTTAAGGTAGCTCTTCCCCTTCTCGGTGCACAATATTTCCTTGGTTCATTCTTTTCTCAAACCATCAATTCTCTTCATCATTTTATATGTATGTATATATAATATTCTATAATTCAAATCCTCCTTCTACTCCCTCAACACAAGATCTCGTCTCTTGGGTCTTGATACTCCCGCCCACCGAACAGCAACACACAATGATTCCTTCCTCGCTCACTTCACAAATCTTTGGAATTCTCCACCTACTGAAGAAACCCCATAGTTTCTCCTCAGGAATTTTCAAAACCATTCTATTCCAACAACTTCTTACCTTCCAGACAGATGTAGGTATTTTCGGAACGATTTATTCATTATATTATATTTTCATACTTTTATATGTCAATTTCAATTTTTATTTTACTATCTACTATATGTGTACATGTTTGGCTGGGACCTTTGTTGGTATTTAGAATGCTATATTTGACATGTATGTTACTTTTTTTTAAATCAATTGTATGGTCTTTATTTAATGTTCTATTGCATTGTACAGACTTCATCATATTGTTGTTTGTGTGTGGATCCATCTATGAGTATATTTGCTGAATGCAGTTAAATAATCTTATTTTTTCCCTTTAATAGGTCTACGCTTATTATAGTTTGTAATTTTTTTATTTTAATGATTTAATAGTTCTTTTTATTTTATCATGAAATGGTCGTCTGAATATTATTGTAAATCATAGGGGACTTTGTCCCGGGGAAATTTTTTTTTATTCTATTTTACTCTTATTGTTATCATTTTGAGTAGTATATACAATTATTGACCTTAATGTCATCTCCTGATAAATATTATTTTATATCTAATGGAGCTCTATTGGACTATTATTAGAAAAAGACAAAAACTCTTCATTAAACTTTAGCCTAACAGTTAAAAATCTCTTAATTGTTTTACTCATCACGTTTTACTTAATATTTTTCGGTGTATAGTGCTTTTCCTTTTGCTTTTACCTACTGTCGATGTAGTGTGTTACCTTTAGCTGTAAAATTCTTGACACTAGATGAGGCTAAATTGAAGACCCTACCCTCAATCTGCAAAGCAAATAAAAATATAGTTATATTTGTAGAGAATGAAAAAAGATACCTATTGTCATTTTATCAACGAAAGCAACATTCATGTGCTAACTTGGCAGTCCTTTGCCACACAGGTATGATAAAAGAATGACTAATTTTAAACTGTGACCAATATGGGCCTTGGCAATTTTTGGGGTGACTATTGTTAAATTTATTACTTTTGAATATTTTTTTTTTTACTATAACTTAAATGATAACTCCTGTGTAATGTAGCTCTAATTTCTTTTATCTTGACTAATAAAGCTTTGTCTATTAATTTAGGCAGCTGTGAAAAGGAAGCGGGTAAACCCGAAACAGACCCCAGAAAAAGTAAGCTTATTTTAAACTAAATACCAAAAAAAGTTTAATTTGGTACAATTTAATATTTTTGTAATACCATAATTTTTATTATACACGTATTGAATTGTTTATCTTAAAACTTTTTTTTCAATTGATCATCCTTTTTCTATTGATTTGACAGACAGGTGTCTTGAAGCCCTAGATTGGAATACTATTTACTCCTCTGTAATTGACTATGTGGTGGACATCCTCACTGACAACCTCCCTAATATCCTTAATGCCCATGGACTCCTAAAAAAATCCATGTTTAATTGCTGCGTTGTGGCAACTCTTCCATGACTCTCCCCCTGTGATTTCTTAGCTGCATCCTCTTCAGAAACCCAGAGGTTCTTCTAAATTTTACCTGATGAACTAAACTCATAATTTGTATGTTCCATTGATCAATGCCTCTTCTGGAACCAACATATCTGCTGAATTTTCTATTGGTCAATAGGTTCCCTTAAACAATTCCATCGCTCTCGCCACCTGCTCTCCTACCGTTCAGGTCAACTTCTTGTATCCTCCCCCATTGTCGCTGTTTCTGACTATGGCTTTGTGGTGTATGTGGGTTTCTTGTTGGTACTCAAAGATAGGTTGAAGTGATTCAAGAGTATCTTTGTTAGATTTCTCTCTGGGACTCTACGGCTCTCTGATGTCTCCCACCTCTTTGCCAAGTTAAGGTAGCTCTTCCCCTTCTCGGTGCACAATATTTCCTTGGTTCATTCTTTTCTCAAACCATCAATTCTCTTCATCATTTTATATGTATGTATATATAATATTCTATAATTCAAATCCTCCTTCTACTCCCTCAACACAAGATCTCGTCTCTTGGGTCTTGATACTCCCGCCCACCGAACAGCAACACACAATGATTCCTTCCTCGCTCACTTCACAAATCTTTGGAATTCTCCACCTACTGAAGAAACCCCATAGTTTCTCCTCAGGAATTTTCAAAACCATTCTATTCCAACAACTTCTTACCTTCCAGGTATTTTCGGAACGATTTATTCATTATATTATATTTTCATACTTTTATATGTCAATTTCAATTTTTATTTTACTATCTACTATATGTGTACATGTTTGGCTGGGACCTTTGTTAGTATTTAGAATGCTATATTTGACATGTATGTTACTTTTTTTTAAATCAATTGTATGGTCTTTATTTAATGTTCTATTGCATTGTACAGACTTCATCATATTGTTGTTTGTGTGTGGATCCATCTATGAGTATATTTGCTGAATGCAGTTAAATAATCTTATTTTTTCCCTTTAATAGGTCTACGCTTATTATAGTTTGTAATTTTTTTATTTTAATGATTTAATAGTTCTTTTTATTTTATCATGAAATGGTCGTCTGAATATTATTGTAAATCATAGGGGACTTTGTCCCGGGGAAATTTTTTTTTATTCTATTTTACTCTTATTGTTATCATTTTGAGTAGTATATACAATTATTGACCTTAATGTCATCTCCTGATAAATATTATTTTGTATCTAATGGAGCCTGTATGAGCTCTTTGAATATTGTGAAATTCATTACATTTGAATTTTTGTTTTTACTATAAGTTAAATGATAATTGCTGTTTAATGTAACTCTAATTTCTTTTATCTTGACTAATAAAGCTTTATCTATTAATTTAGACTATTATAAAGAAGAAGCTCGTAATCCCGATAATATCCACGGAAGAGGTAAGTTTATTTTAAACGTAATACCAAAAAATTTCCTTTTGGTACAATTCAAATTTTTGTAATCCTATAATCTAAATACTAACCGTTTTCAATTGTTTCTTTAAATACTTTTATTTTGAATTTATCATCCTTTTTCAATTAATTTGACAGACAGGGAAAGCTTTATTGTATGTAATCTTTGAATTTGTATTGTGTAAATTCCTTTAATGTGTCTTCAAAACAAGATGCTGTCTTTGAATGAGAGTTTAATTTTCTTCAGATACTTTTTTTTTTTTTTCAATAATGACTTACCATTTGTGGCTTATCATTCATATCACATCTAGTAACACAATATAGATTAGTGAGTAGGAGCATGTCTAATTCATTGCTACTGCATTCCCAATTTAAGCTTTGTCTTACAATTGCCAGCGCACATCAAGTCTAAATAGGCTCACCACCCATCTCACACAGTCTACAGAAGAGACAGGTTGGATCAACGTCCAGGCCAATGTAGTGCAGGAGCTTACAAAAGGACTCATGGTCCACTGCTGGGTGAAAGTGGTACTTTCGAAATAGTGATAATAGAGAGGTATAACAGTACCCCAGGTTATGGTTACAGGAAAGATGATCAAGATGTGTAAATGAGGAATGTAAAGATCATAAACCATAGTGAATATAGGAGTCAAGAAGCTCAGGATTTCTATAAGGATTGGTAGGCCAATATGTAGGAAAAAAAGAGAGAAGGAGCATCAGTTGGAAAATAGTGGACATAGTAGGGAATAGTCTCTGGATTTTGTCCTTTTTGAACTCTATTGCTTTGTGTTGAAGTCTCCTCCTGCGTTTTTCCAAAGGCAATCAAGAGGGAAATATGAGATTGGAGATGGATTTGTTTGGTTGACAATACATTGCTGCTAATGTAAAGGGATAGGGTTAGGAGATCATCGACTCAACAGGCTTAATATAGGCCACTCGATTTCAAGAGAAGTAGATGGTGGATATGGAATTGGCAGATCAGAATCGCAGTGCTAGCATGAGCTTTCCCGTCTAGATGGTCTGTCCTGTAACTTTTGTTGTTTGTAACTCTAAAACTATTGGTGATCAATGAGGCCCATGTCAATATTCTCTTCATTTAGTAATGCTGTCAGTTTATTTGTTTGGTTACAACTACCATTTGAATTCCTAAGGAGAACAGATAAGATGTCTGAAGTTGGCATTTATTGGTTTGGTTGTGGGGTTAGGTAGTTTGAAATGAGGTCTCTGAGGAGGGATATAAAAGGAGTTCTGAGAGTTCTAAAAGTGGTTAGGAATGGGGTCAATAGGCTTAGTAAGATCAGTGGAATTCAAGGATGGAGAAGTGTGAGGGCTTGATGGTGTGTTTGAGTTTCCAGAATTTAAGAGGTTTTAGAAATATAGAGTTGGGAGAGAGATTGGAATGTTGCACCAACTTGTGTCAGCTGATCCCACAAACAAAAAGCTTATATGAATGACAATGGTGAGATATCCATTCTGAATGCTTTCCTACTTTGCCATGGTGTGTTTCCTCATCCTGCTTACATGGAGATTGAAGTCTGTTATTTAGTATTTTGAAATGAAAATAAAGGAATAAATGAAAAAAAAAAATCGCTTTATTCTGGGACATAGTCCCCAAAGAATAATAACATAAAAGAAAATGGAAATCTCCAGCAGACAAAAAAAAACAATCCATTATATTCACAGATTTGATAATCTTACAAATACTATTATATAGTAAATATACTATCATACGTGTCATATATCATATATATATATATGTGTATAATACTGTGCTCTGGTCTTCATGAAATGACCACAAAGAACCTATTGCCAAAAAAGTGCAACAAAAAACAAAAATGAGTGCAAATGGAAAAAATATAATAATAAAACATGGGAATCATTGAGGGTGAACAGAGCATGGAAGATTTCAGGGATGAATGAAAAATAAATAAACAGAATAATAATCATAAATTATGAATTGTTAGATTGGAGCAAGACAAGGAACTGGTAAAGTCTTGATTTGAAGATTGGGAGAGTTGAATATGAGAAATATTGATGGGGATAGAGTTCCAAAGGTTGATGGCACAGATAAGAAAAGAACTAAAAAAAGAGAAAAGAAAAGTTCTAAGGAAGCAGATTTGTGAGAAGGGAAATACAAGTCGGAAGGGTAGGATCTAGTATTGTGGGATTTGATCGCTGATTTGAATTGGAAAAGGTAGTGAAGGTAAGCGGGCTCTTTAGTCATAATAGTATTTAAAAGGAGGTATCCGAGGAAGTAATGGTGACAGGCAGAAGTGTACAGCCATCCCAACTCTGATTAGAAATGTGACAGTTCCTGGGAATCCTGAGGATAAATCTAAGAAAATAATTCATCAGCCCCTTTAAACGAGCCTCGAGATCCCCAGAGAGCCATCATACACCACGCAGCTGTAGTAAAAATGGGGACAGACAAGAGATGAAACAAGGAGTTGGGACATATGCAATGGGAGATTGGCAGCTTAAGGGTGGAAACGGATCAGTGGGTGGTTTTGGAAAGATGGTCTTTCCAGGATAGAGTTTAGTCAATGACCAAACCTAGATTTTCAACTGAAGTAAAGAATTGAATAGATCAAGCATTTATGGTGAAGTTGGGAATATCATTTAGGGTTTTGAGGAGGGGCATGATTGGCTGCCTTGGATTTCTCCCTATTAGATTATGGAGGAAGGCCCTGGCTTTGATTTGTCCCAGGTTTTCCTGGGTTAATAGGGAGGCAGATTGGAGTTGTCTAGCAGGAAAGGCTAGGCAAATTTGGGTGTCTGCAGTATAAAGGTGGAATAAGCAGAGATCGATAGATATATGGACGTCATTAATGTAGACACATAAAGGTAATGGTGAAATAGATGAACCCTGAGCTATACTGGAAGACAATGAAAGGGGCTGGAATGGAAGTTGATCAGGATTGAGTACCATCTAGACCTACCGAATTTATTCTATCTTTTATAATTAGGTTAGAAGGAGAGATGTACGAGAAAAGAAATTTTCTGATTGGAAATTACAGGTGGTGTTGATTAGACTGGAGGGAAGGGTTTGCAATTTGCAATTTGTGTAAGGTGCGTTCCGTCACCTCAAATTCTTTAATTTCCTGAATCAACTAAGGAGTTGGGGGATGGCAGGTTTGGAAAGATTCAAGACGTGCATGCTTGTCAAGGATGGAGAGGAGATTGACAGTAAGAAAGTCAACCATAGGACCGACAGAGGAGAAGGAATATAATAAGTCTTATTGAGTTGTCTCCAGATCAGATTGGATGGTATCAAATGTCAGAGATTTTACAGTATGCAACATGGATGGAAGCGTGACATCAGATTGTATGATAGGGAAATGAGATCTTGGGCCGCAAGGAAAGGTGCTGGAAGTTGAAAGGAGGAAATTAGATTCTTGTGGGAATGTATGATAAAAAAATCTATCCAGGAATCTGAAACATTTGTATGGCCATCATACAAAGAAAAATAGCTGAATTTGGGATGGCAAAGAGATTTAAAGAAGTGGTACAAATGACAAAGAAGTGTTTATCAAAGGAATTGGTAGGTAATTAATATTGAGATCACCTGCTTCTAATAATATGATTAAATGAATAGACAAGGTTATAGATAGTTGATTCAAATGCAGGATCCTAGGGAGTTTGAGGAGGATGATAAATAAATGCATAGAGGATCTGTTTGGAGAGGTACGATAGTTCAGCGAAGAGGCATTCTATGTGAGTGCTCTAGGAGGATAGGATTTGGGATCTGAGGCTATCATGAACAAAAAGACAGACACCGACACCTATCCATTCAGACCGATCATGGCAGAGAAGGGAATAGTTAGGGATAGAAACAGAAAATGAGGGGATGTCTGGTTTAAGCTAGGATTCTGAAATATCTGTCAGTGAGGCCTCAGAGTGCTTAGACAGGGCATAAGTAGAAAATAAATAATAAATTATCTCTATATTTTTCTTTATTTGTATGTTTCTATCGGTACAAAAAGGAAAAATTCATCAGATTTATTATCACTTTTACATTACATAGACTAGACACTTCTTTTATTTTTAAAATTCGTGTATTTATGTTACTAAATATGTTATTACAGTCCAAAATCAATTCAACTGCTAACATTAATTTAAATGACAACAATTTATCCTTACATAATTTAATTATTACATTTATCAGGAGTTTAAGCCAGAAAAAGGACTACATGAAAATGATGAAGGGTCAACCCAATTATTGAAAAGCCCCTATATCACAACACCTTCATATATTCAGACCGCCAGTCTACCAACAATTAAGGTTAATTTTATTTAAATGGTTGAAACCATGTGTTATATTTACAACCAGCTGGAGGGAAAAAGCTTTAATTTATTCTTGGTTCTCTTTTATGATATATGAAGTGCTAGGTCTAGGTCTAGTGCTAGCTTAAGGTCAAGTTAAAGGTGGTGACGGAATGTAGACATTCCAAAAAATAAAGTTTTGAGAACCAACATTGAAATAAGTTTTTTTATGTCAATAATTTATCACTTGATGACGTTGTTATTTGTTGAAAAGGTGACTTTTAATGTCCAAGATAATTTAACAAAGAAAACGTTATTTAGTTAGAAATTCAAAGTAGTTTTTTCAGAAATTATAAATAAACAATAGATCATCACTATATTATTTTATTTATACTATATTTAGTATACAAATTATGAACACGACATATTTATTATTGTATGGCATTGTCTTGACTTGTTATCATATGGGCTAGACAGAATTTTTATTAATTAATTTTGTGTTTTAGTGTTACTAACTGATTACAGTCCGACTCAGAGAAATCAATCCCACAGCAAGCTTAAGTCTGTATTGGTTCAGAAATCAAAATCTGTAATGGTAAGTGAGGCAAATGAAGAATGGCAGAAAGGTCAGATGTGTTTGGTTTGCTGGTGGTCAGGTCAGATGCCGGCTTGACAATGGGAATCTTTAAAAATGTGGCAAAGACCTTGATGTCATCATGTGACTGCCTGACATCTGGTGCCTAGACACTGAAACACCTTTATTAACTGACCTGTCTTTTTTCTTCCTGCCTCACCTGTGTCTCTCAACATTTTTGTATTTTATAATTTAAATTTAATAATAATAAATAATGGACCTGTGTGCATATATTATGACTTCAATGAATCAACAGCATAATATTGAAACAAAATTTAGAATAAAACAAAAATAAATGTACAGAAGGTAGTGGTCAAAGGAGGCAGTATTGTGAGATGAAAGATATACCTCAAACAGATTCTCTATGCATTTACTAATTCATTGTCCTTCTCAAGATCTTCAGTTCCAATAAGGTTACAAATCTCACACTACTAGATCCCGCCCATTTGACCTCTTTCTTTAATCCCATAAATCTGCCTCCATTGACAGTTATTTTCTTATCTGTCCAGCAATGAAAATCTTAGGATCTATTTCCTTCAATAATAGTCACTGACCAACTCTCCCAATCTGTAAATTTACACTTATCTCCCTTCAATCTAACAACTCACAACATCTAACAATTGTTTCCTTTCATGCTCACTTTCTTCCGACAATAATTCCTATATTTTCCTTTTGATCCTTGTTACAATTGATAGCAGATGTCATTCACCCCTATTCATTGATGTTTTTTGTTTTGTTAATTCTGTATCAATATTACTCTGTTGGTTCATTTAGCTTAAGCTAATATCATTTTATTATTGCTGTCCCAACAGGATGCTATTAAAGAAAAACAAGACTTGCCGCAGAGTGAAGATGTTCTACAAGAAGGTTTCTGTGAAGAGAGACCTCCCTCACCAACTCCAACAGAAGTAAATTAATTTTTAAATAGTTGAAACCATGTATTATTTTATTAGCCAGCCAGCAGATAGAACCTTTACTTCATTATTGGTTCTCTTTTAGGATATATTAAGTCCCAACAGGAACTTAAGTAATAACTAGAATCATCACAAAGCATTAATCCAATCCTGTATGCCACTTAAAGTGGCAAAAATTTGAGCTAATATAATTTAAAATATTTTTAATGATTTCTGTCCCAATAGGATGACTCACTAGAGTGGTTTGATGCGTACGAAACAATGAACTGTGAAGAGACCGGATCGGTAAATTATGTTTGAATATTTGAAACCATGTATTATTTTTGTGGCCACCCAGGAGGAAGAATTAATTCATTATTCCTTCTATTTTGAGATTTCTCAAGTGCCAACTGAGACTCAAGTACAGATTTATTAAAATGACAAAAATAATTTCATAGATATTCCAAAAAATATTTATAAAAAAAACTGGGATCTCTGGATATTGTTCCTTCACTTTCTATGCCCTTAATTTAAAATAATTTCATAGATATTCCTAAAAATTGTTTTATGAGGCAGGCAATATTGAAATAATATCCCAGTAATTTATCATTTGACATTGTTTTTTTTTTCTGTTGGGAAGGAAATTTTCAGTAGCCAAGAACTTTTAACGAATTAAATGTCATATTAATCGAAAAGTGTTTTTTTCAGCATCAATTAATAAGTTTTCTAGAAAAAGATGCAGAGATTCCCGGCCTTCCGAGCTCTTGCATCTCTGGATATTGTTCGTTCACTATGCTCTTCTATGCCCTTAATTTTGTTTATCATTATTTTAATAGATGCAATTTTGTTCACAATTGATGTAAGAAAATGGTGGGTACCAAAAAAAAAATATCTTAAATCTAATGGGGATTAAAATAGAGAGGTGAAAAATTCATCCTAAATCATAGTTCGTATAAATCAGCAATACTTTATTTTTTTTAATTTGTGTATTAATGGTACTAATTTATTATAGTTAGGCTCAAAGAAATTAGTTCTATCATAAGTTTTTGCTATTCCTAAAATTTTTTAAGAGGTAAATAAGGAAGAAAACTTTATAATGAATAACAGTTTATTTTAAGTTAATGTCTGAGGGTTCTTGGCGATTCTAATGCATGCATAAGATTTCTCTTTAGCACTAGAAGGACGGGACCAGGTCATTTGACCCACCACCTTTTTTTGTATAATCTTTATTTTCAATTTTATTTTGATTGGCTTTTATTAATACTCCTGCCCACATGAAACTATAATAAATAAGGAATTTCATTAGTTAAGATTGAAATAATTATTTTAAAACATACAGAATTGACAAAACTTATATTCATTTACATAAGGAAAATTCAATTTCAAACCGGACAATAATTGATCTAACAATAAAAAAATTAATTAGTTACGCATTTACTACACATTGTAACTATTACACCACATTTTCCGGAATAAATTTTTTTGGTAGAATTTTTGATAGTTTTCTTTATCACTTTGTGGGGTAATTGGAATAGTTTCTGATATTTCTTCTGTTATTCCATAAGTGGATTGAATTTCGTCAAGTAGTTCCTTTATAAAACTGGTAAGTCTACTTATTTTGTCATTTGTTGCTTCTTTGTACAGAATATAAGAATTCAAAGAAGCTATTTCCAGGACATCATCCAAAATATGGATAGGCCAGATCCTTATCCCAGATCTAACAGAATATTTTTGGCACATTGAGTCCATGGCATCTACACCCACTTTGTTTTTATTATAAAACAGTACAGTTTCTGGGGTTTTTTTCGGACCTTTTGATATTGTTATGTCACTGTGCATTGTGCTAAGTAGTAACACATTTTTATGTTTTGAAAATCATCCTTTGAAGTCTTGCAGAGATGTCTGCTAGTGATTTTTTTGTTAAGGTCAGTAATGGTGAGTGATCTGTCTCGACCGTGATATACTGGCCATAGATATACTGTCTAAATTTATTTTTAAAAAACACGACTGCATACAGATCCTTTTCTATTTGGGCATAGTCTTGTTGACAAGCCGTTTTTGAAGCATATTCTATCGGCTTTTCATTTGGTAGAAGAACAGCTCCAACCCAAATTTAGAAGCATCTATAGACAATATAATCGGACAATTTACATCAAAATGAGCAAGTACAGGGAGGGGAATGTGGTACCAAATATTTTCATTTTTCAAATTATGACTGATGACACTGTTGCCAGTTGGTATCATTTTGTCAGAGCTTCCTCAAGCTTTATTTACTAAATCAGGAAAATATCCGGCCAGGTATGTTATCATAACTAAATATATTTGCTCTGACTTTTTATTTATTGGAGTTTGCATTTCTTGAATTGCCTTTACTTTATTTGGATCAGGGTGCATGCCTTTCTGTAAGAATATATGTCCCATATAAATGACAATCATATAAATTTACTCAGTATCTCTTTATAATTTAAATCTTGTTCATTATTCAATACCTGACTCGTTTCTTAACAAATACATTCTATGTTTTACATGGATTCTGCTTCATTATTATGGTTATCTGATCTATTATTTTCATATTAATTTACTATTTTCTGTAATTTAAAATCATTCTTCACCCCAGTATTATTATTCTTTCTTCCTTCAGATTTAATACTATTCTTTACATCATTTTCCTTCACTAGCCTTCTCAAACTATCATCTTCAATCAACGTTTATGAGTTAGTGCCATAAATAATGTATATCATATGTTTTTTTTATCATTCAAGAATCCCGTTTCCAAATTATTAATAAAGTAGTTTTGTTTTATACAAAAAATCAATTTCTAATATATAGTTCTTTGTTACATCTGGTGTGATTAGTAAATTAGCTTCCAACACATTTTGTATTCTAAATGTTACATTAAGTTGTTTGTTTATACAAGAAGATTTTTTTCTCATCACCCAAATAATATTTGTTTTGGCTGAGGGAAATTTGTCAAATTTTCTGAATTTATCCATATTTTTGTCAAGAAATTATTTTTTTGTCTCACTGTGGATGATTGACTCTTTTTCAGTGTCAATTAAAATATCAACGTTTAAGTTTTGAAAATTAGCTTCTATTACTGGACATTTTTTCTAACTACACAAAATTTTCTTAGTTGTTTCAATGAAAATATTTTCTTTAAAAATGTTATTTATTATAAAATCTTCTTCAAATGTATTTGTAATATCCAGGTCATCAGATTCTATTCATTCAATTCCAAAATTGTTTTTGAGTTATCTGTGAATGTTTCCAGTGATATAGTATTTCAGTCTTCAATGTTATGGGAAGTGAGGGGTATATAAATTGAATAGGGTCGACAACATACATGAACCTTGTACGAGTGTTGCCGCTGGTAGGATGGTGGAAAATTGTAGATTGACAACTATGAAGAATTTGAAATTTAGAAGGAAGGACTGGAAACAAGATATTCAAGGAAACAAAATATTATAACCTTAAAAATTAAGGCATGCCATATAGAATTGAAGGCTTTTTCTAGATCTAGAAGGACCATACCGGCTTGATGTTTGTCTTTGAAATTTTTTTTGTTTGGAGTCAGTGAGCCGAGTAGTGTGATGGTGGAGTGTTGTAAACTGAAACCAAATTGCTCATGCGTGATAATATTATATTTTTTGATGAGGTCGTTTAATCTCTTTTTATTCAAGAGTTTCTCCAGAATTTTCAATAAAATGTTAAGCAGGCTTATAGGTCTGTAGTGAGGTGGGTTTGATGAGTCTTTGTGAGGCTTAGGTATAACTAATTTTTTGGAGATTTTTCTGATTACGGGGAAATATCTGAACCTTAGAATGCATTTAAAAATTTTGTTAAGGTAAAACACAGTGTTCAGAGAATCTTTTTATTACTATTGGTGAGATTACGTTATTTCCAGGTGATTTTTTGATCCTAAAGAACATTATTTCTCTAGAAATCTCCTTAGGTGATACTGGCTGAAAAGAATGATCATGTTCTGATTTGAGAAACTTGGAATTTGTTTTTCTGCCATGATTAGAGTGAAAGTTAGGGTTTGTTTCCGCTGCAGCATGATACAATTTTGAAGATTAGAGGCTAATAGTTCAGCGTTATCATTATCTGTACCCTGTATAGGCGTAGGAGACAGTTGTTTTGGGAGGGGAGTGCTTGTGTATTTGTTTGTGAAAAATATATGAATTTTTTATAACATCTTGTGACCTAAATGAATTCATTTACAGTGTTTGTGACCAGTTGTGATTTATGCACTAGTTCAACTTGTTTCACAAGAAATATAAAAAATTAGTGAGGCAATCTGATATATATTGATCATTTGAAATATATTGCTAACGGATAATCCTTGATTTATGAAACCACTTAGGATTTCTTCTATGGAAAATTCTGGAGGTGTGTATTTCAGGAAAACTTTCAATTTAACTGGTTTTTCAGAGTATAGGTATAACTTTGTTTTGAAGTTGTGAAAATCCTTGTAGTTATATACATAACAAATCCTCTTGCTTCCACTGTAATGTATATTTATGACATTAACTTAATACTTTGGGAATGATTACTTATTGGCTGGTTTACCACAATTGGGGGAAGTTCAGGGATAGAAGTGGTCCCACCGCTCTCTAATTCCTTGTCTTTGAGGTCTGAGAAGCCGTCAAAGCAATTGCCCACTGAAACATTGTATTGTGGAAATGTTGTCTCACCTTTTTTCCGTTTTGTAGAATTTGCGGGTCTCACATTGGATGGACTTGGGGTGGGTTCATCCATATTGGGGTTAGTAAGCCACCCTGGGGTTGACAATGCTACTGTAGACTTTTTAGAATTAGTATTTATTTAAATTGAATGTGTTTTTTCACTCTTTGATTAATGCTTGACCATAATAAGAATGTTAAATGTGGCTTTGATAATATAAAAACATATTAGTTCAAGACTAACATATTTAATACGCAATCTATTGTAATGTTTATAAATATAATGTCTCCACGAGGTGGGGATTTGTTAAGTCCTCATTATTAAATAAATAGTAAATAAATTCAGGTTTATAGTAACTCATAAAACGACTTGTGGAGAAATGTATTTATTTATGAATCGACGTTTAAATCACACATTTATACTTATAAACATCTCAGGTAGGATATAAGACATACAAAATACTCATAGGTTCAACCTAATTTTAATATTACTATATGTACACATTAAAAACCCTTATAATCTAACACTACTCTGGAAAGAAATGATGGCCATTGAATGTCACCCACAACGTGTCTTCACTCTTCTGTAGCAATGGAAATTCTATAACTCCTTGCCCATCTACATCCCACTTGTCTTTGGAATGTCTGATCTAGCTTGAGTCTAACAGAAAAATAGATGCTAAGCATCCTTGACCTCCTATTTATATACCTATTTCCTCCCTCCTTGATATTCCCAGCCTCCCAGTTGTTTTCTCTGTCTTTCCATCTCTATATCATGGGTTTTTTTTACTGCACGTTGTCAGTCTTCAACATCACAGCCTTCTGGACATGTATTAATTATAATGACTTTTATGTATAATCTAATTTTATCAAATTAATAAAACTTAATAATCCTACTTTATTAAACTAAATAAATTTACTATTCATGGTGTTTTGAATGAGAAAAATCCCCTATAGAATTATCATAATGCCAACAAGAACAGGTAACCTTTGTTGAACCTTTTATTCAATAAAGGTTTCCAGCTTCACCACTCATTTGAACCCCACCAACATTCCCTCACAGCTCATCCACAGACCTAGTATTATTTAACTAGCCATCACCAGAAACATTAATCAAGTATCACATTTGCTTACTTTACCCCGATTTCACCTCAGATTATAACACCGTGTTATGTTATATTTATAACCAATCAAACAAAGTTAAGAAACAAGAGTATAACTTTCAAAAAGTGGATTGGAATAAATACCAAGCCTACCTTGATTCCAAATTAGAAGCCGACCTAGCAATCAACAATAACTCAAACATCAGAAGTAGTATACAAAAGATAAACAAAACAGTCAAAGAAGCTTGAAATTGCTACACCACAATAAACCCTTTATTAAAAACAAGCTCAATATTCCTCCTCATTTAAAAACCTTTAAAAAATTAAAAAATAAACTGGAAAAAAAATATTGTTCTAATCCATAGGTGAGACAATATTTCCACAATACAATGGTCCAGTGATAACTTATAGTGAGCAATATCTTTGATGATTTCTCAGACCTCAAAGGCGAGGAATCAGGGATCGGCAAGGCCACTTCTATTCCTAATTGTGGTAAACCAGCCAATAAGTAATCATTCCCAATGTACAAACTTAATGCCATAAATATGAAATATAGTGGGAACAAGAGAATTTTTTAAGTACATAACTACAAGAATGTTAACAGCTTAAAAACAGGGTTAATTGTAAAAATTTTGGAGTTTCATACGTGTACTCCAAAAAATCAGATAAAACCAAAAGTTGTCCTAAAAGACATGCCTCCAGAATTTCTCATAAACGAAATCCTACACGTCCTCAAAGATCAAGGATTATTTGTTAGCAATATATTTCAGGTGTTCAAAAAATCCACCGGGACTGAAATAACACTACCACTCTCTGTGCTAATATGAGAAGACAAGGCTCAAAGTAAAAACTACCATTCTGCTGTAATGTAGTGAGTGATCTGACGCAAAAAATATACATCTACTAAAAATATCACTCATTGTTTTTTTGTCAAGGGTTCAACCATGTAGCCCAAAACTGTCACAAAAAATTGAAGACATATTTAGTTTACTAAGCATAAGTAATGTTTTAAAAACACTATACAAGAATTGAAGCAAGCTAAAGACATTAATAATTTATATTAATATTATAATAATATTTGCATGATGATCCTTCAAGTTATTTCCCGAATTTATTTGTAAGTTATTATTATATTTCTAAAAAGTTATTTCTCAAAATTATTTAGAAAATCTTTCAAAACTCGCTTGGAGGTACATCTCAATGGCAATAGTATTATTCCTACACATCACATTAGTTTTAAAAGTTTCACTTCACCACCAATTCCCTCCACCAACTGGATACACCAAATATCTGAATCTATATACAAGGGATTGAAAAATAGAGAGTATACTCGTATTACTGGTGGCTTTCTAAGCAAAGAATCATCATTCAACACTGTCTGGCATAATGGCTTGTTACATAAGCTGCTTACTACCAAACCTCCAAATTATCTTTACATCATAAAATCATTTTTGATTGAAAGACAATTTCATGTCTGTGTAAATTCAAAATTTAGCTCATCAAGGAGAATTAATGCAGGTGTGTCTCTAGGAGCTATAATGAGTTATCTACGTTTTAATTTATTATGTTATGACCTTTTTGTACCCACAACATTGACCAAGTATCCTCCTGGTTAGAAAAACTGGAAGCTACAACTTAATCCTTCAAAACATGAAATAAAACTTTTCACACTACAAAGATATAATCGAGATATATTATGAATGATCAAAATTGATGGTATACCAATAGATTGGTAAAAACCAACCAGGAAGGTAAATAAACACAATATACAAACTACAGCAAGTTAACAGACCAGACGCTTGTACCCATTCATCAACAAATACGCATCACTAAAACATACTTGTTTGGTATTACTTTACAAGATACTCACCTATGCCTGTCCTCTATGGTGACCCACAATCAAAACAAGGTTTCAAACACTTCAGAGTACTCCGGCAAGTATGGAGCATCATGATTCATTAGGAATACCCAAATTCATTCAGAATTTGGAATGCCCCCGATATCTATACTTATAGAAGATATCACATCAAAGAGATACTATGACCGTCTACTATTATTGTCAAGAGATGTTTGCTTCCATCCAGTCATGAGTTTACATACCTTGTCAATAATTTTCCATATTATTTCCTATTTCAATTTAAGAACCTAGTGCCGTCAGTAGCCAAAGCACACTGCTTGCTGAATAGAGAAGGTTGATGCTATTGTTCACATGGTCTAATAACAACATTCCTCATAAGATTAATACAAAAAAAAAAAACTTATCTTTTTCTTATCTGTCCAGCAATGAAAATCTTAGGATCTATTTCCTTCAATAATAGTCACTGACCAACTCTCCCAATCTGTAAATTTACACTTATCTCCCTTCAATCTAACAACTCACAACATCTAACAATTGTTTCCTTTCATGCTCACTTTCTTCCGACAATAATTCCTATATTTTCCTTTTGATCCTTGTTACAATTGATAGCAGATGTCATTCACCCCTATTCATTGATGTTTTTTGTTTTGTTAATTCTGTATCAATATTACTCTGTTGGTTCATTTAGCTTAAGCTAATATCATTTTATTATTGCTGTCCCAACAGGATGCTATTAAAGAAAAACAAGACTTGCCGCAGAGTGAAGATGTTCTACAAGAAGGTTTCTGTGAAGAGAGACCTCCCTCACCAACTCCAACAGAAGTAAATTAATTTTTAAATAGTTAAGGTTAATTTTATTTAAATGGTTGAAACCATGTGTTATATTTACAACCAGCTGGAGGGAAAAAGCTTTAATTTATTCTTGGTTCTCTTTTATGATATATGAAGTGCTAGGTCTAGGTCTAGTGCTAGCTTAAGGTCAAGTTAAAGGTGGTGACGGAATGTAGACATTCCAAAAAATAAAGTTTTGAGAACCAACATTGAAATAAGTTTTTTTATGTCAATAATTTATCACTTGATGACGTTGTTATTTGTTGAAAAGGTGACTTTTAATGTCCAAGATAATTTAACAAAGAAAACGTTATTTAGTTAGAAATTCAAAGTAGTTTTTTCAGAAATTATAAATAAACAATAGATCATCACTATATTATTTTATTTATACTATATTTAGTATACAAATTATGAACACGACATATTTATTATTGTATGGCATTGTCTTGACTTGTTATCATATGGGCTAGACAGAATTTTTATTAATTAATTTTGTGTTTTAGTGTTACTAACTGATTACAGTCCGACTCAGAGAAATCAATCCCACAGCAAGCTTAAGTCTGTATTGGTTCAGAAATCAAAATCTGTAATGGTAAGTGAGGCAAATGAAGAATGGCAGAAAGGTCAGATGTGTTTGGTTTGCTGGTGGTCAGGTCAGATGCCGGCTTGACAATGGGAATCTTTAAAAATGTGGCAAAGACCTTGATGTCATCATGTGACTGCCTGACATCTGGTGCCTAGACACTGAAACACCTTTATTAACTGACCTGTCTTTTTTCTTCCTGCCTCACCTGTGTCTCTCAACATTTTTGTATTTTATAATTTAAATTTAATAATAATAAATAATGGACCTGTGTGCATATATTATGACTTCAATGAATCAACAGCATAATATTGAAACAAAATTTAGAATAAAACAAAAATAAATGTACAGAAGGTAGTGGTCAAAGGAGGCAGTATTGTGAGATGAAAGATATACCTCAAACAGATTCTCTATGCATTTACTAATTCATTGTCCTTCTCAAGATCTTCAGTTCCAATAAGGTTACAAATCTCACACTACTAGATCCCGCCCATTTGACCTCTTTCTTTAATCCCATAAATCTGCCTCCATTGACAGTTATTTTCTTATCTGTCCAGCAATGAAAATCTTAGGATCTATTTCCTTCAATAATAGTCACTGACCAACTCTCCCAATCTGTAAATTTACACTTATCTCCCTTCAATCTAACAACTCACAACATCTAACAATTGTTTCCTTTCATGCTCACTTTCTTCCGACAATAATTCCTATATTTTCCTTTTGATCCTTGTTACAATTGATAGCAGATGTCATTCACCCCTATTCATTGATGTTTTTTGTTTTGTTAATTCTGTATCAATATTACTCTGTTGGTTCATTTAGCTTAAGCTAATATCATTTTATTATTGCTGTCCCAACAGGATGCTATTAAAGAAAAACAAGACTTGCCGCAGAGTGAAGATGTTCTACAAGAAGGTTTCTGTGAAGAGAGACCTCCCTCACCAACTCCAACAGAAGTAAATTAATTTTTAAATATTTGAAACCATGTATTATTTTATTAGCCAGCCAGCAGATAGAACCTTTACTTCATTATTGGTTCTCTTTTAGGATATATTAAGTCCCAACAGGAACTTAAGTAATAACTAGAATCATCACAAAGCATTAATCCAATCCTGTATGCCACTTAAAGTGGCAAAAATTTGAGCTAATATAATTTAAAATATTTTTAATGATTTCTGTCCCAATAGGATGACTCACTAGAGTGGTTTGATGCGTACGAAACAATGAACTGTGAAGAGACCGGATCGGTAAATTATGTTTGAATATTTGAAACCATGTATTATTTTTGTGGCCACCCAGGAGGAAGAATTAATTCATTATTCCTTCTATTTTGAGATTTCTCAAGTGCCAACTGAGACTCAAGTACAGATTTATTAAAATGACAAAAATAATTTCATAGATATTCCAAAAAATATTTATAAAAAAAACTGGGATCTCTGGATATTGTTCCTTCACTTTCTATGCCCTTAATTTTGTTGGTCATTTTTTTTTTAAATACAATTTTGTTTACAATAGATGTAAACAAACGGTATTCACTAAAAAAAACTAGCTATAATCTTTGATATAAGGGTGATTAAAATGGTGAGGCAAAAAATTAGGGCCTGGACAATGTTTGTGTAAGTCAGGAGTAGCAAAGAAATGTTTCATACTCAAATATGTTGCTTTTCTGATTTGATATAGTTAATGTAATATAAATTGTTTTCTTTTTAAATTAAAACGAAATCAAGCAATTTTGTAATGCTCTGACATAATTATCCTGGTGTCTCTAGTAGTCTTTAAGGTGACCCAAAAATAATTTCACAGATATTTAAAAAAATTAAGTTTTTCAGAGCCAAAAATTGGAACATGTTTTTTATTATTAGCAAAAGAATTAAAATTTTGGAAAAGCCATTGTCTTATATAAAGGAGTCTAGCTGACATCAACTACTGGACTTACAGTGGTACAACACTCGATATCAGGCATTATACATATAAATGATTAATTTACCATAAAATAAATTTAATAATCTCTAAATAATTAATATGTATAAATAATTTATGAGACAACCAGACTACAACCTTTTTTTCCCACTCCTATGCCCATGCTGTAGTTATGGGTTACCACATGCTAACAGTTTCAGTTTCAATTGAGGTTATGAATTTAGAAAAGCGAAGGCCATTATGCTTCATCTAAGTTATGGAGCACTGCAAAGGTTAAGAGTGCAATGTAGAATATATTCAATGAAACAAACATTTGTTGGGGTAACCGAAGCTGCCATTTGTTTTTCCTTTATCCCAAACAGATCCGAGCAAGAACCTGTCCTTATCTAGTAATGTATTTGTTGTATATATGTTTATATCCTAGAACAGATGGAATTCAAAATAACTATCACAATGATCTCCTTACATACAATAATTTATTTAACATGATATACAATCAAACATTTGACTATAATTTAATTGGACTCTTTTTAAACTCTTTAGGGTTGGATTCTGACTACCCAAGCATTCACAGATTAAACACATAATTCTATTTAACATACTTTTGAAAAGCAATTATGACTTGTTCCAGTTTAACCGTTGTCATGTGTTGGTCTTCAACTGCCAAATAATGATGCTGCCTGATAAGTTTCTTTGAAATCGTCTGCATCCTTCATATAGTAATAGACATAGTGAAATTCACACTCATGCCAAACCCATATGATTATCTGCATATTGCAAAAGAACTTCTTATGAAGTAGTCAGGCACTCCGCCATATTTCTTCCACTCACTTCTAGCTACCACTGACTGGAAAATTTCAAAGGCATCTTTTCCCATCCACGTTACAAATCGCTCTGTTTAACGGCCGGGCCATGCCCATATAGAAAAGGCAGTCCCTGCCACGACACTCTTCTTTCAAATAACTCCTTATCACAATAGTAAAAATCTAATCACATTTGACAAACAGCCTAGTCATCAATCTTAAACTAGCTTTACTAATCCAGCATAATAATTAAAGAAAACCATTGAACCGAAACTGGTGTAACTATAAACTAAAATATAGGATTATATTCACAAAATACAGGATGACAACTGAAACCTCCTTAGAAATAACATTACACTATATATTAATCCCCCAATCAATTTTAATAGGTATTCATTTGGAGTTCAAAACCTTGCAAAACACAATAAATGTGAAGTACAACTGTCTCTAGATGTATGAGACTAGTAAATGATGCTTTAGGCCATTCAAAGTGCGGGAGTGTACAACTGAGTTTTATTATCTGTGTTGTATAGTTTTTGGAGCAAAGTATAATATGCTCTACTGATTCTAATACATTGCATGAGATTAATCTAGTCAGCTTGTAGTTGGAATAGTAGAGCTTCTCATTAATATCATTGTGTTTGCTAAGCATGTGGGTAATCTAAATCTTCAGTCGAATTAAATTCATGGCTACCCTCTTCTCTATTTAACCCTAATGGCTACCCTCAGGAATAACTCTAAATGTGACCTGAATTGTACTGACGCGTCTGGAAGATGAGAATAGCCAGATTCTTACGATTTTGACTCTATATTGTACAAAGCATTCTCTAGGTCAATAGGGAGGGGAGTTGCCATCTCTTGAAGAGCTTCCGTTGAGATGGTCCTATCACCTGATTCTACATTTCGAAGATCACACGGCAGTTTGAGACATAAAAAGGTGCATTAAATGTCGTTCTTAGGATTTAATATTGCAAGGATTGAAAGGCCTGGTATTCCAGGATTTTGCTGACCCCATACTTCAAGTCTGTTTATTCAGATTAGTTTATAATGGCTTTGTGGGCGAGTAATTTATTTTCTGTTGTGAAGGGGGAGTCCAGTCTGTACAGATGGCTCTGAACTCTCTATTGAGTTCCTGTCTGTTAAGTTGTGTATGTTGGTTCCATGTTATTTTTTGTCAAGATGGAATCCAAAGTATTGCACTTTGCCTGAAATGGAAAGAGGAGAAGTGATGAAGAGGACTGATGGATAGGATATGCGTTGTAGAGTGAAAGTAGTGATGGTGCCCAATTTCCTTTGTTGATTTTTGCCCTTTGTTGGTCGCACTAGTGTTCAATTTCAGTGAGGTGAATTTGGAAGTTATGGGTGTTACATAAGGGTCTTGATTGGATTAAAAGACAGCTGTGTCATCAGAAATGGAGTAAGCTGAGGGAGGATTATCAGAGGTATAAAAAGTATAGAGGAGAGGGCCAAGAAAACTACCTTGAGGAACTCCAGCTTCGACTGGAAAAAGGTTTGACTATTCAGAAGTACACTGAACTTGTAAGTAATGGTTAGATTGGTAGAAATAAATGATAAGGAAATATTTTTGGGTTAGGATAGACTAGAGTTTGAAGAGTGAACCAATATACCAAACCCAGTCATATGCTGGGACGCATAAAGAAATGGGTCAGTGAAATGTGCTTACTCTCTAGCACTGAGGATATTTGGTCAACTACGCAGAGCCTCTGCTGTAATTTAGAGAGTTGGAGATGGAAGCCAAACTGGTTTGTTGCTGGAAGGTTGTAGGTGTCTAAAAGAATAGGGAGATATTTAATACGAATTTTCTGGAGAATTTTAGAGAGGATTGGGAGAAGGCTGATAGAATAGGCTGTTAGATTGAAGGACTATTAGGTGGTTTCCTGGGCTTTTGGAATAATATCATGTGGAAAGGGTGGGATATATTTTTATGTTTAAAGAGATTTTCGGTTGCAGACCAGAAGGATTTACCAGTGTCGGTATGTCCAGATTGGTTTTTAGTGAGACTTTTGCTGCGGGCTATTGTCTGATAGAACTTGAATGATTCAGTTCTGTGTCAGTCCAATTGTCACTTGACCAGATTACAGAGTTGATTGTAGGTCATGTGGCTGTAAGGAATTCGGATTTTTGCCAATTGAATCTGGATTAAAATTAGGATTAGGTTATGTTTGGATATTGCATGTTTTATGGGGTATATTTGAGAATCATAAGGTGACAACACTGTCGTTACCTTTTTGTATGGTTATATATTATTGCCATGGAGCCTGTGTTTTTAGAGTTGTAGTTGCCCTGATCTGTTGTGATGTAATCATGATAAATAAATGCGAATACAAATGTAACAGTTCTGATTATTCAATAATAGCCACACAAAACAGGTTAATTCTAGGATTTGTGTGGGAAGGGACATGTGGGTATTGACATTGGGATTGGGATAGGATTTGCAGGAGTTCCCGGCACATTGCTAGATGTAGGGGGTAAAGATGTGGACAGTGTTTTCAAAAATCTTGTGATGTTTTGAGGGATACTCTGAGGTTAATTAAGTAGGATAGGATCTTGGGGGAAATGATCCCAGTTTATGGGTTCTCTCATAAAAGAAAGGCGATCAATAGGTTTGATTGAGAAATGCAAGGATCTTGAACCATATCGGATTATAATAATTCTGAAGAGGTCAGGATTTTTACTAGGGCAATATGTAGGAGAATCTGGTGAAAAGATTGAACCAGTGTTTCAAAGTTAGTACAGTTGTGGGGAGCCACCTCTTGTTCTCATACTCCACTGAAGCTGTTTTGCTTTGAAGGCTCCTTTTGTATTTGTAATTAATTTATTTCAGGGGTGTAAAATATTTTGCTGCGATAACTGTTAATATATTCACCTGTGCACTGTCACCAGCTAAACAATAGACTGGTACAGACTAACTTTGAAGTACATATTGTAAGGCAAAATGAACAGTAAACATGCAAACTGGGGCTGCAAACAACAACGAACTATGATAACTGACCAAAACATAGAACTTAGGACTACAAGTATCACACCCAGAAGGGTCTAATTTCTAGCCAATACATGGTAGGTATAGACCGGACATACTGGACATGGTATTAATTCATAACTTCACTTACCCTCTTTAACAATAATTATGACTTAGACTCGGACCACCTCCTGGTTCAATTGATCTTCAGGGTCTGAGCACAATAATATCACAATACCACGCACATAAATTTCCCCTGATGATATTGATACAGCAATTCAATGATTTACAAATGCCGTTCATTATATATACAGAGTTCTATATATAAAAACTGCATGGAGAGACCATGAATCATGACCCATAAAACAACAAATTATGTACTATGAATTATACAGAGTAAAAAATGAATTTGGAAGAGATTTTGGACCCAAATACTTCGAGAGAGACCCAAATGACAAAAATGTGTGCAATCAACTACCTAACTAGCTCATTTGACTGGAATTAGGCAGAAACAAGATAGAAACTTACAGAAAATACTTGGACTCTATGGAAACTAGTGTCAACAGACTGTGGAGATGCAATTTCAGGATATAAATCTAGAATTCCACCACTGACATCAAATGGACAGACAGTGATTCAGGTCTTAAGATAAATGTGAACTGTTTATCTAATATGTTTTCCCCTTATAATTGACGTGATAAAAATACCATCCTACCGGTTCCAAAATACCAGATTACTTCAAGTACAAACACCAAATTTAAGCCTATTACTCCTCCTGAAATTGCCAAGAGTAATAAATTGACAAATCAAAAAGCTCTAACAGAAGACCTCACACCCAATATTGTGATGAAAAAAACTATAAATTAAAAGCATCGCTTTTCTTGTAAGTGTATTTAACACATGCTTAAGGCTGGGATATTCCTTGAACAAAAAATGGAAAAATGCTGAGGTAATTGTTTTTCACAACCCAGATAAACCAAAAGATGATCCTTCAAGTTATTGACTGACCAGCTTGCTCAACACTACCTCATACGTCTCAATGGCAATAGTATTATTCCAATGCATCAGTTAAGCTTTAAAAGCGGTCACTCCACCACCAACTGGATACACCAAGTAGCTGAATCTTTATACAAGGGATTAAAAAATAGACAGTATTACTGAAGGTTTCCTAAACAAAGAATCGTCATTCGACATTGTCTGGCATAATAGCTTGTTACATATGTTGTCTACTACAAAACCTCCAAATTATCTTCATCATTTTTGATTGAAAGACAATTTCATGTCTGTGTAAATTCGAAATTTAGCTCATCAAGGAGAATTAATGCAGGTGTTTCTCTAGGAGCTATAATGAGTTATCTACGTTTTAATTTATTATGATATGACCTTTCTGTACCCACAACATTGACCAAGTATCTGGAACATTGACCTCCTGGTTAGAAAAACTGGAAGCTACAACTTAATCCTTCAAAATATGAAATAAAACTTTTCACACTACAAAGATATAATCGAGATATATTATGAATGATCAAAATTGATGGTATACCAATAGATTGGTAAAAACCAACCAGGAAGGTAAATAAACACAATATACAAACTACAACAAGTTAACAGACCAGACGCTTGTACCCACTCATCAACAAATACGCATCACTAAAACATACTTGTTTGGTATTACTTTACAATATACTCACCTATGCCTGTCCTCTATGGTGACCCACAATCAAAACAAGGTTTCAAACACTTCAGAGTACTCCGGCAAGTATGGAGCATCATGATTTATTAGGAATACCCAAATTCATTCAGAATTTGGAATGCCCCCGATATCTCAACTTATAGAAGAGATCACAACAAAGAGATACTATGACCGTCTACTATTATTGTCAAGAGATGTTTGCTTCCATCCAGTCATGAGTTTACATACCTTGTCAATAATTTTCCATATTATTTCCTATTTCAATTTAAGAACCTAGTGCCGTCAGTAGCCAAAGCACACTGCTTGCTGAATAGAGAAGGTTGATGCTATTGTTCACATGGTCTAATAAACAACATTCCTCATAAGATTAATACAAAAAAAAAACTTATCTTTTTCTTATCTGTCCAGCTTAGGATCTTGACCCATATGAAAATCTTAGGATCTATTTCCTTCAATAATAGTCACTGACCAACTCTCCCAATCTGTAAATTTACACTTATCTCCCTTCAATCTAACAACTCACAACATCTAACAATTGTTTCCTTTCATGCTCACTTTCTTCCGACAATAATTCCTATATTTTCTTTTTGATCCTTGTTACAATCGATAGCAGATGTCATTCACCCCTATTCATTGATGTTTTTTGTTTTGTTAATTCTGTATCAATATTACTCTGTTGGTTCATTTAGCTTAAGCTAATATCATTTTATTATTGCTGCGATATGTTGTTATGGTCCAATAACAACATTCCCACCAAGATTAATACAAAACAAACAACAACAAATTTTGTTTCTCTTGATGATGATGAGAAAACTACATAAGGATGAAAAAATTAAAAAAATTACTTTTAAATTTCTGTTTACTCTGATAGCACTGTTTGGGCATTCTGAAATGACTCAGCTACACATCTGTTGTTAGGCAACCAGGATCCAGAATTTTATTTTAGTAATTTCTTCAATTTTCCGCACATTCCTATTATTCCCTGGTGACAACCCCTTAATTATAAGCAAGGGTTATGGGAGAGTATCGATATGTTGTTTTAGTTTTTATAGAAAAATACTATAATTTATGATAAGGATTAATAGAAAGATCGCAACTCAGGCACCAACACATTTAATCATCACATAAGCAGTTATGCCCCGGTAGCTGTGGCTGGTGGTTATTAAGAGGGGTCACTGTGACCCAGTTTAACAGTTGTTAGTTACTCTGAATTGGTTTGTGTGTACTGGTTCAATGATGTTTTATATAGAAATAAATCTATGCATTTTGCTTCCAAGAAATGTACAAATTTTTTTTTCTAAATCATCTAGTATTCTTCTTCAGTATATTTAGTAATCCATTACACTTCATTACTGTTTGGCCTCTATCATACACAAAGTAGATAGAGTGTGCAATATTAAATTGGTATGGGAATTGGGACAGAACTTGCTGGTTATTTATGTAATTAGGTAAATATTACCTAAGCAAAGGAGGGGTGTTTTAAAAATCATTAACGCATTCAATATGGAATTTGTGTCCTCAGAATTTGTAGGATCCATTTTTCCAACCATCAAGAAAAGACAAAGTTAATTTAAAAAAAAATGAGAAAATACATGTGGCAACGGTCTGATAGGGCATCGTGGACAATGTAGAGAAGAACTAACCAGGAACACATTATGTTCCTATTGATAAATGATATATAACAATATTGATAAACATTGTGTTCTTAACTTTTGCATATGGTTTATATTTCGCAATGTGTTTTCTCTTTTTGTTTTCTTAGGCTTTCAAGGTACAATCTTTTTTTAGAATGATCTTTTACATCTTAACCCAATCAACGGTGAAGCAATTTATCAAAACTCACGGAACTACACTTCCAAAACCTTATGTCTTAACTGATTTTGAAAAGAATGTGGTTTAACAATGTCATCTTCTTGGCATTACCATAGTGAATATAAGACCCTTGTACCACATACAGATATTAAAGTGGCATTCGTATAATATTCATGACCCCTTTTGTTTTAACATAGGCTGTAGAAAGTTGTTTATTCTGTTGCTGAAGCTACATTCAACAATAAGTTAGGTCTGCCCCAATCTCTTCTGATGTCACAATGAAACTTAAAATAAATACTCTGTGTCAAATAGAGCAAAATAGAAGGAGGATGCAGTAGCATTGATGTAACTAGTACAAGAGACCTCTCTGTTTTGGTCATCTGTTCCACTCTAACTTACTCAATTATTAATTTGATACAGTTGTATTTTTGAATCATGTTGAGAATTAAAAATTTGACTGATGTTACATCTAGAATTTTAGATCTGTAACAAGAATCAGGATTGAACACAGTGAGCATAAGCGTCATCCATTAGGAGAAGCAGTTTAGGAAATTTTTGTATAATGTCCTGTATATTGCAAACAAAACTGTAAGGAAATAGGGGGAAAATATATTCTATAAATGGTGAAAGAAATTCCTAACTTTATAGCGGCTGCTTTAAGACAGAATTTATTAATATTTTGTTGCAGGTAAATCCTTTCTCCATGAGTACGAATGTAGTTGATAAGTTAATTTATCACTTTACATGCCTGATCATCTCCTGGCCAATGCACCTAATCCCTAATATACTTCTCTGACCACCTTTTCCCAACTCCCAACTGAAATTGGTAATAAAAAAAAAATGAGATGATCAAGCAAGTTTGTTAACGTTGAAAGTTTTTCAGAAATTTGAATTTTTTAATATTTGTTTTGAACTGCTTACTTTTTATTGAAAGTTTAATTAGTTATTAAAGATTGATAGTTTAAATAGTCAATATTATCCAGAATTGTATGAGTGGGTGGTGGATTAAAAAGAAAAAACCTTTAAGGGTAGGAAAAGGCAACTTGACGGTAGACGTACTTTTGAAAATTGAAAGTACCATTTCAATTAAATGTTTGGAAACATGACTATTATTAAAGTATGTTTTACATTGAAAATAAAACAGTTTTATTAAAGTACAGTAAATTCGTAAATTAACTTTTGTAGAAGGTGTAATTCTAAAAGCAATTTAAACATAATTTTAAAATCAAAAGCTACAATTGAAAATTCTTGATAAGATGGTTACGGTTTATATGTAAACTGAAGCAGTTCTATTAATGTTTAGAAGTTCCTTGTTTACTTTTCACAGCCTGATAAGTGCTGAGTTCACCCTGACCATGTTACATATAAACATTAGGTGGCATTGCATACAACAGCTAATAGTTTGATTTGCATTATATTCAAAGAACTTATTCATCATAATAATTAACTCATTTTGTTCATAGGAAGTCATCCAGGGAGAAGGGAGCTTGGAGGACGGGCCTTCATCCTAAAAAGAAATATTTCTATTTGAATTATCTTTATTTATGTTTGGATATATTGGCTTAATAAAATTAAATACACCCTTAACCTTAAATTATAGCATTCAAATTGTCACTAAAGTAGTAATGTTTCAAAATATACTCATGTTTGTGTAATTATTTGTTTTTGTAATTACCCTAAGCAAAGAATCTTTTTCATAGGAAATTTACAATATTATCTTCCATCTCTCATTTATACAGCATTTACAATACACATACATAGAATGTACATATTCATGCGTAGCTCCAAATTCTTCCAGATTCACCTGCAGGATTGTCACCTCCCGAGCTCAAAATAAGGAACATGGGTTCAGGAAGGTCCCCCATGCAGCTCCTGTAGCCCCGTCATGAGCTTGATAGTAACAGTAGAAACTAAAAGAAGGGAGAATACTGGGAAGTGCCAAAACTCCCTGTGGCGGGTAGAATATAGGAGATCTCACAGCGATTTCCGAGGATGAGTTGTACTAGATCGCTATCATGCTATTGGATTAGGATGATCAGATAATATTTCACGAAAGTTTAGAAAATTGAATAAATGTGTTCCAGGACATTGGGTATATTAATGTCAGTATGAGGTCAGTATTGTAGACGCTAAAGACCACCATTGTCGAAAACGTATATTTAAGAATCTCCATTAATTCATAAGCCATTAGCTTTAGATCAAATCCTCTTTGGAAGGGTATCAGGAATAACTATTAAACTTGTGCTACCGTTTGCATGTCTTGTAGGGCTTTATTGGAACATTTTTTTTGTTTTAGCTGATAGTAGAAGTTACAAAAAGGAACTCGAGGAATCTTGTCAAATATTTTATTTTCGCTTGATTTGAATCTTTTATTTTCAAGCCGTTCAATCATTTTGAGGAAGGAACTTTTTATGGAACTTGAGAATAGGCAGTAGAGCTTCAATCTGAAGTTTTGGGGAGCTTGATAGAAAAAAATTATTGAAAGAAAAAAGTGAGAGGAAGGTGAAAATATAGGTATGTACCTCTTCCCCTCTTAGCTATTACACCTGCATTCAAGTTATCTGAAACAAATTGGGTACTAATAATTACCCAATACTCTCTCCATAATTTATTGGGTCATATGTAGTAAAATGCTCTGGCATTTGGTCCCGTCAATATAATCAAGAGGCTTATATTTCTACATTTTTAATTTTTTATAGATAAAAGGTTGATGACGTAGATATTTTGTATAAAATAAGTTGTAGAAAATTTAAAAATGAACAATTTTAGACCAATCAAATTAACCTAAAACCAATGGCGAGATATGGACGCGCAAGCACCACCCCCTCCCCCCACCAAACACAAATCAGAAGAGAAACCGCGGTGTAGAATTTTGGCATATTCAAGTCTTCACGTAGCTAGGGCTAGTTGGAGTTTGAGGTTTTGAGGTAGCAATAATTTCTGCAGCAACCACAGAAATTTCGTTGCATGTGGACGCTCTAGTTCAAATATCGCCACAAATCATGTTCTATTTGCCTGGTTTTTGTGTATGAATACTACGAGATTACCGTTTCAGTAAGTTTACTGCGGTCGCGTATTTAGCCTGGAAATCTTCCCGGAAAGGAGCGAGCATCTTTTGCCTACCAGGCATTACTATGTTTGTTGCTAGGAAGTTGATTTTAGATTTAAAATGTAACAAAACAATATAACCTGGTTTTTTTTGATAATTTTCGCGACTTGAATCTCAATACAGCGCCGATCTTCATGCCATGAGAAGACAATATACTGTTTGAAAAATACTAATGTTTATGATTCAGCCTACCAAAGTGAGGCAAGAAGTTGCCTAGACTCTGGTTGGCTTCCAGAATATTAGTGGCCCTATTCTAGCTTTTGACAAATTATTTCCAAGACAACATATCTTACACATATATACACATCTTAACTATGTTCTACTTAGCTTTATTACAACTCTGTGTATATTTATGGAAGCTGACACAATGATGTATTTTTTTTTTACATTCAGTCTGGTCGAATTGATTGCGTAACACAATATTTTTAATTCCGTAGGGTTTTTGTTTTTGATTGGAGTTGACCTTTTAAATATGTTCACCTCTCAATCGTCCGGATCCGGTTCTTGTTATGTGTACTGCCTACTTACTCGAGGTCGTACACGCTCTTGTTGATGTATTATTTTGGTATCTCGTCGCTTACGGATATATTTACTGCTAAATCAGAGAAACCGGTTCTAGACCATATGGTCTCTCCCCAGATCGCAAATCACTTTAAAACTTAAGGCACGAGTTTAATTTATTGCTGCAGATTACTGCCCAGTCTCAATTCCATCCATAATTAAAAGAAAAGGGGTTATAAATAAAAAAAAAATGTAAAACTTACGCATGGTTAATTAAAAAAAAAAAACAAAAACAGAAAATAACAAACAAATTACAAACTAATTTAATTAATAAACTACTAAATTGTCACTAAGATCTTTAATCTGTCCAAACCTCCTCAAACCACAAACACTGAGGACAATTCTCCTTATGGTACTTGAGAGGGTTAATCAGCGATTTGGTGTCATAAAGCAGTCCACAGTATATACATTCAGCGCTTTCCTTCACTCCACGTAAAAAACCTGCAATTGATAGAGGGTTATGAAGTGGCTCAATGTTTTTATAGGATCGCCTACGTACCTCTTCTTTTTCAAAATTTACAGCATCGGGATTTCTCCTGACCCATGTAGCCAAATGATGTGCTTGATTCAATGAACAAACAAACGAACTGTTCAAATGAAAATGGCAGACAATCTTATCTTTTTCCAAAATTTTCAAATTAGGATAACCGAAATCGTGAAGATCATAGACTGGCTTATCAATAAGTTCTTCTATGAATTTACACTTTTCCATTCCTTTTCCCCATAATATATCATAGTCTGCAGTGATGGTTAGTAAAAAATTTCTCATGTCTTCATATTGCACATCACCATAGTACCAATCCAATCCGTGGATATGTTTCATCTCCCATAGGTTTGTCCTTGACTGGTTGACGTCTCCAGCATCGTGAGGTGGTTTTAAAACCCAATTACACGACGAACCATGACTGGCGGACACAACGGATAGTTCTTTAACGATGCGCTCTAAAAACCCAGAACCAGACTGGACTGAAGTCAGGACGCCGAGAAGGAGACCGCCTTTTCAAAAAAACGAGAGAACGAGGGGTGCGGGTGCACCGAGGAGATCACCCAGAATGCAGGACGAGAGACCGCGGCGAGCAGAACGACGTTGTTACGAATGTAACAAGACGGGCCACTTGGCGGCCCAATGCACGTTAACGAGGTGCTACGGGTGCGGACGGCGGGGACACGTGGCAAGAGAATGCCCAAGACGTGCAGGCGAAAACAGAAGAAGAGGACACAGGCCGGAACCAATGGAGGTTAACTGCCAGCGCTGGGACTCCAGGGAGACGAGCCGGCGGAGCGACAAAAAGTCGAGCACCGACAGATCATCAGGGGAGGAGAGCGACCCGTCCGAGCGCAGCGGCCCGGCCAGGGACAAAAGGGAGGTAAGTGGAAGGGTCCCATGGAAGAAGGGGCCATCGGGGGTGGACGTAGTAACGGGCCGAGGGAGGAAAGATTGAGGGTGCGAGGAGGGGCGGGGCAACCGGGGAGCGGTGATACTAGTCAACAGTATTAAGGAAGAGGGGAGTAAGAGGTTGCCCGTGGCGAGGTGGGGGGAGTCTGGGTTGAAATTCCTATTAGATACGGGGAGCACCCACTCAATAGTAAGTGAAAGAGGGGCTAGGGAATTGGGGGTGTCGTCACGAAGAAAACTCTGTGAATGTGTGATCACGACGATTAGCGGGCGCTGTAAGACGGCCGGGGAGGTAGTGGTAGAGTTGGGCGAACTCGGCAGAAAAGGAACAGCAGTGCAGATGCACGTCGTAAGTAGGGTGTCCACCGACTACGACGTAATTATAGGGTGCGACGCAATCAGAATGGCGGGACTTGACCTAAAGTACGGAAAGGGCCTGTGGAGGTTCAAATCGGGAACAGACAGGTACGTCGTAAAAGGGGGGCGCGGGGAGGAGAAGGGGGTTAGAATCGGAGCGGCCCTATGCGACGAAGAGCCCGTGAAGAAGGTCATAAAGGAAAATCGCGATCTGTTTTATCGGGAGGGCGAAACGCTCCCCACCACGGGGAGAACGGAACATCGCATTAGTTTAACAACGGAGGCGCCCGTATATGTGAAGGATAGGAGGTACCCACAGGCGATGAGGGAAATTATAAGGGAACAGCTAACGGAGCTGCGCGAATAGGGTATAATCAGAGTGAGCAAGTCCCCGTTCAACAGCCCACTGTGGGTAGTAGAGAAGCGGTCGACGGGGGAGGGGGAAGAGAGAAAGAAATATAGGGTGGTAGTGGATTATAGAAAACTGAACGAGGTCACCCAAGACGAACGGTATCCTCTGCCGAGGATCGAGGACATCATAGACAGGCTGTCGGGAGCAGTTATATTTGGTACGTTAAATCTCAAGAGCGGCCACCACCAAGTTAGGATGGCGGAGGAGGATGCCGGGAAGACCGCCTTCACCTGGGAACGTGGGCAATTTGAATTTATACGGATGCCCTTCGGGCTAAAGGGGGCCCCGCTGACGTTCCAACGTCTCATGGATGAGCTGCAGAGCGGCCTGGGGGAGGATTTCTCGCAGGTCTATATGGACTATTTGATCAGTAAATCGAGGGAGGAGCACGTCCAGCACCTGCGAGAGGTCCTCACCAGAATCCGGGAATTTGGGCTGAAATTATCAAGGGAGAAGTCACAGTTCGGGTTAAGTGAGATCCGATTCCTGGGGCACGTGGTCTCGAGCAAAGGGGTGAGACCGGATCCCGACAGGGTGCGGGTCATCCGCGAGGCACCGCTACCCAGGAACGTGCGCGGGGTGCGGCGGTTCCTAGGCATGGTTAACTACTATAGAAAATTCATACCGGGAATCGCAGAACTGACCGGACCGCTGACCGAGCTATTGAAGAAGGGGAGGCAATTTCACTTGGGGCCCACACAACTAAGGAGTATAGAAAGATGCCGAGTTTCTGCGCATGCGCTACTATTAACAACCACGTACAACTATCGCTCTCCAAATCAATACCGATAACTACCGTTATAGACCCTTTTTCGTCTTTGGGATTGTGTCAACTGGCAACTTAAGTGAGGTGGCCACGAGGGAGCCCTCAATAAGTGAGTAGCTAGTACATTGGTGTGAAGTGTAAATAATAGTGACATCGGAGAGAGTAGTCGGCCATCTTGACTGAGGTATCAGTCGTCGTTCACGATACATAGCCGTTCTGAGCCAGACCTGATAGGTGGCTCAGAGCCAAGACCGGTGACTCGCCACTGGAATCCCACCGGCGCTACGTATTTTATTTATTTATTTTCTTTTTTTTTTAACTAACAAAAATCTTCGCTAATGACAAAATGAGATTTTATCAGCAGATAATATCACAAAATAAAAAGAAAAGATCGAGGTCCTTAGGTCCAACTCCACCAACGTCGCCAGTAAAGCGAAAACCCAGACGCTCAAATAGGAACATCCCTACAAACTCATCTGCTGCCAGCTCTATGGAAGATCTACCACCACTTGCCAGCACTTCAAAAGAAGAAACTGTAGCAGAATCTCCATTCTTCACACCGAATAGCTTCGAGGTACTGAGAAATAGCCAACCTGACGACATGGAAGTTATTCAAACACCAACACAGCCCAAGCCACCTGCTATATTCGTAAGGAATATTAGCAATTTCAAACTATTATGCTCACAAATGAGCAAAGTTGTAGGTACCGGAAAATATACGTGCCTCAATCGCTCTCGGGATACAAAAATTTTCCCAGACACTCCGGATACTTATCGAGCGATCATTAAGTATTTGGAAGAAACCAATGCAGACTTCCATACATACCAGTTGAAACAAGAACGATCGCTTCGAGTAGTGATAAGAAATCTGCACCCGACCACACCAGCTGATGAAATTGAAGACGAACTATCAGCTCTGGGGTTCAAAGTTCGGCCAATAACCAACGTTTTACGTGAGGACAGACAACAAAACGAATCCACCAAAACGGCATTACCGTTATTTTTTGTAGATCTCGAGCGGACACCTGGCGTAGAGAAAATTTATGAATTGAAGGGTTTGCTGCAAAAAGGAGGTAGCTCCAATTTTTCCATTTGTTGGGAAACCAAACAAAACGTTTAAAAAATTCAAATTTTAAGTTATGTAAAAATATTGTTGTTGCTTACTTTCAATTATGGTGTTTACATATTACAATTGGAGCTGCATCCTTTTTGTGCCAAATAAAAGAGGTTTTTTTTTGACACAAGAAAGTGTTTCTAACTCCCAACAGCTATGGGATGGAGCTACCTCCTTTTTGCAGCAAACCCTTCAATTAACAACCCTGTATTACACAAGAATACAGGTCGAAAAACCTTACCCCAATAGAGACATCGTCCAATGCCATAATTGCCAGGCATATGGGCACACAAAATCGTATTGCCACCACCCTCCTAGGTGTGTAAAGTGTAGTGGGCAGCACAAAAGCGAATTGTGCAAAAAGCCCCTAAAATCGCCTGCTGTATGCGTGCTCTGCCAGCAAGACCATCCGGCCAACTACAAGGGCTGTGAGGCCTATAGAATCCTCAAGTACAGGAGCGAGCAACGTCGCCGGCCAGAAGAAGAGAAGCCAGTAACAGGTAGCTCAAGAAGCGCCCCCACCAGAAATTTGAGGCCTTCTGTCTCTTTTGCTGATGCCGTTCGGAACAGAGAGCAGTCACAGGCACTGCCCACTTCTCGTCCGCAAGTATCTCTTCCCCAGCATTCCGCTCATCCCGCCAACCAGCAAACCCAATCCCATCCTCAACCACACATCTCGCATATTCCTTCCCCTCCAAGCTCTTCAGATCTCACTAGCCTATTAACATCATTCCTTACAGAATTCAGAACCCTAATTACCCCTCTCATTTCCCTTCTTACAAATCTTGTCTCCTACCTTATCCCCATTAAACAAAATCCATAAGTGGATCCTTCTGACTCCTTATCCATTCTCCTTTGGAATGCGAATGGTGTTCGCACCCACACTAACGAACTGACAGCACTACTCCATGACAAGAAGATCGACGTAGCTCTTATTACTGAAACAAGACTTACGAGCAAACGACCATTTACCGTTCGACAGTACCAGACTTATCGTACTGATCACCCAGATGGAACAGCTCATGCAGGTACCGCTGTCATTGCCCATAACTCCATATCCCACCACATAGTTCCTTTGGTATCACATGATTTCCTTCAATCCACTGCAGTGTCAATCACCACCTTCACTTTTCCTCTTACACTTGCATCAACGTACTGCCCTCCCAATAAATCCATTTCCGACTCCCAATTCATCTCCTTTCTAGACTCCATCGGACATCGTTTCCTTGTGGGTGGGGACTTTAATGCGAAGCACCAACACTGGGGGTCAAGATCCACAAATACACGAGGACGTGCTTTGCTGTCTGCACTCACACGGAAACATTGCTCCACTATCACTCCTGACACAGCCACCTATTGGCCATCAGATCCCAACCGAAATCCTGATCTCCTTGACTTCTTTTTTTACAATAATTTAGGAACACTAAACTATTCACTCAAGCGCCTCGATGACCTTTCCTCCGATCATAGCCCTTTATTATTAACCATTTCCTTAAGACCAATTCACAAACTGCCTCCTCCTTCATTTATTAGGGGCCCAGTTGACTGGGACCACTTCCGTCAGCTTCTTACAGAGTCCGTAAACCCAAATTACCCCTGAAAACATCCCAAGACCTAGACGATGCAGTGCATTCTTTCACTACTCTGGTCCAGAGGTCGGCTTGGGAGGCATCGTCACCCCATCGTCACACAAAAATCCACAATCATAATCGTTTACCTCAGCATCTCAAAGATCTAATCCAATCCAAACGCCGCTCCAGAACAGTGTGGCAAAGATCCCGGCATCCTATTGATCGTCGCACGTACAATCAGTACTGCCGATTGGTAAAGCGGCGATTGGCATCCTTCCGTTCCGATTCTTTCAATTCCTATCTCTCCTCTCTGTCCACCAGGGATAACTCCTTGTGAAACGTAACCAAAAAAATCCTAAAGTATCAACCTGTTTCACACCCACTCCGTCGTGATGATGGGTCCTGGGCGGCTTCGGATGGGGATAGGTCGGAGGAATTTGCTCTGCATCTTACCCATACTTTCACACCTCACCTTTCTCATCAAAGCCATACTCACAGCACAACTGTGGAAGATTTCCTCACTTCACCTATTCCTCTCTCTCTTCCACCAAGAGCCGTTAACCCCTCTGAGGTTAAATACCTTCTGAAAAACTTACCTTACCGAAAATCCCCTGGATATGATCTCCTTACTCCTCAAATTCTCAAACAACTTCCTCCTAAAGCCATAATCTTCCTAACCTACATATATAATTGCATAATCCGAACGACGCACTTTCCTCTCCTCTGGAAACACTCCATTATTGTCCTATTCGCCAAACCCGGTAAACCACCCAATGACGCCTCATCTTATCTTCCAATTAGCCTACTCCCTATCCTCTCAAAAATATTTGAGAAACTCCTACTAAAACGTCTACTTCCCATTGTTGAATCCAAAAACCTTTTTCCCACACACCAGTTTGGTTTCCGCCAACGACATTCCACTGCTCAACAAGGCTTTCGCGTTGTTGATCACATCTCCTCAGCCCTTGAAACCAAAAAGTATTGCACTGCTGCCTTTCTCGATATAGCTCAAGCTTTTGACAGGGTTTGGCACGCAGGTTTGCTCTACAAGCTCAAAAGATATTTACCACAGACCCTTTTCCTAATCCTACAGTCCTACCTTTCAAACCGCTTCTTCCAAGTCCGCTGTGGTTTAGAATACTCTAACTACTATCCCATAAGTGCAGGAGTTCCACAGGGCAGTGTCCTGGGCCCCATCCTCTATAACCTATACACCGCTGATGTCCCCTCTACTCCCAATACCTTCTTGGCCACATTTGCAGATGACACTGCAGTCTTGTCATCCCATCCAGACCCCGACATAGCATCCCATAACCTTCAAAAACACCTTGACGAGATCGAGTATTGGTGCAATCAATGGTTGATCAAAGTTAATGAAGCAAAATGCTCCCACATTACCTTCACCCTTTGTCGCAAGTCTGGTCCACTAGTTTATTTTAATTCTATTCCTCTCCCTGTATCCGAGACAGTACGGTACTTAGGCTTCCATCTTGACAAACGACTGACCTGGAACCCACATACGAGACTAAAAAGACAAGAACTAAACAGACGCTTTGGACAACTGTACAGACTACTTCAAAGGACATCCCATCTCTCAATAGAAAATAAACTACTAATCTACAAAGTTATACTTAAACCAATCTGGACATACGGAATAGAGCTATGGGGGACAGCAAAAAAGTCTAACATCAAGCGTATCCAATCCTTTCAATCAAAAGTCCTGAGAACAATAGTAAATGCCCCTTATTATGTCAGCAACAAAACCCTTCATAACGACCTTAATATACCCTACATTCTAGAACTCATCCCTTCCAAGTTTACGAAATTCCACAGTAGCCTTTCCAACCACCCTAATCCTGTAGCAAAGTCAATGCACTGCGCCACTCATCCCTATAATCCTCCTCGGAGACTGAAACGGCAGTGGCCTCGTGACCTGCTATAAACGCGTGACAGTGGGAGTCCTGGCAATGGCCAGTCTCTCCAATCATGTCCTGAGCGTCTGTGGCTCTCGCGCTCTTGGTCAGCCTCCACTGGCTAGTATCCGGTGACGCGGCTGACGGAGGAGCGTGGGGGACTTCCCAAGACTCCGCTTTCTCTTTGCGGTGGATTTGGGGGGTCTCTGGGCTGTCTGTAAATATTGTATGAATGAGCGAGTGAATGATGAACTGTAAATATTGTATAAATGAGAGCATATATCTTAATTACTTATTGCCTTATAAAAGGTAGATTGTAATTATAGCCCAATAAAGAGTATATATATATATATATATATATATATATATATATATTATTATTAAAGAAAGATGCCGGGAGATCTTGACAACCCAACCCCTACTGGAGTTTCCCGATTTTGACAGACCGTTTAAAATCACAACGGACGCGAGTGAAGCAGCAATAGGGGCGGTGCTTTCGCAAGCCTGCAGCGAGGGGGAGAAACCAATTGCCTACGTGGGTCACAAACTAAATCCGGCGGAGAGGAGATATAGCGCGATCGAACGCGAATTGTTGGCGGTGGTGTGGGGGTGGAACACTTCCAACCATACGTCTATGGACGACGGTTTGAGTTGTTCACAGACCATAAGCCGCTGGTCTACGTGGGAACGCTGAAGGAATCCTCCGCTAGGGTGGCCCGTTGGAAGGAACGTCTGGCGCCGTATACATTTCGGGTAGCCCACAAGAAAGGTAGCGAAAACGCGGTGGCGGATTGGCTGTTGAGGGATTTAGTCGTCAACGCCATGGAGGACGACCCGCCACAGGAATAACCGTTCGCGTTGCGCTACCTACGCGAGAGAACGGCCCCGAAATACCGGTAGTCCAACAGAGCGCGGAAGAAGAAAGGACCCAACCGACCGAGCCGTTCGCGGTAAGGTATCTCCGGGAGTGGACGGAAAGGGGACCGGAATTACCTCTAGTCGAGAGGGAAGCCAGGGCGGAAGTATCGCCGACGGAACGGCCAAGGGAACTGAGGTAAATTGATGAGATTATAAACAACAAGAAATGGAAAATAGTAGTAAAGTCAAGACAGGCAATGGGGGTGGAGACACGGACAACGACGTACGCAGGACTGACCACACTGACAGTAAGGACGCACTCGACTATAACAGAAGAGGACCTGATACGGATTATACAGGGATTTGCGGAGTGGGGAAGGGCGTATCACATATTTGTAGGGAACCGACTGCTCGCAGAAAAGGTGAAGGGGTTATGGAGACAAGAGAGGATAGGAATAGAATACGACTTGACAAGATGCCTAAGACAGGTGGAAACCATTACCGACGAACAAACTCAGAGACGGATAGTTACAGACCACCACACGGGGAAGACGAACCACAGGGGGATAGAGGAGACCGACCGCGCAATAAGAAAAATGTATTTTTGCCGAGGGATTGGAAAGACATAGGCAGCTGCGAGATATGCCAGAGGAGCAAGTACGAGAGACACCCACCAGTGACGCCGTAAGTCATAACCGAGACGCCAATAGAGCCGCTTAGGAGCGTACAACTAGATGTCTATTCGAACGCAGGTCAATCGTAGTCAATCGCCCGAGGCAGTGTGGGAGGGGGTTTTAAATTGGTGCGCGACCTACGGGGTACCGGAGTGGGTCACAGCGGATTGTGGCCGAGAATTTCGAGAACGGCTTCATACGCGAACAAGCACAGGAGTTAGGAATAATTTGGCACAAGAATACACCCCACCATATCAAGGGACGCACACTGGTTCCTAACGACGAAAAACGGGACAAAAGTCCATTTTTGACACTTTCGTGGCCATAAAATGGTATTATAATTCAGTTAGAGAGGTACCTAAGGTATTCAGAACCGATGGTTTCTAAGCTCTGGTCGTTATATTTTAAGCTCATCTACTTGAAGAAAGAGTAAGGGGTTAAGAATAAACGAGAAAATCGCGAGGAAAAGCCAAGTTTTGTAATGACGGGTAAAAGATATTTCAAGCTTATTTTAAAATTGTCTTTCAGTGGCTTTCTTTTACATGGCAAAAAATGAAGCTAGCACGTTATTCACACTCGGGAAAATGTAACGATAACGTGCGTTTAGATCGTTTAATAGAAGAAAAATTCTAGTTTTTATACATTATTTACGCTTTTAGAAGCTTATGAATCTTCCGCTTCCACCCGCTTTTTAAAATGAAGTTGATTCGTGTTCATACAAGTATGGAGAAGCGATTAAAACACAAATTAGCTGCGACCGAGTGCGACCCTTGATTCTAGATCCTTATTAGTGGAGACAAACGCGTCTGTTTATTTACATTCTGAGTATTTGACTCGCTATTGAAAGAAAAATGAAAGAAATATACAAATGTGGTCCATTCCTTGTTGAGCTTCTGACTCAGTTGTTACCACCATTCTAAAGATAATAATCATAGTTTCTGCCATAAAAGTGCCGTATTTGAAGTTCGAACAAACGCAAAGGTAAGGAATTGAGTGAGCTATATTCAATTTCTGAACATTAATATGCAATGAAGTATAGTTTGACAAAGAGCGGGCTCACACATCTTTCAAAAAAAATTTCAGAGCTTATGGGCAATGTAGGAAGCCTTTCAAATTTGTTCGGGACCAAACCGAAGAAGGACGAAAGTGCATACGCTATCAAAAGAAGAAGCCCTTGCTCTGTTTGTCGAAACAACAAAGTAAAATTATAATAATCACGAACTCTCTGGATTTATGTACGAAGACGGAATTAAAAACTGATGTTTACCAACTTTACTACATTACTCATCATGTTGTTTTTTTCAAATATAGCCATTAATCGGGGTAATATTTTTATTGTGAGGACCTAACTATGCTTATGTGCAGTGTACCTACATGTATTTATTTACCAATACATTTTTTCACACTAAAAACAATGATGACTATGTGGAAAACTTACCTAATATTTTCTTGGTTTTTGAATAAGTCGCGTAAGCTAACACCATTGCATTCAGCGTAAAAAAAAAACTTTGAAAATCATGGGTCACACTTGATTTTTGTGAAAGTTTTTTGTGTGTCTATTTTTGGACTATTTTTGCGCTATTTTTGGAAAATTTATCACCAGTTTTCCATCAAGGGCAATCTATGTGGGATTGATAAATAATTAGCCTGGCTTGCTATTGATGCTTGTATTACAACTGTAAATAACAATAAAATATTAACAACTGTTTATAATGTCATGCAAGGGTTTAACTGACTTGAGAATTTAACTGACCTGAATCAATTCAATGCCAGGATTTATGAAAGTAATAATAATTCACTAAGAGTACTAACAATCGTACATAATGAAAGCATTCACAGAACATAAAGGTAGAACTGAGTGGAGCACATTCAGAGCAGGTTATGAATGCTCCACTCATCAATAGTATCTCCCCTGGTGTAGACTCAAGGAAGCTCCATGTAACCTGCGACTCCTAACGGCATCAGAGAGAACAAGTTTGGAACGGACATATCGTTTCAAACTTACATATATATGTACGCAGCACCATTTAATTAAGCAGACCATACCTGCTCCTGTTTCGTTTTTACAATGCTGTATGAAGTCGTGAACTATTAAAATCCAAAAGGCTGCTCCTACTTCATTTTTACAATGCTGTATGAGGTCATGAGCTAATAAAATCCAAAAATGGTATGAAATAACGCATGTAATTAATAGACCGCATATTGTGAAACTTTAAATTACCTGTCATCTCCATACATAAATATATAAATACATTTTAGAACGAAAAGAACAAGTCTTCTCCTGCTTCCTTTTCTACATCGAACCATGGAAATAAATATAAAGGGTGCATATTTGCGATATTCCAATATTCAGCATCTGGAGATTACAACTAATTACATAATTAACACACTAACACATAATTAAATAATTCGAAATTTGCAACCTCTGCATAAACGTATGTCAATATAATTACTTGTTTAAGAACTTCTTGTTCAAATAACAAAATGTTGACAATTTTATAACATTCCAGATGTCCGTTATTTGTTGCTTTGACAGTTTATAAATCAATTGGAGAACTAGGAGAAGGGACAGTTTATAAAATCAACCAGTTGGAATTGAAGTCGACCAAGTACGGACTGGGTCAGCAAGCTACGTTAGAAGGGGAATAACTCCCGATATTTATCGAGCGATTGTTAAATATTTGGATGAAACCAATGCAGACTACCACACCTACCAATTAAAGCAGGAACGATCACCCCGAGTGGTGATCAGAAATTTGCACCCGACCACACCAGCTGACGAAATAGAAGAAGAACTCTCAGCTCTCGGATACAAAGTTCGCCAAATAACAAAAGTGTTGCGTGAGGATAGGCAACAGGATGAAACAATAAAAACGGCATTACCACTGTTCTTTGTTGATCTCGAGAGGACACCTGGAGTCGAGAAGATATACGACCTAACAAACCTGTACTACACAAGGGTACAGGTGGAAAAACGGTATCCCAATCGCGATATCGTCCAGTGCCATAACTGTCAGACGTATGGGCACACAAAATCTTACTGTCACCGCCCTCCCAGGTGTGTTAAGTGTAGTGGGCAGCACAAAAGCGAATTGTGTAAAAAGCCCCTTAAATCGCCTGCGGTATGCGTGCTTTGCCAGCAAGGACATCCGGCCAACTACAAGGGCTGTGAGGCCTACAGAACGCTGAAGTCCAGGACAGAACAACGTCGTCAGCCAGTAGAGAAAAAAACTTGCAGCAAGAAGCGGCCCAGCCAGAAATGTGAGGCCTTTTGTCTCTTTCGCCGATGCCGTTCGCAACAGAGAGCAGTCACAGGCACCGTCCACTCCCTGTCCGCAAGATTACCTTTCCCGGCATTCCATTCATCCCGTTAAACCTCAAGCTCAATCCCATCCTCAACCACACATCTCGCATATTCCTCCACCTTCAAGTTCTTCGGATCTCACTAGCCTATTAACCTCATTCCTTACAGAGTTCAGAACCCTAATTACCCCTCTCATTTCCCTTCTAACAAATCTTGTCTCCTACCTTATCCCCGTTAAACAAAATCCATAAGTGGATCCTTCCGACTCAAACTATTTGGAAAACTTTTAACGTAAAAAACTTAAGAGAATATACCAAAATATATATAAAAACGGATGTAATCTTATTATGCGAGGTATTTGAAAAAATTCGTGAGCTCTGTATGGGCATATATTGTTTAGACCCAGCATATTTTATGTCTCTTCCGGGGTTAAGCTACGAGGCAATGTTGAAAACGACAAATATTCAGTTGGATATTATAAAGGATTTAGATATGGTACTATTTATCAAAAAAGGCATTCGAGGCGGTATTACACAAGTCGTCAAGCGTCATGGTAAAGGAAATAATTATCTTATTGATGGTTATGATCCCGATCAGCCCATTAGCTACTTAATATATGCAGACGTGAATAATTTTTATGGTTAAGCAATGAACTGTTTCCTTCCTTATGGTGACTTGGAATGGTATAATGAAGATTTAGACGTACTAAATGTTCCTGATGATTCGGAGGTAGGCTATATACTTGACGTTGACATTGATTATCCCGAAGCTATACACGATTTGCATTCGGAATTACACTTATTACCTGAAAAATCAAAACCTCCTGGCAATAAAACAACAGAAAAGTTACTAAGTACGCTTACACCGAAAACCCGTTATATCGTACACTATGTCAACTTGAAACAAGCTCTGAATCTCGGGATTAAATAGACGAAAATCCATGGGATTTTGGAATTTAAGCATAAAAATTGGTTAGCGTCATACATAAATTTAAATACTCAACATAGAGCAGTCGACCAATCCTTTTGAATCAAATTTCTTTAAGCTCATGAATAACGCTTGTTTTGGCAAATTTATGGAAAATGTGAGAAAACGAATAGACCATAAAATTGTAACAAAAGCATTAAACAAACTAGTTAAGAAGCCAAATTTCAAAGAAAGAATAATTTTTACTGAAAATGTAGTGTCCGTCCAGTTAGATAAGGAATGACACGTATTTGATAAGCCTCTATATCTCGGCTTTAGCATATTGGAACTCTCAATGGTTTTTTGTACAAATTACACTATGACGTATTTCTAACACCATATACACCGCAAAATATAAACCTCTGCTATATAGATACAGATTGGCTTTTATACCTAATTAATACAACATACTTACAATGATATAAGTGAGAATTTAAAAGATTATTTTGACACGAGTAATTAATTATCCGACAGATCATCGTTGTTACTCTGATAAAAAAACAAAAAAGTAGTAGGAATGCTCAAAGATGAAACAGCTGGTGACCCGATTGTCGAATACGTTGGCTTAAGACCAAAAATGTATTCATTCATCACTAAAAAGGGCTTATTAATAAAACGGTGCAGTTGGAGAATTCACCTTTCAAAATTACCCAGATACTATAAGGAATTATGACTCGATGTATAGCCAATTTCAAATCATTCAATCAAAAAGACATCAAGTGAAAACGGTTTTAATAAATAAAAAATCCCTCTGCCCATATGATGAGAAACGTCATACATTGGACAATACAGTGGATACACTTCCTTATGGCCAACGCCTATAGTAAGAACTTTTTATTTGGTTACACAATGTCACTTTTATTTATCCAAGATTTTTCACCTAAGCCTAACCATTTGACACAAAGTTTATTTCCTTTCTTCCTCAAAAGTTTTTCAACGTGGCAAACATCTGGATTGGATGTTTTTTGAAGATCTTATGTATAAAAAGATATTTGTATTGGTGGCTCGTGTTAATCTTTTCAAATGTAAGTGATTGACTGCGTCTGCTGAATTCGACGAATCTTAAAGATTTCCGCCGTCCACTTCGGTGTAAATCCCCTCGAAAAGATTGTTATCTGTTTAGATATGCTTACAAAATCCCCTTCGTCAAATCGGGATTTGTTCGCTTGTAACTTGTGAACAGTTGTCAACAATTGTTTTTGCACTTTTTTTTATTTAACATCGTGGGGTCTCATGAGGAATTGTATTCAACCAGCAATTGTGGTAAAATATTAATGTAATTGTAATTACCTTTAAAACTAAATGGTTTTTAAAACATTCTTTCTTTTAAGCTTCTATTAAATCGTTCAACAATGCTCGCTTTTATGTTACTAAAAGTGCTGTAATGGTTAATGTTATATTTTTTCATCAAGGAGCTAAATCGTGAATTATTTTTTCCATCGCCTTGCTTATCTCATTTCCAATTTTATTTTTCACCGGGAGGGCCCATGCATATTTCGAGAAGCAGTCTAGAACAGTCAATATGTATTTATTTCCTTTGTTTTCACGAGCGTAAGGGATCATTTCTACGAGATCCGCTTGTCACAAATCATTTATACCCTTTAAGACTGTCTTTCGTCGTACATAATTCTTCCTTGCTGGCTTGTGCAATTCTTCAACGACTTTTTTTTTTACTGCAGACATTTCCACACTTTTCACTTTGGTTTTATTTATTTTTTCAAGTCACTTATACACTTATGCAAGTAGTTGACAGTCACTGCGTCAGTTTTATCGATAGGCGAGTCAACGTTTGATATTCTTCTACCATGAACATTATATATATTCTTTTGCAATGTAATCGCGTTCTTCTCAAGGTACTCCTTTGTTACGGCGTCATATCCGTTAATGGGTGGGGCGAAATTCAGCAGCCTTTTATTACCTCCGCTTATATAATTGCCGGGCCAATTTTTAAAGTTTGTATAATACATCCCCAAGTTATCCACATATATTTTGGACGCCGCATTGCCCGATTCGACCGGCCAACCGACCTTAATGATGCGAACATCACCTGCATCTATATACTGTTCAGGCTTTAGCGGACTAAAAGGAAAAACATTATTTTTTTCTTTTTTTTTTCTATTTTTCGAATGCTTTTTCAAAAGGTGAGATCCAAACTTGTTAACCGTCATGACGACGGGCAGCGACCTAATGACTGGGTTTGATAAGTTTATAATATTATATTTTCTTCACGCAGTTCCTCAATTATTGATTGCATCTCGTTTACATGACCTTCGTGACCTGCACTAGATGATACCAGTAACAGCCTTAAACGATCTACGAGTTCATTCGGATCGTTCCAATATTCAAAGTGCGCCTTTCTTCATCAATCCAGTCCCTTGTTTAAATGAACGTTTTTTAATCGAAGAGGGCGCTGCTATCTTAAGATCTTGAACTTTAAATAGTTTTGCAATAATGTTTTTATATTTTTCAGAACGGTTACCGCGCATACCTTGTTCCGCACTCGTTGTGAGCATTCGTCATGATTAAAGTCTCGTTGTACTTTGCAAGATCATTTTCCGTATATTCTCGAGGAGATTTTAAAAATATTTGAAAAAATCCGGGAGTACCTTCATATTCTTGATCATTTATTGAAATATCATCGCTGTTAGGTATCAAATGTACGTCTGTAGAGTCTCCTATGGACAGTCCTCCGGTGGGCCTAACCCGGATTCCATAATAGTTATCATATTCTTTTGATCCTACTTTGAATAGTTTATACATTTACGTTTTCTGCAATGAGCCAAGAGTATCGAAATACTCTTGAAATTGATTGTTTCCCTCGGGGGTATTGATTAATTCATGTATTTGACTCATCGAAGGCTCTTCGGATTCGTATACATCTTATCCCTGCTCCTCTTCCTCCCCTGGTTTCGGCTTGATCGCAACAGGAGTCCCTGTAAGATTTGAAAATTCATCAGTTTGAGGTGCTAAAGTTCGTCTATGATAAAACCGTTTTAATCGTTCAGGAGTAGATCTATGGCGATGCTGCTGCTGCTTGTCGGAGTTTCATTGGAGGTTATTTCATCGCCCAGTGATTCTATTGTATAAGGTGTTTTTTTAGCAGTGTCTGTAAACGTTTTTATCGCCGGCGGTTCTTGTAATTTCTTTTTTTTTAATCTCTTCTTGAATATTTATCAAAGGCTGTAGCACAGGAGCAAATATCTTTTCACTTTCCGTTTGCCTATCTTGCATTCCTCTTTTTATTGCTCGAAACTTTTTTCTTAGCGTTTCACTAACGTGTCGTGAGTTACTTGCCATTTTACCTCATGACTGCTATACGCTGCAAGCAGGTCTTTTATAAGTCTGCAATAAACGTGTCAAGACATTTTCTAAAGCGGCCATCGTTAAAGCCTCTAGTCTTATCGATAACAAGACAATCGTACGGTTTCTCCCAGCACAACGAACATAAATTTTTAAACTGTGTAAAACTGAAATTGGAATTACTCACATGCTCATCATAAATATGTTTTAAATTTAATTCATCTTGTTTAAAAACTATGAGAAAATTTACATTACATCTGATGAGGTTCCTCGGTATGCAGACATAATGCGTCAAATAGAAGCAGTCGAGGCCATTATGTCGGCCATAACTATAGTAGCGCTTAATGTCTCCTTGATCATCCGTTGTCACATCGTCGAAAACGCAGATAGAGTTTGGTTTTACATTTTGCTCAAAGTCTTTACTACCTGAGAATGTGTAAAAACATATTTCAAGGACTCTATTTAGAACAGTATTCAAATATTGATATTGAGTTTGATGTAATGTTTTTTTCAAAGATGTAGACGTTTTCAAATTTTAAACCGTTGGAATGTAATAAAATAGTGGGTATAACATTAGTCTTTTCACATCCGCTAGGACCGCATATAACAGCTCGTAAGCTGTTTGGAAATAATTCACCGTGTTTTCGGCGGACGGGTTTCGTTTCATCCGGCAATGTCAAGACATTTATTTAAAGCTGGAAAACGTGCCGTTTGCACTACCAATCTCATTTTGACTAGATACTTGCTGTCTACCGCACATATAAAGCCCCGAGGATTTATTTAAGCATCATAGAATGCGACGAACCACGCACAAAGGAAGAGGTCTCATCAATAGTATCATAAACAAGTTACCCGTTGAATTACATATTCCGGGCTATCAATACTGCGGACCCGGAACGAATTTGAACAAGAGATTAGCAAGAGCTGATAGCGGGCTCAATCCGTTGGATCGAGCTTGTAAAGAGCACGATATATACTACAGTAAGCGTAGGGATGGTGAAAGTAGACGTGCGGCCGATAAAATCCTAGATGAAAAGGCTTGGCAAAGAGTAAGGGCATCCGATTCATCATTAGGGGAAAAAGCATCGGCTTGGTTTGTAACGAACGCGATGAAATTGAAACGAAAGCTGGGGTCAGGAATAAAAACAGGAAGAATACAAAACTAAGTTTTAGGAATCTCGTAAATTCCGTGAAGAATAAAAGTAAAAATAAAAACATCTCCTCCATCACAGACGCGACTAAAGCGGCTTATTATACGGCTAAACGACTTCTCAGAAACAATGAGTCACCTATGCCTCCACGCATCCTCCCAGTGCCAAAGTCAGGGGGTTCTTGCCATTTATCATGCCCATATTGGCCGGACTATCTGCAATAGGATCTAGCAGGAGGTGCTGCGAGTGTTGCAAAATCGGCCAATGAAGCAACAGACGCTAAAAATAAATTGGATGAATTAAAACGTCATAATCTGGCATTGGAAGCTCAGAAGATTCAGAAGATTGGAAAAGGTCTGTTTCTCAAACCGTACAGGAAAGGTTATGGACTGTTTATAACACCATCTTCTACTGCTACTACTACTACTATTTTCAAAAAGAGAAGAGGGTCGTCACAAACGAAAAAGAAACAGATGACTTGACTACCACGAAGAGGGCTAACGGACCTCGAGTTGAATTATTACGCTAAAAATGTTGTGAGAATTCCATATTCTAGCGGCGTTTTCATGATCGACTCCCTTCCGGATCACCCGCTATATAGATATGAATCAGAAATCGTCAATTTGTAACCGAGTTCAAAGAAGGGTTCCCATTGGGGATGTAGCGACCGCTAACTACTTTTATTGATGATACTCTTGGTTGTAGATTATTTTATTACCTCTCATATATCTTAATAGCTGAGGAGACGGCTTCAGGTTCCCAAAGGAATCGAAATAATTTCATAATTTCGCCTTTACAACATCATTCTTTTTTACATAACATACCCTGTCGGGTCGTCACGAGGGGGGTGCCTGGTTACCCTAGCCCCTGGTGACAAGTGAGCTTTGTTCGAGTTTATAACCTGGACAATCGTTTCATGACGGCGTTACTATCTGACTCCATTTTTGATAGGTATGTGCCCCGACAAAGCACTATGTTCAGGAGAAGAGGTACAGGGTGGGTTTATAGGTGGTTTATGCGGTCTTGGAATGACCACGAATTCACACTCGGTATCTAACGGTAGGCGAAAACCGTCCGGATCCCAAAGGCGAGTGTGAACCGGAGAAAAGCAGACTGGATTGCCGTGGGAGACGCTACGAGGAAAGTTTGTGGGGCCACGGCAACCGTCGTCCGCGAGGGAGAGGTCTCTCCCAAGGAGGTGCTAGTTTTAGCGAGACGAAGGCAGAGATTCCCACTAGGAAGGTGTTGGGTCTGACAACGCCGGACTAAAACATAGCGAGGTTAGGAGAGAGAGATGCAGAGGTAGTTGAACATATTGAAAGAAAGATACATATTTTCTGATATTCATTTGATGATATAGATACGAGGTCTGGTACGAGAAGAGGGGAACTTATAATTATTCATAATTAAGAGGTGGCCACAACAACATCATTAAATAAATTATTAAACAGCGTCCTTGTATTCAAACTAAAACACCCTAATGGTCCATTTTCTACATTAGGTAAAAGAAAATCTGCAGGATTCACATGTTGGTTATAAATATCAAGCACTTATTCAACGAACTCAGAGAATTATTAATTTTCTCCATTAAAGACACAAATTTCGTTGGGGTTCATCAGGTGAACCTCTCAATACAAGTACATTATTGTCTTCTCGGATGGGCGATTCATAAAGATTTTTGAATATCTCGTTTAGCCGGAAATAAACGGAAGCTATTAAATAATCTACTAAGCTATTAACTCACACGTATCTGGACCGTCACTGTTTCCGGGATTAGACCAGCAACACCCTGTGAAAGGCCCGTTAGCTGCTCTGTCCTTATTTTTTTCCCCTGCGGAACGTAGCTCTTTAACAGTTTTATACCTCTCACATATAAGCCGGCTAGAGGATGATCCAGAGTCAATATGGCGATATCCTCGTTAAATCTGGTAAAATATTCAGACTCGCACAAATTACTCACTAGATTCATCTCGAACTGCTTCGCGTACGGGTATGAGGAGCACTACAAGGTGGGGTTCCACCCCCCACCCCGACGATTCCCATTCATAGAATACTCGGGTCTTCCAGACGACCTCCGCGGGGGCTTGGTCAGTAATAAAACGAAACAAACCGCCTCCGGTAGGCGATGACCTTGGTGCCATGGGCGTTGGTCCACCAAGCCGTGACGTACACTGATGTCGACAAACATTACCCGCTCTTCAACTATAATAAGAATAAGACCACCTTAAATAAAACTAAGACATCGCCACAAATAAAACAAGTTCCGTCGTGTGGAGCTGAAATCTTTTAAAGGTCAGCAAAAATAGAAAATAACCGAAAGAGTGACGTCATCAAAACATCTACTTAAACAAGGTAAATGACCCACATGACGTACACTGGCCTAACATTACTCATGAGGTGGACGACCGAAACAGTGTTGCCATATGGTGCGCCATGGTGCCACATCGTGTACTTAGCACCGGCTAAAAGCTCATGGTGCCCCCCTCGCCCTCATATGACCTTGACCTACTCTGCACGCTTGACCTACTGCACAATCCGTGTCTTATACCTACTCATTATCTTACCAACTTAGTATTCCGGTTAATAAAACACCGCTTTTGGGCCAGTGTATATTTTACTGATGCATTTAATAGATATTGTTTCAGCACAGAAAAGGTAGACTAATAAAGAATTATAAAGGGTGGAGAGGAATAAAAAGTATACACCTTGGGAGAAGATTGGTGGGGGCAAGAAGTACATAAACTCCGATGGACTAAATGTGCCGTGAGTAATGTAGGCCTCCTCTTCAACTCCATTAATCTTTCATTTAAACCTGAAGAGAATCTTCCCCCCTTTGGCAATGCATTTTCGTACTTAACAGATTTTGGTGAAATGTGGTTACGTTTTGGCACAGTTCAGTGTTATTAGGGCATACTTTAAGATAATAGTGAACTAGAATTATCCCCTTTAAATTTTCAAAATTTATCGCAAATAAAATTATATTTATGACAAAAGTCGTGAGGCCTACTTCGTACAACACACGTGTTCCGAAAACAGGAAGTTAATTAGTTTATGAAATACGGTAGCGCAATAACAGCACACGGAGCGACAGGTCTACAACCAGTTTACAACTCTATAGAGATCCAAAGAAATAGTTGTGAAGACTAAGCGGAGGATTTTCATTGAAAATGTTAGTCCGTCTTAACGGTCACGCATAATCAATAACAATGATTCACTTAGAAGAAACGAACAACAGAGATCCACTTCAGAGATAAAAGAGAAACACCGAAACCATTTAAATGGTGATAACTGGTACACAGTCTGCGCGAGAAAGCTAACATAGCATGGACCTGCAGTGAGTCTGTGGGGAGGAGCTCTGCTGTGAAGGAGGTAGAAAGATAGTGCTCAGAACTCAGTGGAATGGTGGAGATAAAAAACTGCGGAGAACAAGCATTAGAGCCCTACGCTCTTTGGGTTAAAAACATTAGTTTAGATAACAAGAATATGAGTACAAAATAACTGTATAATTTAGAATACTTATGGATTTAATTCATTATGCATTCCCTATGTTGGACTGGTTTCCTCAAGCAAATATAATTACTGAAAAGATGGGTGTCATTCACTGAACTTTAAAATCAAATCATTGTTTTTATAAAGGTGACGTCAATACATTACATTCTTGAGCACTGCTAAAGTTTGAACGCTTTACTGTTAAACGAGTAATAGTAATAATTTGCTTTTTTTATATCAACTTTCTTGTTAGAATTTCAAGTCACTATTATTAAATATACTGTCGGGTCGTCACGAGGGGGGTGCCTAGTTACCCAAAGCCCTGGTGTCGAAGTGAGGGTTGATTATGTTTATAACCTGGACAATCGTTTCATGACGGTCTTACTATCTGACTCCATTTTTGATAGGTGTGTGCCCCGACAATGCACTATGTTCAGGAGAAGAGGTATAGGGCAGGTGGTGTAGGTAGTTTGTGTGGTCTTGGAATGACCACGAATTCACACTTGGTATCTTAGGGTAGGCGAAATCCGTCTGGATCCCAAAGGCGAGTGTGAACCGGAGAGAGGCAGACTGAATTGCCGTGGGGAATACTGCTTGGTAAGCTTGCAGGGCCACGACAACCGTTGTCCACTAGGGAGAGGTCTCTCCCAAGGAGGTGCTAGATTTAGCGAGACGAAGGCAGAGATTCCCACTAGGAAGGTGTGGGGTCTGACAACGCCGGACTGACTAAAACATAGCGAGGCGAGGAGAAAGAGATGCAGAGGTTTTCATAATGAAGAAGCCAAGATTCAGAGTTTACATCAGAGCAGCCACGAGCCAGTTAGTTGTCAGGATAATGATATACAGGCCCCAAACCGCCGGTCTTAAATACCTAGCTGGCTTCGTCAGTAGCCAATCAGCTCTGGTTTTGTAGTACCCAATGCCAGTTGAGTATGTGGTTTTCTTTGTTCTCTGACAAAGAGATGTATCACCGATACCTGACCCGGGTAAGGGTCTCTCGGCGGGTTGGGTCGCTTAGTACCTGCTACTGGTAGCTGGTACCCCAGCTCATATAACTAATTGGCTCACAGCTGTATGTTTATTGTTTACCACATTTACAATGATTTATATTTTGGTAATGTTACTTACATTTGTTTACAATATATATACAATAGATTACAGGGTGATTTATCTTATGTAGTTAGCGGTCGCTTATACTTAACCTCTTTTTTTTCAGAAGCAGTAAAATAAGAGGAAAATAACACACTAGTACAAAATTTTTGTGGAAAGAAAGCATGAATATAAACGCAAAAGGAGGAAGTTGATGGTAGGAAGCCTGTAACGGATCTTGCTTGCTTATTGGGGCCGAGAGGGTCCGGTTCTTGGGATTTAGCGTTTGCTTCATAGTGGCGGACCTGAGGGACAGGCCATAGTCCCTCTAGTGATAAATTAAATTACCATGACACCAAGGAGCTTGGCTACTCCAAGCCCCTTTACGGGCTGTGCTCTCCTGTGTTGAAAATGTCTTAGCCGGGGCTACTTTGATTCACTCGTGCTGGGCAAACTGAATATAAATCTATTGACTTGTATTAGATCTACGCTCTCGGATTCCAGTGGTATAATCTGTCAAATATTAATCAAAATCAGTTATTGTCTTGATTTAGCCATTTTATCGCTAGATTAAAAAAAAAATGGATTGGATGGTTTTATGGATATTTTTTTTCAACTTCAACTGTCTGATATTAAAAAAAAAATATTGCTTTTGATACGATACTATTATAGTGCATGGGATAAATTCCGTAGTCAATTTTACAACTACAAAGAAGAGCTTTAGATGTCACTTTTATTACAGGACCGCTTTCCTTTCATTATTTCCATTACTGGAACTTGTCCAACTCCTGGACATTACTACATTGCACAGTTTTTGCATATCAATTAAAATATTACGGCAATTTGTCGCTATAATAAAATAATTAAAACTTAAACAGATAAAACGTATTTTTTTATTTTATTTTTTCATAGCCCCTTTAAATTCACAGATAATTATATACAATTATAGATCCTCAGGCTAATCTATTTACAAATTATTTTTGTATTTCCTGTAGCGTCACTACATTATTAGAGGTGATAAAACGTATTCTACGCATACAATTTTTAATGAAACCGACAAATTTTTATAGACGAGCATTGACATAACATACTTACAGTGAAGTAACAGATATACGTACTAGGAAAATAATGAAACCTATAGTCGCTGCCATGAAATTAGACGCTTGGAATGAAGGGCTACTTGGTGCGGTGTTGCCATATACGGGCGGGGGGAGGACTAATCACTGATTTACTTATTGCTTAATGATTGACATTATCGAAGTAAAGTCACGTGGATAGAAGTGAAGTAGTGCACAGAGCGGAACAGGGCTTGCCATGTGTATGTGCCATGAGTTGGGGGTCTCAAGCTTCTAATTTCGTGAAAGAAACTATTTTGCACTTGAATAAAACAAGAGTTTATTCCTCTCCAAAAATTGCCTCATTGACAGAGTTCAATTGAATTAAGTGAGGACGTTGATAGGATAGGTACAATATTGTGCCTTCTGAATTTACCGTGGTTCGTGAATTAATTGCAGTTCTCGGAAGTTTTAGTTTCATATTAGTATTATCAAAATTTGTTTATAAGAAAATTCAGGTATTATAGGGGATCGGTGGACTGTCCAAAATCCTATTCATAGTATTCAATAAAACACTAAGTTCAGTTAAATGCATACTTAAAACAACAACGAAACAGAATCGTATTGAACAGCCAATGAAACGCCGACAAATCTTCGACTATAGATGAAAAAAAAACGCTTGAAACTATATACAAAAACAGTCACAACGAACTTACTTAGGCTAGACGATCACCTGCGATTTAAATCGTGCGATTATTTCATCACAAAAAATATAACAATGACGGTCGAATTGAGGTACGCCCACTTATGACAAAATAATCGCAACGATCAAATAAACACAACCTGTTCTATTTTCTTCGCGTTGTGACTCGCAAATCCTAATAGACCTCATACTAATCAGTAGCTATCAAGTGCTTGCCGAGAGAGGAATAAAGGGCCTTTCAGAAGCTTCTTACTAACAAGCACCTGATACACCTGATATTGTCGTTTACATTTATTTTCATATCGAATGCGTATCATCAGAGCAACAACAATACATGTTATGTCATGGAGATCCATTTTGATACTGAAATAGCCACGGCCATTTGGTGGACCAGAATATAATTATGCGGCTGCGACAGAAAATCAAGGAACTACTGGACATCTCTACATAAAAGGGGAAATAAAGGAACGATTTATTAAACGTAATTAGACAATACCCTTCCATGATTAAAGAAGAAGAAGACCCTCCTCAAGCAAAAAACTTAAATAGACATGCTAATCTCACTAAAAACCGACAAGGCTACATTCTCTCGCAATTACAGGTACGCTTAAAAATTTAAGTATGTCGTAAATTATATTTCTGTTGCTCAATAACTCTTAAAAAGAAACTTTATTTGGCATAAAACACAAATGTACAATTATATATGGTTACAGGCTAAGAGCTGAATAGGGACTGAGCTCATCAGGAACCAACCAACTGTCTTATGCCTAAGGGCTATTTATCTGTGTAGAAAAGCTGTAGTAGGGGTAGCAGGATGGCGGTAACAGTAGGGATAAGGGCGCAGATGGAAAAGGTCGTGGGAGTCAATTATTTAGAATAGAGGTCTGGGAAGGGTAGATAAGTTAGTAATAGGATAAGATAAGATAATTATAATAGGGCTGATTATTATAAGTTATGAGACACAGTCCTTAGGATTAATGATAAACATACCATTTGTTAAGATACGATTATATATATGTGACATAACTGTAGATATAGAGATACAGAAATTATTGAAAGCAAACGTTATTGGGGAAAGGAATTCGTCCTACAACTCTCCAGTGTGGGATGGTCACCATGCAATTGGGGTCTACCAACAAAAGAAAAATCTGGATGGTGATAAGGATACCACAAGTTGAATCAAGAAACCGTACCTGAAAAATGTTCGCTTGCCAGCATTTAAGACCTATTGAACAAGCTTAATGGATCTAAGATACTCTCCATTACAGATAGACCTGACCTCTTCTGGGTTTCCCCAAATCGAGGTGGATCCGAATCCATATCGTAAACAGTTTTTTCTTCGGCTACGGGACATGATGAATTTTTGAGAATGCTCTTTGGCTTATACAACGCTCCACCAACATTCCAGAGAGGAAAAAAATATGATGTTGAACAATACATAAAATACTCTAGTGTACATGAAGGTTATTATCATCTTCTACAGACGAACATTGTGCTGTAAATGTTCGCTAGAAATAGCTTTCAAAAAGCTATCCGTACATTCACTGTCCTAGAACTGACCTCGACCTTAGCTAGGAGAGCACTGTTGGAGTTAGTAATTAAAAAACAAGTTTCTACAAGTGTTTTTTAAATATATCATAAAATATTAATATTTTCTTTAATACAATAAGAATATTTTCATTTTGATATTCTCTGTTAGTAAAGAATAATAATTATGCCTAGCATAGCTAATTTCAAAATGTGTTCATTTTCTAAATGTATAATTCTTTTTTATTTAAAAAAAATAATAAAATCTTGTTGTTTATGGTTCTTCACATATTGTGTTTTTATTTATTTTTCAATCACATTTATTCATATTAATGCTGTATGATAAGAAGTATCATTAGACGTTTTTATTGATAATTAGGAATATTTAAATAAAGGTTTTTGTTTTTAATCTATCTGCCACGATTCCCTTATAGTAAACGAAAGGTGTATCAATCTCGATGTAATGTATTTTCTTTTTGTTTTTATTCATTTCTATAGTATTATAAATATTTATAAAGGGCTGAATGTTTTATGATGCTAGCTAGCGCCAAGGAGCGGTCAGGTCGCGTCCCTACTCATCAGTGCGTAGGGACTTATACAACTCTATAGCCTAGGTCCTAATCGGGGCTGCAGAAGAGAATATAGTTGACATTTATTTTATCATTTAGATCCCACAATCACCATTTCGGTCAACTCGTGATGATATTGTTACTTTCAAAAGTCAAAAGTTTAGTTTACTCGGATTTTCAGGATTTCGTTGGTCTCTTTTCTAAAGTCGGCAACGAAAAGCTTTTATACCTCTTTATGTCCTAGTCATTAAACATCTGTTCTCAGACATCAGATACAAATACAGAATTTTACATTTAATACAAGTAAAACAATCAGTGTTATCAATTATTCAGTTAGTGTTAAATAGAGTTACTAAAAATAAGAGGAACCTATTGTAAAATAATGAAGGGTCAAATAATTAAAATAAACATTTATTAAGTTTTAAAATATTTAGAAATTACAATGAATCTATGTAAACTAAGATTCCACTTAATGCTTCCTACATTTACTGTAGCTATGCTACATTAAATATAGTTTATGAGGGTATACGATTTTATTTATTTAACAAATTTGAACGTATTTATATAGAACAAAGTGTTTTGTAATTTCAAGGTATTTGGGCTTACCCTCAGGATTAGTCACGAGGAGGGCCTAGTTATTCTAGCCCTAGTGACGGAGTTAGAGTTGACTAGGCTATGACCTGGAATTGATGATGGGTCTTACTACTGAGCTATTTGACTCTGTATCTGGTATGTACCCCGACAGTGCACTATGTTCAGGAGAAGAGGAACAGGGTAGGTATTATAGGTAGTTCATGCGGTCTTGGAATGACCACGAATTCACACTCGGTATCTAAGGGTAGGCGAAAACCGTCCGGATCCCAAAGGCGAGTGTGAACCGGATAGAGGTAGACTGGATCGCTGGGGGAGAGGCTATTAGGTAAAGTTTGTAGGGCCCCAGAGACCGTCTTTCCCAAGAAAGAGGTCTCTTCCAAGGAAGTGCTAGTTTTAGTGAGACAAAGGCAGAGAATCCCACTAGGAAGGTGTGGGGTGTGACAATGCCGGGCTAAAACATAGCAAGGCTAGGATAGAAGTGTAGAGGTTTTTATAAATGAGCAGAGCAAATCTTGAAACATCAGTGCAGCTGCATGTAAGAGCCCAGAGGCTAAAACTAGGGGGTATATATAGCCCAAAGCAGCCAATTGCATTGGAGACCAGGACCCAGCCCTTCCAGGAATAGGGCTGGTGGATACCTGATTCTGAACTCGTCTGCAGCTTTGTCATTTATTGTTTACCATATTTACACTGATATGACTTTGTGGTTTAGTAATATTATTTACATTTAATTATAACTAACATAACATATTATAACTAATTTACAATATATACAATAGAGTAGAGGGTGATTTATCTTATGGAGTTAGCTGTCGCTACAGTATTATTAAAATTAAAACTGTTTTGCTGTCGTAACGAAGCCCTCAATAGTGTGATGACACTTGAATCGAATACCTATTCTTGTACCATTATTTGTCGCACGTCCGTTTTAAAGGCAGTCGCCTACAATCAAGGAAATCGTCTATCTACGGTTTATTGTTTTTTTACCAACGAACGTTTTAAGGCGATAGTAATCCGATAGGGGAAAACTGATAAATTAGTTGGTAAAAGCCGTGAAGCAGGGGCGGGCACATGTCTGTGCCGGAGAGTTGTGATTTAGGCTCCGGTATGAATCCTGCCGCCCTGCTGGGCCCCATTGTTCGCCGGCCGTTTTGACGAAAATAAGTTGACCAGCCAGTGACACGGCCCCCTGGTGTCATCCATCACTGCCTTCCGAATCCTGGGACTTGATCAACTGGAAAATCAGTATTTAGCCTAACCGCTGCGGTGTAGTGCCTCTCTCACAATGCCCCCCCCCCACACCACGCTGAACACAAGTATGCTAAAAGGGTTAATATGTAGAGGTAGTTGTGGATCATACCGCCAATGGCATCCACTGTTAAAAGAAATAACAAAATTTCAATATAGGAATCGGTAGCTAGTCATCTCCGGAAATAATATAATAAATAATTCGGACGGAATTAAAGTTCATTACTCTTTACATGAGGTCTTTACTAACTATATTTTTAAGTAAGAAAAAAAGTTAGAACACTTAGAAAAGTTCATTTTTAGTTATCTATACTGTAATATATTTTATTATAACTTAATTATTAGAATTGGGTCGATTTTTGTTTTGGGCTCCAAGACTTGAGTACCATCTGGGATTTCGAAATATTACGAGGAGGATTCAGGGAGCCAATGGTCTCTAGTTTCTAGTTTTAATCAAGCCCTTGTGAGTCAGGGATTAAATCGTCCAACAGCTATGAGACAGTTTGTTGAAGAGATACATGTTCGAAACCAGAGCGAAGAAACCCTTTGGAGGAAACGAAACCAGTCCCCAACATGGAAGAATACGACCACGTAAAGTAAAAAGTATTCTCCGGCAAAAATATTGCTTAAAATAAATAAAATATATTTTAAAGAATTTTGAGGTATTTAACAAATTCATACAGTTGCTCTGTATCTACTATATTTTGGCTACGTATACATATTTTTAATAAATAAAATTTAGTGTATAATTCTTATAAAAAAGGTACTTTGTACTTACACGATTATTAAAGGTAGCGTTAAGCGAACGACCATCACGAAACACACATTTTAAGACCTTTATACCTCATAGCACATATCATTAATCAGAACCTGGATTTCTTTATTTGGTAGGGTATCAAATATAATAAGGAAATATTTACTTTTTAATTAATAATAGACAAATAATTGACTCTTTGTTATTTGTATGAGGCTCAAGAAGGCACTATTTTCAGCTTCTCAGTGGCATCAAGTATTAGATTCATCCCACTGTACGAAACCGAAGTTACAAAAATTTGATGACAGTTTTAAACCCTCGATTAAAAACCAGTTAAGCCCTAACGCATGTAGTATTTTATATTATAAGTCGGGAAGTTACACGATTTAATTTGGCACCCTACACAATTTGTAGAAAAATATTTATTAAAAAATCCTTCATTATTTTTCATTTGGCTTGTTTTACATTTTGCATCATTGCAGCATCAAATAGAACTAATATGCAAAATATCAAGTCACTAAAACTGGTTGAATCGAAAATGCAATCACCATTCTAATGATTTTTTGTAATAATAGTTTAAAAAGAATATAACACTAATCGTACAGTGTTAATCAGGATGTTGAGTCCTTTAATTTGACATCCTACTCAAAATTACAAAAAACGAATTGTTAATAGTAACTAATTAATAATTAACATGTATCTTTTATGGAAATAGGTATAATTTGCATGCCTTCCTTATATAAAGTGGGCCCGAGACGTTAAATGTCATGTAACTAGCTTGAATGGGGGTCTTAAAGACAAGAAAATACAGGCGGTCATAGAAACAGAAATACGAGTGGAAACAAACATTTAAATGGCCAGGCTACTGAGCCACTGATCAACTAGTCGATATAAATGTGTAGTCATTAAAATATAACCTTAAACAATTACAGGATATGCTGGTTGGACATCTATTAGTTAACCCATCGGTTTTACGAATTGATTAACTAATAGAGGTACAAAGTGACGTGGCTGACGGAGGAGCACCGTGGACTTACTCCACTTCCGGGGAAAACTCCACTTCCTTTTTCGTATGAGAGGGAGGAATCCTATGTATGTCGGATTATCATTAATCATTATCATTAACGAAAAATAAAGCAGTATTTTACTCGAGTCAAAGTGTGTCTTTGCATTTCCCTCTTTTCTTATCCTTTTTTTATCTATCTTAACCACCGGCGATTAACTGGTACCGAAACCCGGGAACCTCTTACGGTGGCGTAGAAAGTGTTATTGTTTTTTTTTTTTCTAATTTTTTTTCTTCTTTATTGTCTCCTCTCTGTATACGACCCGCGGTGCTGAATGGAACGGCAGATATACCGCAGATGGCTCAAACGACAATGGCAGCGACTCACGCGACTACATTGGCGTGGATGAAGATTCAGGCGATCACGGCTGAGGATATGAGGAAGTCTATTTTAGATCTGGAGAGATTCGCAGGCGAGACCTTCCTTAAGGGGGGTGACCGGCTGATAATGCGGATAGAGGGAAAACAGACGGAGGACGTAATAACTGAAGGAGATGCCGATTCACTGAGAGCAGCTCTGGTGTGCAGAGTTAAGCGGAGTATCCTGAACATGATCCAGGCTGACGAGGAGACCTCATGGACCATAGTGAAGGAGTGGCTGAAGAAAACATTTGGCGGGGGAAGGTGGACCACGGAAGAGGACATTTTTAAAACGTTCTGGGAGACGAAGAGGCACCAACAAACAAACGGGCAGTACGCCGGAACTCTACTTTCTCAATATAATGGCATCACGGAGAAGATGTGGGAGACAGTGAGCGCGGCAGAAGTAGAAGCCAGAATGGCATTTTATCAACAATATTGAAGGTGCAGCTAACGAAGGAGACAGGAAGAAAGGAGGCGTTACCTAGAGAGTGCACGTTTCTAGAATGCGTTCAAGAAATGGTGGACACCAGCGCCAGAGAAGAGGAAATTACAGCTGGCGAGGAAGAAATGGGCTGGAGGAAAGTGGTATATAGAAGGCCCAAAATCGCGCCGGTCAGATGGAGGAAGAAGGAGGTGTAGTACGACGGAAGAGAGAGAGCAACAGTGGGATAAAGGAGCCGAGGAAACGCGGGACGCCGCAGGAGGAGGGAAGACAGGAAGTGTTATGAGTGCATGGGACGACTACAGGGACATCCGGTACTGGCTTTTCCTGATTTAACAAAGCAATTTACAAATATGAAGGGTGCCAGTGAATATGCCTTGGGAGCGGACAGGTTGCGGGCACAGGGGACCGTCCCGTAGCGTAAGCCAGTAGGCGCCTCACAGAGGCAGAACGTCGGTATAGCGCGCTGGAACGCGAGTTACTCGGGATAGACTGGGCGATCGATTACTTCTGGCCCTATGTGTTTGGGAGAAGGTTCCGGGTGCACACAGACCACCGACCGCTACAGTGGGTCGGTAAACTGAAAGAATTGTCGGAGAGGGTCACTCGGTGGAAAGAGCTCCACTGTCAATATAACTTGGAGGGAGTATATAAGCCCGGTAAAGAGAACGTTGCGGCGGACTGGTTGTTCGGGCGATGACAGTTAACGCACTAGAAGAAGAGCAGGGGGAATCATCCCAGAACGTTCGGAAGTTTATTGCATTTCTTGCGGGTATGGACGCCGGAGAGGGAAGGCGACCAACACGAGTCGGCTGAGGAGGAACGGTTGGGAGGAGGAGGGAGCTCGATGGATGACAGGCCTGCGTACACGGAAGAGCCTGAAGAAATCATAAATGATAAGCGCCGCTAGATAGTCTGGAAGACGAAGACCTCGGGGCCCATGAAGATAGCGTACGGTAGCTATCGACGATCCACCACTACGACCATAATGTCGGCGCCAGGGGTCAAATTGTCAGCAATGGCCAAATTTGTCGTGCCCTCAAGGATGCTTCCAAACCAGGGAAGACTCACTATCTGTACGTGGGAAACATGACCATTTGGGAATAGGTTAGTTGGCTATGGCGGGCAGAACAGATTGGAGTGGGTCGAATATTTGTGCGGTGTACCATGATGGTAGAAACCATCACGGACGAGACAACTCAGTAAGAGATAACGCTGGCGTACCATCAGGGCGAAACAAATCACCGGTGGGAACACGAGACGGCCCAGGCGTTGAAGTGCAAGTATTTCTGGTGGGGCATGCGGAAGACTATTCAGGAGACGCTAGGGGCATGCGAGGTCTGCAACCGTACGAAATAGGATAGACACCCTCCGATAGGGCTACAAGTTGAGACCCCCACGGTGCAAACACCGCTCACTGACCTTCAAGTGGATACCTTTACCTGGAAACCAGTGGGTCACGGTGGTTGACCTAGTCAGCAAATCGGCCATGGCATACCTCGTTCGGGAAGTCTTCGTAGGCAGTGGTAGGAGCAGTGAGGAAGTGGTTCCAATTTTACGGCGTCCCCGATCGGATAGCGATGAACGGCTGGAGGGATTTTGATAACACCGTGAGAGCGGAGATGAAAGCTCCGGACGTAATATGGCATGTCAATTCCCAAGGGCATCCAAAGAGCAGAGGGGGAATTGAGCACCACAGCACCTTGCGAGATCATCTCCGTGTTTACCATGCCAACAAGTGGTTGTAGCCGGCAGAGGCAATGCCTAAGGCGGTGATAGCGTATAACCACTCTGTTCACACAGCCACAGGGTTCTCACGCTTTGAAATCGTTTTAGGTCTTCGCGGCTGTCGCCGAGACACTAGTATAACGGTGGTGGGAGATAAGACGTCAGCACAGCTCGCCAACAACCGTATGGAGTTTGGGATACTGTGGGGTAAAGTCTACGCGAAAACTACAGCCGAAAAGACTAGGAGGCTGGTCAGGGAGAATGCAGGCGTCAAACCGATAGAAGGACCACCGTTCATCAAAGGATCGGCTCCAATCGGACTAAATAATTGCCCCGTTATGAGGGACCCTTCAGGGTGATCTCGATTTGCGAACACAATTTAGTGACCAGCCAAAGTGTCCATGAACCCAGAAAGCGCAGGACTGTACATGTAGAGCAGTTAAAGCTTCCGGTGGGGAAGCCTTCCGAAGTAGTTTGGCTCTAGTATCCTCGCCCCTCCACACACCAGGATATTTTTATTTTATTGTTATTCTTTTATAACTGGTATTATCTTCAGTTTTGTACGAATTTCGATAAGGCTTCTGTTTTAATTCTTATGACTGTAAGGCATTGTTGTGCTGTTCTGGGTGAACACGGAATCATTATTTTCCGACCTATAGGTAATTAGTATATGCTTTAAGTGTGTATAAGTGGTAAATTGGAATTCCCGACGGATGGTCAGGAACTGGCAGGGGGGAGTTAAAGCCAGAGGATGTAAACAACCCGTGATCTTATATATGTCTGATTATCATCAACAATAAAGCAGTCTTTTACTGGAGTCAGAGTGTGTCGTTGCTTTTCCCTCTTTGCTTATTCTTTTTTATATATCTTAACCACCGGTGATTAACTTATATATATATTTAAAATAGCAGTACGATATGAGTGGAATAACTTGTCCAATATCATCATCAATTATATGTTTACCAAAAACTAAAACAGGTACGCATGGTACACATCAACAAAGGAGCAAAATCCGAGAAGGAGGGTAGTTGTCAACTAGATTATCTTTAGGAGCTCATTGACATTGGTCTAGCCTGAGTAGAGACCTAAGAATTTCGAATTAAATAGGACAATCCAGGGCGAAGTGAACGTTTATTACTGTGATTCAAAGTTGAACAGTTTAGCGGTGGAAAGTTGATTAAGGGAGGTATTCCCTGGGCGGGCGGGCGGAATGCGGCCGGAAACCCTGCCACCTCCTCTCCAGAGAAACCACCTCCCGACCCTCGCTGTTTTATTGCAATTAAACTGCCCCTTCCAATCTCTCTTATAGCTTTATAGAGGAATAAATAAATTTTAAGGACGGCTGTTTTCATAATGTGGCTATCGCCATCATGTACCAAATGATTTGAATTTTTGATGGACAGACAAACGAACGTCAATAGACCCTCGCCCACCGTGAATAGTGTAATAAAACATTATTTGGTTAACTTAAAAGATGACCCTTCCTTGATGATTTTAAGCATATTATTTATTTATTATTAATAAACGCGGCATTAAGATATTTTACCCCAATTATTCATAGTTCTCTTAAGAATTTTTTTTAAAAATTTAAATGATTTTTTTAAAACTTAACAATGATTAATAATTTTAAAGGAGTGACTTTTTCGGTTGAAATATTCTCTATAGTGGTTATGGCCTGTGCAGGTTCAGGACATTTTGGGGACACCACTTTATAATGTTAGAGGTATGTGCTATTAAATTACAAATGAACCAGGCAAGGGATAGATTTTTATATATTCACCTAAGCAACAAGCTGTGTACTCTTGGTACAAGTTACATTTAGTGTGTTAATGAAGTGGGGTTTTCAGACATCATAAGCGTCTAATCCTCTTATAATAATCACCTCCTTTCTTCCCAAACATCATTCTATCTAATGATTACTGCAGGTAGGATATTAATCTAGAGCTAGCTCATCACACAGAATTAATTTTACCATGTGTCGGGTCGTCACTAGGGGGGTTCCTGGTTACCCTAGCCCTGGTGATAAAGTGAGGGTTGTTTGAGTTTACAACCTAGACAATCGTTTCGTGACGGCTTTACTATTTGACTCCCTATTTGATAGGTATGTGTCCCGACAATGCACTATGTTCAGGAGAAGAGGTATAGGGTAGGTGGTGTAGGTAGTTTTTGTGGTCTTGGAATGACCACGAATTCACACTCGGTATCTGAGGGAAGGCGAAATCCGTCCAGATCCCAAAGGCGAGTGTGAACCGGAGAGAGGCAGGCTGAATTGTCGCGGGAGACACTGCTTGGTAAGTTTGCAAGGCCACGACAACCGTTGTCCACTAGGGAGAGGTCTCTCCCAAGGAGTTTAGAGAGACGAAGGCAGAGATTCCCACTAGAAAAGTGTGGGGTCTGACAACACCGGACTAAAACGTAGTGAGGCGAGGAGAAGAAGAGATGTAGAGGTTTCTCATAAAGAAGCAGTCAAGTTTCAGAGTTTCAAGCGGGGGTAGCCACGAGCCGGTAGTTGCCAGGAGAATGATTTACAGAACCCAAATCACCGGCTTAAATACCCAGCTAGCCTTGCCCGCAGCCAATAAGCATCGTCATTTTTGTGACCAATGATGTGGCTTTCCTTTGTTCCCTGGCAGGGACTGGAAGGGTCTGCCGGTGGTTTGGGCCTTATACATTATAGAGTATAGGGTGATTTATCTTATGTAGTTAGCGGTCGCTACACCATGTTTGACTGTTATCGTTTAATTTTATATTGCCAAAGTACTGCTCAAATAGCGCATAAACCATCAATTGGTCATTCAGTGCGAGTTTTATACTGACATTTCTGTCCCCACCTGTCAGTGATGAAATTTGAATACATTTAGACTGTTTAAAGTCCCTCCCCCCCCCTGGCTCTACTTTCTTCAACAAATTCAAAGTCAAAACACATAATTATGGTATTATGGGTGTCAGTATTGATTTTTGCGTAAGTAGATTGACATTTTACAGATGAGGTTTTTGGTTTCGTTGCATTTGATTTTTACGTGGTTGTCACTCCTAGGTAGGGAATCGAATGTGACCAGCATAGTTGATCATTCACGTTTTGATAAATACAGGAAACTCTACAAGCTGTTTCTAGTCAGTTATACAACCATACCGGATATCAAATCAAGTTCCATTGCTATGTATTATATTTGTTAGTACAATACTTGTTGAAGCGATAGAACTGGCCGAGAGTAAAATACAAAAAAAAAAATGTAAAACAATGCCAGGGACATCACAGTGGAGCTGACCCAGTTTTAGTTGCGATCTGAGCCGGGCAATAAATTGAGCGTGGGTAGCAAGGAAGGCTAATAGAAGGTGTGCAGTCACAAACTTCTCCTTAACACTTCAGCTGTTTCTTCATCCAGTTCAAAAAGTTCGCTTGATTTACTAGTGTAAAGTTGGCTCTCCTTTGCGGGGAGAACCTACCCGTCTCGTCCCGCCCAAGTCATACATATGCAGCGTTAATTATTATGTAAAATAATGCAAATAAAAGGTCTTTGAACGTCCCAAGTTACACTATTGCTTCTGTGCTTGACTTTTTTAAAAACTTTTTAAGTTCTCTAGCGGTGAGTATACATTACTAATTTCCGGAATGTTATGTACTACTATGAACAAAAACTATTTTTATGGGAATTTATAATCATGTCCTAATAATACTGCCTACTGACATATAGGTGAATTGGATGAAACTCGTTATTGGAACTTCAATTTTTTTCTCTTGCCAAATCAGGATTTTCACACAAACACTAGAACACCCGGCCTAGTGGTTGCATCACTGCGAGTTTGCTGTGAGCAACGCTATCTGTTGCCAATAAGAAACAGTGTTGGGAAGGAGCCAACATACAACAGTTCAGCCACGTTTGAGGTGAAAGCTTCATATCATGTTTCTTTTCCTGCCATAATCCATGTTCGAGTAAGTTAGAAAGACGACAGCGGAGGTGCGGAGAGAACCAAGAACGCTGGCTGCAAGCAATTGGATTGAATCAAGCAAGTGGCTTCACAAAAACATTTTGAGAGCCCCCTGCATAAACTCTGTGAAAATGAGGCTTCGTTTGTCATTAAAACGGTAGACGGATAGTAGAACTGAATAACTAAAAAAACAGGTACAAGATGAGGGCCATCGTTACATAAAAATGTCGCGTTACTTTAGGGTCCCTTTTCGGAAACGTCGTTAATTTTGCACCATGGTAATCGAACTAACACAATGAACTGGTACGGGAGCCAGATCCCACTAATGGGATTGAGAGAAGGAACTGAACTCATCAACAATTCAAACCATAAGTACACTTAGAATACCATTAAACAGTGTGCTACACAATCTTGAATGCGGTGCAGTTAATACATGTGTATACCCGCAGGCATTAATGGTACAAAACACAATAATGGTAACGGAAACAATCATAAATATAATTAGATTCACCTAAGGATCTATAATTCTATATAATTATCTAGAAATTTAAAGGGGCTAAGGAGAAAAAAAAAAAAGATATAAAACATTTAAAATAAATTAAATTACATAAAAAACCCTTTATTACAAGGAAAGATGTGATAATAAAAATGAAAGATATGAATACTATATTATTTAACATCAGTATATTCCAACGCACTGTTGGTTATGAGGGGAGAATCGAACATTAGTTTCGAAAACAATCTACCAGTAATGAAAAAACTCCAAAGAAGGTGCAAGGTTGTGTTCCAGCTGGCTTTTGCCACTGATAGTTCTCACATTCATTCCCATATAACGAATTCTTATCAGGATTTAAGAAAGTGCAACTCACCTTATAAATTAGTGGGCTGGGCATAAGGTGGGGAAAGGGCGTTCGGTCTACCGATATATTGAATCTACATTAAGCTGTAGAGGGGGAAATAAGTGAGAGATTTGAAAACGTCGTGTAATATGGTTGGCTAGGAGATAACTTGTGGGAGACTAAGAAAGGCAATTTATGTTGAAAGCCCGGAAAAACGTTGATTTTGAACTGTGGGTAATTAGTCTGTGATGTGTTCTTATTAGACCTGTAAGCCATTCTTTGGCCTGACCTAACCGGGTGAGGCCTGTCAGTCAGTGGTCTCGCCTGTTTCTGTGTTCGAGTTTGGTCTATTCTAATAATACTTTACCTCAGAGTTACTTTAATTCACACCGGTTCCCTTTTGAGAATTAGAAAATTTTCATGAGCTCAATAATTGAATATTAATTGCAGTTTGCGTTGAATGTAATTAATTATTATAAGCATAATCTATCACAATCATTCTTTCTAGCAATATTGAATATACACGAGTGATAATAAAACAATTTAATTGAATTGATTTATTATTTGATATATTCAGGTATCCCCTCTAAGTAAATAAATTAATATAAATTTACATAATTTTTTATAGCATGTCACGGTCATCCAATCAGCACCTCTAACCATTGACCATTTGTAATAACTCAAATCTTAAATAAGTACTTGCTCATGCACTATCAGATTCGTTGCTGAACAGCAGGCTATAAATCAGAATGAAAAATATTTCTTGATAATTAATGATAATATACACAAGCTAATTTTAACTCGGTTCGTGTATTGAAATTATTCACTTAGTTAAGTGAGATAATCAGATAAAGTACCTTCTCTTTATAAAAAAATTCTCTCAAGGAAAAGACAGTTGTCCCCATCGCCGAGATCACTGATGTGGCAGGACACTCTGGACACGAACCTATTTGTTTCAGATTTCGGACCGACGTATTTTTTCCCCTGTTGTTTACCGCCACTTCTTCCCCACTTCCAGATATCCATTTTTCCTGACAGTTATTTTTCAGCTGGTAGCTATTCTTTTCTGGTTTATTTATTCGCTGGGATCAGTTGTTTTCCAGCTATCATATTTCACTAAGATGCAGTAAGGTCCGCAAGATCCCATTTATAGTGAGCAGAGCATAGCCAAAATTAAAAATATTATTCCTAAACGTTGAAAGAACTTTTATCGTTTTATATTTGTTTTAATGCATATTAACAAATTAAAGGAAACAAAACGTGAATTTAAAAACATAATTTGAGTTGTTTATTTTCGCGGACCCTTGTTCAGCGGGGTTTAAGACAAAAAATACTTCATTCAATTGGTTAAAGCTCCTGGGTTGCCTAGTCACCCCGCTGAACAAGGGTCCGCGAAAATAAACAACTCAAATGTAAAGCTAAGGTACTAAAATATAGGATTAGTATTGTTAGTACAAATTCTAACGAATTCTTGTATTCCTGAATCTAAATAAAAATTTACTTGAATTTAAACTAGGGGTAGTTGTAATAGGATTAAGTTGAATATCTGGAAAACCTTGGTACCTGTCCATGTCCCAAACACTCAATACAAATGAATTCAACCGAAAACTCACTCCCTTGAAATCAATCCAATTCTAATAAATAAGTTTTATTTTATAATAAAAATATCATTACAATGCATTTAAAAACATTGTACGATAGCGATCATAAATATGATTTAAACGATCTGAAATGTTAAAGAAATATTCCATAATACACACCTCTTAATATAGGGGATTCGTTTTTTGGTAAAATAAAATAATAAAAATCATTGGGGAAAAAAAACAACTAAAAATGACAAACTTATGAGATTGTTGATGACCTGAGGGGGTCTCAGACCAGAAGATATTTAATACCTAAAGTTCACATTTTACCTTTTTTTTTCCTACCCACTGATATTTATCAGCCATAACATTCTACAGCCTACATATCTGGAAAACCTTGGTACCTATCCAAGTCTCACACACTCTATAGAGATGAACTCAACCGAAAACTCACTCCCTTAAAATCAATGTAATTCTAATTAAAAATACAATTAAGTTCATCATTTCTTGGCCTGTTTAGGACGTAACGATACACGTAAAAACATACTTTTTTTTTTTTCCCAAATAAAACATAAATTCCTTTCGCAATATTTCTGAATGTATGTTATGGTTATATTGATCAGTAAAGGGAGAATGAAAAATATTTAATTAAAAAGCGGAGGTCAGTAATGGTGGGGCATCAACGAAAGGTGCCGCCCCTGCGGTCACTACCTGTATACACTGATATATTACTGGTTAGATTTACGAGGCAGAACACAAGGGTAGTGGAGGCCCTTCCTACCAGCTGGCTGGAGAGGGTGAATAATGCCGACCAGCCTTCAAAATACAGCAGCCTTCTGTCTACCTTCATAGGCTCCAACCCCTCACACCTCATCTCCTCAGGGGGTAGCATGTGACAGTATAACGGATATAGTGCTCACAATAAAATGGACCTTCTGTCTTAAAATTATGACAACTATACATCAATATGGACTAAATCCTATTTTTTGCTATATGAAAATTTAGAGGAAGCAATGATGTTTTAATTGCAATATTCTGATGAAATGATGAGCATAAAACCCTTCTAAATTTTATAATTTAATAGTTTGTTGCAACGTTTCATAAAATTAATTTTGAAACCGATGCCAAGGGCAATATCGTACCTTTTTCTTTATTTCTTCCTAAGAAATAAACCAACACATTGTTGGTCCAACAAACTCAGGGGAGATAAGGATTTTTTTTTCCAGATTATAATCAAGTAATACAAAAATACACAATGTTAATTATTTATTAATTGTTATTATAAGTATAAAATTCAACAAAAATGCTTGTTGACGTTTTTACACTTAATCAGTGAAAATGAAAACATGTTCTCAATCAATTTTGAATTAGCAATCGCGACGTAAAGATACGCCGCCTGGTGGTTAAAAATCAGAACTGCTAAACAAAAGACCTTTTAAAGATCAGCTTGTTTCAAGAGTTGTAATGTCGAAAGTAGATTTAAAGCAAGAAAAATAATATATAAACACGCTCACATTTTATAATTATGTGTACACTGTATAGGTATACCATTGTCATGGGTATAAAGCTCTGATTTTTGGATATATAATTAACAGGTTGACTTTTTAAAATTTAATTCAATTGCAATGTTTTACAACAGACAGATCAAACAAAACACATTTAGCAGCAAATTGCACGGCAAACATCAATAACCTCCCACTATAAATAATAGTCCTATTGATGTACAGACTAGATAAGAAAATTTATTTCCAACTTTCAAGGAAATATTTTTGATTGATGACTAATTTAATTTTTATTTGAATTACTTAAGGTGACCAGGTCCCTAATGTATCCATGGGCTGGTTCAAATAACACACCCACGAACGAAGAGAATCAAAATCATAAAACGTTACTGCGTGATGAGGCTTTCAATCACAGTTGTTCGTCAAAAAAAAAGAAAAGAAAAAGAAAGCGATATAACGAAGCTCAGCAAGGATTACTGCGGCGCCAGTCTTATCTTCCCAGTGCGGAGATAAGTATGTTGACAAAACCGCAGACAGTCCTAGGGCTGCATTCAACTTCTCGGCTGTTCTCGACACGTTTGTTACATTGATGCACAAGGTACAGCGTTTCGTTCACTCTACACTTTATGAATTGGAAATGAATAAAAGTAAAAAATGCTATGTCGTACCTGGACTTAGCGATTTCTCTAAGATTTTGTTTAATATTAAATGTACTCTATCAGAAATTTTACAACTAAAAATATAGTTTTCATCATTTTCCTGTAAATTATAGTCTAATTAAAAAAAAAAAAAGTCTTTGTAATGTAAGAGCGCCCAGTACCTCTTACAAGTCATCAGTTTGTATGATAGATTTTTACTTTTAAGTAGGGTCTGTTACTGACGATTTTTTAGAGCACATGTTATAAAATAAATTTTGTTTTCTGATAATAATCTTCTATTTATATATATATATATATATATATATTGTAACATTCATGATATTTGAGAATAAGACCAGGAACCCTCACATCTGGTAAGGGTCATTTTTCCTTATGCTCCTAGGAGTGGGGATGAGGTAAACCAGCAGTCTTAGCACAACCGTCGAGAAGAACGCAGTTAGCAAGCTCCCGACTTGGTGGTTACCATACAGGAAGAGAGGAGAAGAACCAACAGCAGAAAGTAACGTTGATTGGATTACACGAAGATCATCGATAGGGTGATATTAATATTGTTTCTTATTATGGATCCATTAAAAGAAATTGAGCTCAAATTCATGTTTGTAATTAGTAGTAATTATCCTAATTTAAAAGGAATTGAATATTTTTTTTTATACTTTTGTCAGTACTCTATGTTAATTATAATTATTTGTTATAACCATTTTATTTGAATATATTTCACGATTCCTAGTTTCTCAATTTATTAATAACTACAACATTAGCCTTGAGATCGGGCGATTCAATCGGGATAAATTCCTATGTCAAAGACATAAAACAATTTGAATTAAAGATCTCATGACGGACCTACCAAATTAGTTAAGTTAAATTGATCAAATAAAATAAAAAGAGAAATGGTAAAAAATGAGGTAGGTTTCAATATATATATATATAAGTTAACGATCGTCAACGAAAAACGAGAAGAAAAAGGAAAGAGGTTGAATGTAGTTACTGAACGAGAGTTGTCACAAGACTGTTTTTATTTGAGCTTTTAAAGCCTCTCTAAATACATTCGGGATGTTTACATCCCGATGACTTAAGGATTAGGCTGGCTGCCTACGACGTCCGAACCTTAACTCCCCCCTGCCAGTTTACGCATATCTCTTCGTAAACTTCAAGGTCCGCCGCACTCAGCACACAGCCTGTAATCCCTTACATCACGTTTACGGTCTAATATATTCATAGTCCTCACAAAAAAACAAAGAAAAGAGATAATACAGAAATAAAACAAAAATAATAATAACAAAAAATAATACATTCGCCCTGGACCCGGTGGCTGCCAGGTAAAAAAAAAATGGAACATCCATAATATAAATAATGAAAACAAAAACTCTCTCTGAGCAGCACATGTGAATGTGAACATGTGAAACATATGATTCCGGATCAGTTGCTCCGTATCGGATCGAGGGCACACCATCTTACGCACATTCAACACCCTCCCCCCTGTGTTGGGAGTTTCAACTGTTCAATGTGAACGGTTCGCCTCTTCTTTGGGGTGGTCATACTCTCGATGGTCACGAGATTATGTTCCCGAATTATGATGACCTTAAAGGGCCCCTCATACCGAACAAGTTCCTTACTACGATTTGACACGACTTTTCTGTACACAACGGTCCCAATCGATATTGCTCCTATGCGATCCCGCACCTTCAAATTTGCCCGTGCCACGCGCTTGGATTTTTCGCGCATAATCTTATCGCGTACTTTGTACCACATCTTTCCGAGCTGTATGTGGGTGTTATGGAGCTGTGCCACCATTCCCTCATCCGCCACCGTCTCTGGCCAGTTCCTCGGTCTCACTCGTAATCCAAACAAAATTTCGAAGGGTGCTAACCCCGTCGTGGCATGTATCGAGTGGTTGTATGCCGCCACCGCCATTGGCATCGCTACGTTCGCCGACAGGCCTTTATCCACCTGGTACACGCGTAAGTGGTCGCTGAGGGTGCTGTGTAACCTTTCGATGGTTCCCCTGCTCTTGGGATGCCCGGGGGTATTAAAATGCCATACCACATCCCGTTTTTGCATTTCGGCTCTCACGGTTGCATTGTCAAACTCCCGTCCCCCGTCCGACGAGATCCTCTCTGGTATGCCGTAGAACTGAAACCATGTGTTGAGGGCTTGTAATATGGAATCTGATGACTTGTCTCCCACCGCGTAGGCCATAGCCACTTTGCTAAATGGGTCGATGATAGTGACCCACTTAAAACCCCGCCACGTGAAGGTGTCCACTTGAATCTCCGTCAGTGGTGCTTCTGCCGTGGGTGATTCCTCCTGGAGTCCCTGCGGGGGATTTCTATCATATTTCGTCTTCTGACAAACTTCGCATGCTCCGATTACCTCCTGAATAGTCCGCTGCATCCCCCACCAAAAATAGCGCCTTCGTAGTGCTTGTGCCGTCTCCTGCCCACCGTGGTGGTTGGTTTTTCCTTGGTGATACGCCAGTGTTACCTCGCGTTGCTGCTCCTCGTCCCGCAGGGTTTGGACCACGGAAAGACACCGAATGAACGAGCGATCCACCCCCAACAGCTCTTTCTGCCACAGCTTTTTAATTTTGTCCCACACAGTCTCGTTGCCCACGAATAAATGGTGTGTTTTGCCGGGTTTGGACACGTCCTTGAGAGCCTGACAAATTTGATCTCCTCGAACTCCCGGTGGTGACCAAATCGTCGCGATCTGACTCCTACCGTACGTACTATGGAGTATTTTCAGAGCACCCGATGTTTGAGTTTTCCAAATGATCTGCCTCCGCTTATCATTGATAATTTCGTCCGTCGTCTCCATATCACGCGGTCTCTCTCCTATAGACTCGTCTGATGGTGTGTCCGCACTCCTGTCACTATCTTTCCGCGTGCTGCTCCTGCCCGCTTCTCCAGGCGTCCATTCCTCAATGAACTGCCTCATACCGCTCGATGTTTCCCCTTCTTCTATGGCGTTCACCATAATAGCGCGCGACAGCCAATCTGCCACGACGTTGTCTTTGCCTGGCTTATATACAATATCCAGATTGTATTGGGCTAAGAATTCCTTCCACCTTGTTACCCTTGAGGAGGATTCTTTGAGTTTTCCGACCCATTGAAGAGGTCGGTGATCCGTATGTATTCGAAACCTTCTGCCAAATACATACGGACGGAAGTGCCCAATGGCCCACACTATCCCGAGGAGTTCTCGTTCCAGAGCGCTGTACCGCGCCTCCGTGTCCGTCAGGCGTCTGCTCGCGTAAGCCACCGGTCTTTCCCCGTCTTCGCCTTCCTGTGACAATACTGCCCCCAAGGCATAGTCGCTTGCGTCGGTGGTGATCGTGAAATCCTTCTCAAAGTTAGGGAAAGCCAAAATCGGCGCCTCCTGCAAACGTGCCAAGCATTTGCGGATATTCTGCTCTATCAGCTGCGTGATCATTATCCGTGCTCCTTTCCGTAGTAAATTGTTAATGGGTACCATATATTCTGCCATGTCCGGCACGAAACGGCGATAGTAATTGAGCGTGCCCAGTAATCTCCGAATCCCTTTTACATCTTTTGGCACCTCCATTCTCTGGATCGCTTCTACTTTCGTCGAGTCTGGTTGAACCCCTTCCTGTGAGATTGTGTGCCCTAAAAAACTAATCTGCTCCTGCCCCAGTGACGATTTGTCTATTGACAGTTTCAACCCGAAATCCCTTAATCTCTCAAATACGTTCCGGAGGTGTTGAATATGTTCCGATTCCGTTCGGCTGAAGATCAGCAGGTCATCCATGTAAATTTGGCACATATTTTCGTCCATTCCTCTCAGAAGTTCGTCCATGAGACGCTGAAAGGTTATTGGAGCATTTTTGAGACCGAACGGCATTCTCGTGAACTCAAAATGCCCTCTTTCAAACGAAAACGCCGTTTTATGTTGGTCATGCGCAGCTAGTTTGATCTGATGGTACCCTGCTTTTAGGTCCAATGTGCTAAAAATTTTTGCACCGTTTAGTCTGTCTAGGATGTCTTCGAACCGCGGGATCGGATATTTTTCGTCCAGGGTATTATCGTTAAGTTTCCGAAAATCCACCACGACTCGGTATTTTTCCTCACATTCTCCCGGTCGACTTTTCTTTTTCACTGCCCACAAAGGGCTATTATACGGAGACGTGCTATCTCTGATAATACCTTGGCGCTTGAGATCCTCGATCTCCTTTCTAATGTGTTGTCTGAGCGCTTGCGGATACCGCCTCTCCTTCACATACGTCACCCGCTCTACTTTTAACGGGATCTCATGTAGCGTTTTCCCCGTTGCTCCTAGCTTGTCCCCTTCAGCGAAAAAAATATCCCTAAACTCGCTCCTCAGACTCTCCCTCCAATCCTCCACTCTCTTAACCGCTCCTATTTGCTCCGTTTCGCCCCTTACGCCCCCCCGGCTTCGATAGGTTCGCTTCCCTATTTTGATCCTCCAGTTCTCCCCCTCGTTTTCTCATTTATTTTATTGTAGCGGACAACCAGGACTGCAGCATACTGTCCACTATTCTGTCTCGGAGATTTCATTTCTCGAAACATTTGGAATATATCCTCCTCTGGGGTCCATCGTCCCCCCCCCCAAATGCTTTTTTCAGTCTCGTCTTTACTATCTCCCACGGGGTTTCCTCGTCCGCCTGTATCAGGTTCAGCACCTTCCTTTTCACCCTGCACACCAGGTCTGCCTTTATTGACTTAGCGTCACCTGGGTCGAGTAACCCTTCGTCCATCTTGGCTTGTATCCTCTCCATAATCCTATCTCCACCTTTGAGAAAATGATTTAACTCACCTATTTCCCCAGAAAATTTTTCGAGGTCTGAGATCATTTTCCTCATGTCCTGTGACGTCACTGCCCGCACCTTCATCCACGCCAGTGTGTTCGCATGGGCTTCAGCCATGGTTTCTTTAGGTAACTGTGGAACTTCAAACGCTGCCGGCCGCAATTCCACCATTACCTACTTTAATTAAATCACACGAAAGTGAATAAGAAGGAAAAAAAAAACAAAAACCAACTCGCACGTTAATGACTCGAACCCACTCCGCTCCCGGGTTTCGGCACCAGTTAACGATCGTCAACGAAAAACGAGAAGAAAAAGGAAAGAGGTTGAATGTAGTTACTGAACGAGAGTTGTCACAAGACTGTTTTTATTTGAGCTTTTAAAGCCTCTCTAAATACATTCGGGATGTTTACATGCCGATGACTTAAGGATTAGGCTGGCTGCCTACGACGTCCGAACCTTAACTTATATATATATATATATATATATATATATATATATATATATATATATATATATATATATATATAAACTTTATTATGATAAAATTACAATATCCCTTATTGAGCAATAAGGAATTGTGATAAATGTTCTCATTCGTACCATATTTACAATTTTCATTCACTCGCTCGTTCATACAGTGTTTACAAACAGCGTGGAAACCTCCCGAATCCACAGGATTGTCACCTCCCTCGCATGTGAAAGAGGAAGCGGTGTCTTGGGAAGTTCCTCACGCTCCTTCATCAGCCACGTCACTGGATAGGAGGCAGTGGAGGCTGGACAAGACACCCAGGACATGATTGGAGAAACTGAGCCCACTGCCGTTGTAATCTCCGAGGAGGATTATAGGGATGAGTGGCGCAGTATGATGACCGTCCCATAATCTTCTGGTAAACCTTTTGATCATTAACTTCAATTCAGTTTACTTAGGCCACACCCATATATATTCTAATAATAAAATAAAATTTATTTATCATAATTAAGTGGATTTTAAGGGAGTGATTTTTTTGTTGAAATCATCTGTATAGTGCTTAAAACCTGGTCAGGTACAATGAGATTACCCCTAGGACCTTTAGGTAAAACCACTTTTATTATGGTTGGGGTATGTTGCCATTGAATAGCAGATTAGTTATTTAAAACAAATAGCAGATCTGTTCAGTTCCCCATCAAAGCAATACGTGGCGTACTCTCAGTAGTAGAAGACTCAGTGTGTTGTTATTCGAGTGTGGTTTTTAGCTATCAGCAGTTTCTAATCCTTCTTGAATTCTCACCCGCTTGCTACCTAAAATATATATTTTACCCAATGATTTCCCAATGAACACCGGTAGGAGATTAAGCAAGTGTATTAGACCCGAGGTAAGCGAATTAATCTTACGATGACCAAATGCTTTATTTTATATCGTAAAATGAACTCATCAACTAGTGCTTACAGAGTCTTTGGAATAATAATTTTATAATTTCAGTAGAAAATAAGAAATAAACTCTTTTATTATAATTATTATTAAGTGAGAGTTCAATATTAGCCATTGAGGAGTCAAATTATTATTTTAACTCCGTCTACTACGCCAGAATCTCATTCCCCCAAATTTATTGATGAAGAATAGGTATTTATTTATACGGAGTTGTATTTAATAAATACCTAATTGTTTGTAAAAATAATGATTCTTATACGGTCATGAAAACCTCCGATATTGAAATATACGATGCTGAAAAAGAAGACTGGAAATTTGTGATGGCCTAAAAATATTTTCCACACATTTTTTTTTTATTGCTGTAACTTCTCGGTAAATGATAATTATAACAAACACCGTTATGTAGGTTCAGGTAGAATCTACAGAAAGAAAGAAACCGAAGAAATTTCTCTGCCCCCTTGAAGATATAGTCCGGAAACTATTAAAGAATAAGGTCTGCACAAAACTTCTCATATTTACCCAGTAACAAACCTTCGCATAAGAATAAAAATATCATTTTCAAAAAAACACTTTATGATAGACACAATTATGAATTGCGTTAAGATTCTTAGAAAAATCATAATCACTTTACGTTCAAGATATTATATATATATAAACTATAATATATAACATTTATGTAAATTTGATGTTACGTGTTATCTTAGGATTGAGTGCGCCACCTGAGTAATTGAACACCTCTATTATATTTTTTGCTCACTTTACTACTAGATAATACAACACTTAGTGATATTAAATTGATGTTTGATAGATATAAATAAAATGAAAATATAATAAGTACAATATCAAAAGGAAATATTTTTACAAAATAAAAAAAACAAGTTTATGGCAGCGAATAAAATTTATTTTAGTTTTCAAAAACCAGTTAGTTAATATTTATATAAATATCTTCATATTTTTTTTTACTTTACTTCTACATTTGTAGCCATAAATCCGCTAACACGTGGTTTATTGTTCAGCTGTCCTTGGTGGTAGTCACGCGGGAGACCGGGCTCCAATTCCACGCGGGTAATTTATTTATTTTAAACTTAAAATAATAAAAAATAAATATTAACCAGTCAATTTAACAATCAATAGTCTCACTATTTAAAAAAAATAGTTCAAAAAGACTTATAAGATACCTTTGAGATCTCATAATACAGTTCTGATATATTCAATTTTGACATCTTATGTCTCTTAATATATAATGTTACGCATTATTTTAGGATTGAATCCACCTCCTGCGTTAATACAGCAACTCAATATAATTGAATAATTCTATTATATTTTTGCTATACCTTAATACTTTGTAATTAATATAGATGAGAAGACACGTGATCATTGATCTGCTAATTGCTGACCCCGAGGGGAGACATTACTTTCAAACATGTACAAGATAGGCTTTCGAGGCTGCTTGTCTGCCTTTTTTACTTTAGTGGTTGTAAAAATGATCCAATCGATACGGACCTTTGATCCCGCAACGCCTAGAAATATGGTGATTATGTGATGGTTAAAATAAAATAGTGGAATATATATGTTCAGAGGTCTTTGATTTCGAATAATCCAAAATCCAAGTAAATAAATACTAACTAAGATTACATTCAGGAACCTTAGTTAATCATGTTTAATTCATATAATAAGTTTAAATCTGTCACCGAGCTGGTTTGAATATTTGAGATGAGAAAAACCTGGGGAAAGGAGGCCGACTCCCATGTCAAGTAGAACGGTTATTTAATTTTGTTAAGCATAAGGAAGTTCTAAGTTAAAGTCAGGTAGTAATAAGAAGTCATTCTGGTAATAGAAGAAATATTAAAGGCATAACAAGGATTCAGTCAAGAAACTCAACAAAGGGAAATGATTTGTATGTACAGAATAAAAGAAACATCAAACGACTCAGCTACTCAAAGGACCCCCAATGAACAATAATAACGGAATATTAGTTTAAAAATAAACTGATCGGTATTATTATTCAAATGAGAGAAGAAAGAATTCAATAGGTAGTAACGATTAAGGATATAGAGCTTAATTTAATTCATTGGTAATAATAAGTTAATTTTTTTAAATTAACAATTAAATTTTCAATAGGTTTTGAGTATATTATCTATTCCCCATTTCTTTTGGTGTTTTACGTTTCGTCTATTCAGGCACCATCAGTTCTACAATTTGGAACAATATACTTGGATTTACATATTTAGAAGAAGAGTAGCTTAATAAAAAACATAATACAATAAAACTTATTTTAATAAAAAATATGACTGGAAAACAATTTTTTTTTACTTTCAATAACAACTTTATTATGATGAAATTACAATCTGCCTTTACTTAATAGGCAATACAATAAAAATACTATAATAACACAACTGTGAACGATGTTATCTTTTGAGTTTTTATTAGTAACTGGTAACTTTACTGCAAGAATAAATTAAAATTTTAAGATAGGATCAATACTGCATAAAAAAGTAACCATTTTATAAATCTGAGGTATTGAGGAGACTTCCTTGAATAATTTAAAATGGAAAACATAATTTTTATATTTGGTTCAAGCATAATAATTATTACTGTTTTGACGGAGGTTATATAATTTAGGAAACAATATCAACTCTTAGCTGGATAAAATTAGACGACAAGTATTACTTTTCATAAGAATGTTAATATCAAAAATCAGAAATCATCCGGAAATCACTTCAAAAGATTCTATTAAAAACAACATCCCTCCCCCCAAAAAAGCCCATGCAACCAAACCTCATATAACAAGTAAATAAGTTGAAATTTCACCATATAAAATACCAAATCCAAATTTTGCGTAATTTCAAGCGCTTCCTTTAGTCTTGTTTTAGATTTGTTCAATTTTTTTTGTATAATGAGAACATTGCTCAACACAAAGTGGATTTTGCCATGTAGTTCTAAATGATTTTTAGGCTCTTTATTTTCTAATTTTTGAGATTCATATTCACGTTGGTGTATTATTTTATATAAATTTTGAGAAGTTTTTCCTACGCAGAGTTTTGGGCAGTCAAGGTACTTAATTTATCAACATTTCTGACTTAATTAAATAAAAAGCTGCGTCACCAATTGAAAAGATTTTATTCGTAAATAAATTGTACGATAAACAGTTTTTCAAATGAGAAGACAATAATAAGGCAATAAAATTAAATTATTTATTAGTACTTAGTCATTTCAATCAATAATTTCCCTACATTTGCGTGATTAAATCGACTGCTATACTCTGAGGGATGGCGATATTAGGAATAATCAAATTATAGAGACTGATCAATCAAAATAAATTAGTGGAGAAGTAAGGGGTTGTTTTTTCGTGACGTTATCAATCACGTGTTATCTTTTGAGTTTTTATTAGTAACTGGTAACTTTACTGCAAGAATAAATTAAAATTTTAAGATAGGATCAATACTGCATAAAAAAGTAACCATTTTATAAATCTGAGGTATTGAGGAGACTTCCTTGAATAATTTAAAATGGAAAACATAATTTTTATATTTGGTTCAAGCATAATAATTATTACTGTTTTGACGGAGGTTATATAATTTAGGAAACAATATCAACTCTTAGCTGGATAAAATTAGACGACAAGTATTACTTTTCATAAGAATGTTAATATCAAAAATCAGAAATCATCCGGAAATCACTTCAAAAGATTCTATTAAAAACAACATCCCTCCCCCCAAAAAAGCCCATGCAACCAAACCTCATATAACAAGTAAATAAGTTGAAATTTCACCATATAAAATACCAAATCCAAATTTTGCGTAATTTCAAGCGCTTCCTTTAGTCTTGTTTTAGATTTGTTCAATTTTTTTTGTATAATGAGAACATTGCTCAACACAAAGTGGATTTTGCCATGTAGTTCTAAATGATTTTTAGGCTCTTTATTTTCTAATTTTTGAGATTCATATTCACGTTGGTGTATTATTTTATATAAATTTTGAGAAGTTTTTCCTACGCAGAGTTTTGGGCAGTCAAGGTACTTAATTTATCAACATTTCTGACTTAATTAAATAAAAAGCTGCGTCACCAATTGAAAAGATTTTATTCGTAAATAAATTGTACGATAAACAGTTTTTCAAATGAGAAGACAATAATAAGGCAATAAAATTAAATTATTTATTAGTACTTAGTCATTTCAATCAATAATTTCCCTACATTTGCGTGATTAAATCGACTGCTATACTCTGAGGGATGGCGATATTAGGAATAATCAAATTATAGAGACTGATCAATCAAAATAAATTAGTGGAGAAGTAAGGGGTTGTTTTTTCGTGACGTTATCAATCACGTGTTATCTTTTGAGTTTTTATTAGTAACTGGTAACTTTACTGCAAGAATAAATTAAAATTTTAAGATAGGATCAATACTGCATAAAAAAGTAACCATTTTATAAATCTGAGGTATTGAGGAGACTTCCTTGAATAATTTAAAATGGAAAACATAATTTTTATATTTGGTTCAAGCATAATAATTATTACTGTTTTGACGGAGGTTATATAATTTAGGAAACAATATCAACTCTTAGCTGGATAAAATTAGACGACAAGTATTACTTTTCATAAGAATGTTAATATCAAAAATCAGAAATCATCCGGAAATCACTTCAAAAGATTCTATTAAAAACAACATCCCTCCCCCCAAAAAAGCCCATGCAACCAAACCTCATATAACAAGTAAATAAGTTGAAATTTCACCATATAAAATACCAAATCCAAATTTTGCGTAATTTCAAGCGCTTCCTTTAGTCTTGTTTTAGATTTGTTCAATTTTTTTTGTATAATGAGAACATTGCTCAACACAAAGTGGATTTTGCCATGTAGTTCTAAATGATTTTTAGGCTCTTTATTTTCTAATTTTTGAGATTCATATTCACGTTGGTGTATTATTTTATATAAATTTTGAGAAGTTTTTCCTACGCAGAGTTTTGGGCAGTCAAGGTACTTAATTTATCAACATTTCTGACTTAATTAAATAAAAAGCTGCGTCACCAATTGAAAAGATTTTATTCGTAAATAAATTGTACGATAAACAGTTTTTCAAATGAGAAGACAATAATAAGGCAATAAAATTAAATTATTTATTAGTACTTAGTCATTTCAATCAATAATTTCCCTACATTTGCGTGATTAAATCGACTGCTATACTCTGAGGGATGGCGATATTAGGAATAATCAAATTATAGAGACTGATCAATCAAAATAAATTAGTGGAGAAGTAAGGGGTTGTTTTTTCGTGACGTTATCAATCATGGTGGAGCGGGCGGTGACCACCCAAACAAAGGAAAAATCGTGACCAAAAAACTGCCCTGATTACACAATTCTCATTTTTTTACTCTTAAACAACAAAGACTACCTCTAAAAAAAATAAAATAACAGTAGAAGAAATACAATCCAGAATTATCGAGTAAACATTTCCTCCGCGTTTTCATTTCAAAACTTAACATTTCGATTTGTTATAGGAGGTTGTACCTGTTTAGGTTAAAACTAAAAATATATACCTTTGTATGTTTTTACGCGAAAGAACAATAATAATTTTTAACTCTTAAGAAAACTCGCAAAACTAATTTTATTTACAATGATCTATAAATATTTTTTCCGTTTGTATTCAGCTTCAATATTTTTTTTTATTAATATATTTTTTTGATATAGCATTTTTACATTACCTTCAAGCAGGTACTTCTAGTGTAAGGATCCGATTAACCTAAATATTCTTTATTTTTCCCTCATCCTGAATTTCTAACTAGAGCTTAGGAAAAAAAGAAAAACATTTTTACATTATACAGATATAATGAAATTTAAGTCATTTTTACCACCACCTCTAAAATTGTAAGAATAAGCCATAAATTTGTTTTTTAATGATGCGAATAATTAGTTTTTAAAGAAAGTGAATTTTTTACGTGAAATTCAATCGGAATATAAATGATAACTAATAAATTGATATTATAATATATTTATATTATTCTTCACAAGTGGTTCCTGTAAGAGAAAGCAATCGCTTCAATAAATGAGAAGGGGATCTTGTCTACAAGACCGATATAAAGGTTGGGAGGTAAATAACCTAGCATTGACACTGAAAGTTACCTCAGAGCCATTGACCATTCATGGAAGCAGCCATGGTACCACTTATCTATTTATGAGATTTTGTGCCACGGGTTTGGTTTGCGATAAATATTTATTGGAATCATATTAAAAACGTTCATAGAAGACACCCCTATAAACTGTTCACACAGGAACTTGCTGATACATTAAAATCTCAGTAGTCCTGACTCTGTAATTGTCAACCACCTAACCACCATTACAGTAAAAAAAATAATTTAAACATTTTAATAGATAGAATATAAAAGCCAAATGACAGAAAAACCAAAGTTAGAGTAGAATAAAATTAAAATTTATTCCTAAGTCCTCTATGTTCTACATTGCTGTTCAGATGAAAAATTCAAAAATAATCTGGCAAAAAAATATAGCATCATAATAAAAAAATAAAACAAAATCAAAATAGTAATAACAATGTAAAATAAAAAACCTCTATAGGAATGATAATAATAATTATGAAATAAAAATAAAAATTGATTAACTGCTTTTAGTAAGTGAAATCCATTGGATCCACCTATAAAAAACTAAAAAAAAAAAAAACAATATGCAGAAGTCTGTACAGTAAGACACTACATAAAAAACAATAAAATATATAAAAAAGTGAGAAAGTTACATACTAACTGGAAGCCAACATTTGTTTACATATAGTAAACAATAAAATAAAAATAATTAATACAAAAATAAAGTCAGGAAGTAAACCGTTCCTAGACTAATGAGCTCTTTGGATAGTGAAAAGGTGTTGGAATAAAAGAGCTTTGAAGGTTCGTAGGGATGAAGCATGGCAGATATTAGGAGGTAGAGAATTCCAGAGACTAGTAGTAAGTAGACCGAGCAAGGAAGGACCGATCGTGTATGCTGCAGTTTTGTGGGTAGGAGTATAAAGGTTATCCTGGACAAATCCTAGAAAAATGGAAACAAACCTTTAAATAACTTAGTCTATGCTTGGACTATAAAATAAATTTCATTAGTGAATAAGCATTCGGTGCAAGAAAGCAATAGGCTTATCACAAAACCTCCTTTCGGTTTTAAATAAGAAGTGTGGTTTAAACATAGAAAATGATGTTGGTTTGTTGTTAGTTCATACGACCTATCCTACTTTATTATGCATGTCCAAGCTGGTCGAATACTTGAGCTACTAATTATAAAAAAACTGCAAAGTTTACTAAGTAAATACATGAGATTCATCGCATTGTTTCTTAAAAGAACTCAAATAGCGCAGTTACTTGAATTTTTAGATCTACCAAAAATGAAACCTATATATTAAAACAATAGATTTTTTTCGAATCCTGAAACATAAATGTCCTTATGAACACTTTGTAATAGCTTAGCGAGGCCTTTATGAGGGGCGGGTTATGTCAATGTTCACGAATGACTTAATAGCCTGAGGCAGATTAATGCATCGATTGATATGGAATAAATCACTGAGTGAATGAAGCATATCAAACTACTGCCGCATACCGAAATTCTGTCTTAGGCCTTCAAGACTTTTTTCGATAAATTTTCATTATTTATTTTTTATCGCAGGGTGCGTTTTTTGGGTTTATATTATAATAGAAGATTAAATTGAGCTCTACATAAGATCAACTTGGTGTTATTGATTTCACCCACAAAAACGTAAATGCAATAGTAAAATATTCTTGAGATAGTTTGTGTTCTAGCAGGTATACGTATGAAAAACATTTACAAATTATTTTTGTTAATTGATATGGAAATAAAGTTTTTTTTCACTTAAATTCAAACTCCTTTTCAAAAGCACGTTAGATGAAGCAGATCCTCAATTCACATTCTGATCTTTGTTATCATTTCTTTTGGGATAGTTCGATAGCAATGATACATACGAAGTGCTATTATTACATGCATGAGTAATCCTCAACCGGTGTGAAATAGTATGAAATATAACTATAGCTAGGATTTGCCTCACAAATGTTATTTCCTCTTGCTAGACTAGAACCTCCAGTCCTCAGACCAGCCAAGTAGCTACTCTATACGAGGAGACAGTTCTTGATCTGAAAGGCTATGTCACATCCCTACCATGAAAATCCCGAGGGTGCCTGAAATCGATCCCGTACGTGCCTCCGTAGTTATTAGCCAGGCGTGCTAACCACTAGGCTAATAGCGAGCTGATCCCACGATCGAGATCCTCTCGATTTTCTCGCGACGTAATATTTATATAAATTTTGAGTTTCAGGGAAATTTCAAAATATTTATAAACGAAATTGAAGTGGTCAAAAGCTAAGGAACAATGAGAGCTTCGTCAAGGGGTTAAAGTTGCAGCGACCTGAAAACATCTGTATCATAACATTTGAAATTACAGTATGAAGATGGTGAAATGTTTCCTTTGTATTGTTTCTTTTAAACGAACGAAATGTGTATATGTCTTGTTTCTTTATTGAAATTAAATATATCTTATTTCAAAATTGAAGTGGTTGATGATGTCTGAACAGGCGAAACGTTGACATATTTTGTCAAAAAAGAATATTTGGGAGGGACTAAAGCTTGATGAACCACCTATAGTGGAAATATGCATATCTAAATGTCTCTTTTTATGCATCAAAACTTTGGAAAATAACAACGATTTTTGGATACTAAGCCTTTAATAACGTATACTGCGTATTTAGAAATGGGTAATTTGAAAAAAAAAAAAATGACTTGGAACCGTCTCATAAACAGTGATAAAGGTCGTTTTTATGAATGTTCACGCACACCTTGACTATTTGATAACAACAACAAACAAATAAATAGGAAACAAACATAATAGCATATTAAAACAGTATGTCCACAAAAAGACAAATATGTATTGTTAACACCAGTAATTTGTTACATTTCGATTTAATTTAAATTCTTTTCTTTTTAATTTTATGTTAATATTTATCATTTCTTCACTTAAAAAAGATAACGAATTATAATTCCTTATTATAAAACGAGTGACAAGTTTTCATTCTGTTGCTTTATTTTAGAAGGAAATATTTGATTTGTTGACATAAATCTTAACTCAAAATGGAGTAGTTCATTTAGGCAGGAAAGAATCGTTTGGAGAACGTAACCATCACAGACTAAATTTGTTTAGTGATAATTTCAATCCATTTTGGCATCGAGTAACGAAAAAATGTTTTTGTAAATAGATCTGTAAGGAAATTAATTTGAATTTAACCACGTGAAGTTGAATTTTTCCTTTGGAAACAAATATTTTATTTCACTTCTTTCCATTAGGCGGACAGTGCCGGGGAAAATTCTAGTACCCTTTTGAAACGGCGTGGAGATTAGTTTTCTGAAAAGTGAGTAACTATTAAACTGAGTAACTATTGAATAGCGAATAATTAAACCACACAACATACTCGTATATTCTTTTGAATATATTTATTGAAAGCTAAGTCCACCTGTAGATTGTACAATCAGGGAAGATAAAGCCTATCAAAAATAGTCATATACTGTACATTATCAGTTCGATATAAGTTTTTATTTTTGTTTGTTTTTCCTCTAAATTTAAATTTTATTATTATCTATTAATTGTGAAATTGTATAAAAAGAAAATAATTAATGTATTCATATGTTCTAGTATGTAAATATACGTGGTGTAATTGCAATCTCTCTCACACATTACATGATATTATGCAAATGAAACGTTGGAACCTGTGCCTAATTATGAGGATTAAGTAGATAATTGATTATTCAAATGACATACAGTGATGTGAAGTAAGTGACAGGTTTGTCCTCCCTTGACCTGATTAATAATCATACAATATGTCTCTCATTAAGCACTTTTTATCTTTAAATTTAAATAAAAAAAAGTGTTTGTGAGATGTAATAAATTTTTCTTATTAGTTTTAAAGGCCTATTAGTGCCATTATGTATGGAATATAACATCGTGCAAATATTCGCCATGGCTGCGCTGGGTGGCGCGCATCCGGAAGGACCAATTTTCCATGTCTCTGGCGTATACATCAGGCTGAATTGACCAACAGGATGGGTTATGTTGGGTTTGAGGACCGCTGTGATTTGTGGCTTATTCGGATAGACCTGCGGCTTAAGAAAACCACACAAGAAATAGTCTAAGGGGGTCAAATCGCACGATCTCTGGCCACCTCCACGTGAGATGTTCATGCCCTCAAATCGCTCGTGCAGGATGTCCAATGTGACATGAGCTGTGTGGCACGTAGCGCCGTCCTGTTGAAACCACATGTCGTTGGTGTCCATATGATCCAATTCAGGCCAAAAGAAGTTGGTAATCATCAACCTATAGCGCTCGCCGTTGACGGTGATGGCCTGGCCAACGTTGTTCTCAAAGAAATATAGACCGATAACGCCACCAGCCCAAAATCCACACCAAACAGTGACTTTTTCGGGATGCATTGGACGCTCTTGGATCTCATGTGGATCGGTATTGTCCCAAATTCGACAATTTTGTTTGTTGACGTACATCCAGAAATGGGAACACACGTCATTGTCTATGGTCGTTTACCTTCAGCTTCTGGATCAGTTGAGTTTTGTTCGGGTTCAGGTCCAAGTCACGACGCAAAATTCGCCAAGTTGTGGCCTGTGAAGGACCGAGTTCTTGTGAGCGACGCGAAATCGACGGACTGCCTCCGATTCTCCAGCAAAATCTCACGGACAGCGGCGATGTTTTCGGCAGATCTTGCGTTTCGTCGACGTACGGGTATTGGTTGATTGTTTACTGAATCAGTGGACTCAAATTTATCCACCGCACTACCAATAGTCATCTCGGTAGGACGGTTATGGCGACCGCGGGACGTTGCCCGAACAGAACACCCATATTGATAAAACAATTTTATCATTTGCACGTGTTGTTGAACGCTATATCCGTCCATGGTGATATGGCAAAACAGACTGAATAAACGACCGCCAATTTGACAGATGCAGCTTCAAGAATATGGCTGCTATCAACTGTCAAAGTTCAAAAGTCCCTATTAGAAGACGCCTTACAATATGTGTTGGGTCATGATTGGACTTAGATGGGAAGACTTCACTATGGACAAATAGAAGTTATTCTGTTAACGGACCAGAAAACACCTACCTACTTTTGCATATTTTTATATAAATAAAATTACGGCGTCAGAGAAATTGGACTACGATCCCGACACCGCGAGCTTACGAGGGCTGCTGGCGTAGTCGACCCAGATTGGTCACAATAAATCATCCTGATTTTATTCAGTCGGAATCAAACAGTTGATCACTGCTACCCTCTATCCCACCCTTCCCGCCTCTATTTCTCTCTCTCTCTCTCTCTCTCTCTCTCTCTCTCTCTCTCTCTCTCTCTCTCTCTCTCTCTCTCTCTCTCTCTCCCTCTCTCTCTTTCCGTCTCAGAGATCTACAGATTGGAGATTAGTAATATATTCTACAGGATTAGTAATCGATGAGAAAATCGCATGTCCATGTTTTCTAGTTCCAATGTGCGTTGGGTTATTCTGCTTGTTAAATATAAGTGCCTCTTTGTGTATATAACTATATTATATCTGTAACGCGCAATAATGAACACAAAATTACTAAGGTTGAGTTACCATAAAAAAATAAAACGCTTTCTACGCTTATTTCTTTAAAGAAATATATTTGTATTTATTGTTGAACTACTATCTATTACTACTAATTACTTAATTAAATACTACTAATTTATTCTCAGCTATAAAGAAGAAGTCAATTTTTAAACATCTAATTGAGAAATCTTAAACGAAGTGATTTGTAATCAAACTTTTTCACGTTTATTTTTTAATATTCTTTTACTCACATATTTTACTTTATTATGTCTTCACCAAAATATATACAGCGCGGTGTTGTAAATATCAGTTAGATCATAACATTTTTATGTAAGGTCGGGGAACACTGACAGATAAGAGAAACGATAAGAGATCACCCCGGACCTGTTTGAATGTATAGCTTCTTCTTTCGGGCTTGGCAAAAAACATATAAACAAAACGACTGTGAAAATACAACTACCGCCCTCATCCATGGGCAGCAGAATCGGCAATTAAACCCGTATACAAATAACATAATGTATTGATGGGAGGTTACGCAGAACAGGACGCTGTTAAGGTCGGGAAAAGGGAGAATCTGAGATGACAAAGTAAACACACCTTCAGGAGCTAACCTCGGAGTACAAATAGGGCTCAGCTGTGTAGGCACGTTAATTGTCTGGAAAGGGCTCCCCCCTCACTCTGTCCATATTAACGTTAATTCCCTAAGCAAGTACCGATCAATTATTTATACTCCAACACCTCCAGTCGGTGGCTGAATCTATTTGTTTCCACTTAGCTTTTCTAAGAAAGCGTTTTGTCATTCGGGTGGGAGAATGTCTTTTTTTTTAAATACAACAAAGATTTTTCACCAAGTAAAGAGTCAGGTGTCAAAAAACCAAAAAAAAATAAAAAGATTACGAGACGTAGAGGAGTGACAGAAGCTGAAGAATTTGACGAGAGGTTTTGGACTTGATAATGCCTAAGTATAGAAAATCATAATCTCTTCCGACTTGTTTTCCGTTTTCACAAATCTCTTTGACCGTTCTTTTCTTGTCCGTGCCACAAATCGTTGGAACTCTATTCCCATCGATATTCGTCGTTTATCATCCCTCTCATTCTTTCAAATCTAGACTTTACCAGTTCCTTATATTCTACCAATTTAAAAATTCATCATTAATCTGTTAATTTTTTTTTTCCATTCGTCCCAGCCATTCTCCCACGCTCTTTTCCCTCCTATAATAGTCCCTATGTTTTATTTCTTCATCTCTACTCAATTATGTTTTTTTGTTACTATCTCTTGGTGTTGGTTCTTTGTAGTCATTACATACATACATATCCCCTTTATTTAGTATAAGCTTATCAAACGTGTCTAATGTTATAAATTGTTTTATCTTTTTTTGTCTGCTAGACATTTTTAGCGTGTTCCTTCTTGTTACTATTGGGACAGTCAACTCCATTTCAATTTTAAAAACAGCAGCCTCTATTTTTATTGTGTATGGCTATGTAGTGTGTATTTTCTTGAAAGTCACAGTTAATCGCCGGTTAAGATAAAAAAAGAACAACGAAAGAGGAAAACGCACCGACACACTCTGACTCCAGTAAAAGACTGATTTATTATTGATGACAATCCGATATACATAGAATCATGTTTACATTACATGATGGTTGAACGCAGTAGCAGACATACCGCAAACAAGCATGGTAGCGGCCCTTGTGACTACTTTGGCGTTGATGAAAATACAAGCGATAATGGCTCAAGACACGAGAAAGGACATTTCAGACCTGGAGAGGTTCGCGGGTAAGACCGGGAAGCTGAATCACTTCCTTAAGGGAGGTGACCGGCTGATGGCACGGATAGAGGCGAAAAGGGCAGAAGACTTAATAACACAAGGAGAGGCCGAAGCGTTGAGAGCAGCTCTCGTATGCAGGGTAAAAAGGATTATCCTGAATCTAGGCCGATGAGGAGACCTCCTGGGACATAGTGAAGGGACGGTTGAAAAGCGTTTGGAGGGGGAAGATGGACCCTTGAGGAAGATATTTTTAAAATGTTCCGGGAGACCAAGAAACATCAGTAGACAAACGGGCAGTACGCCGGAACACTGCTAGCCCGTTATAATAGCATCACTGAGAAGATGCTGGAGACGGTGGACGTGGTAGAGATGGAAGCCAGGACGTTTCTGTCGACTATACTAAAGGTGCAGCTAGCGAAGGAGACCGGAAGAAAGGAGGGGGTACCAAGAGAACGCAGATTCTTAGAATGTTGCCATGTCAGAGGATGAAACGGGCTGGAGAAGAGTGTCGTATAGAAGGTCCAAACCAAGCCAGTCACATGGAGGAAGAAGGAGGTGCAATATGGTGGGAGAGAGAGGGCAACGAGTGTGGGAAGGCAAGACACTTGGTTTTGAGCTCTCAGAAAATTGTCGTACTCAATAGCACCTAGTGGAGGATCATGTTCATAGAGTACGAATACAAGACTAATTGCTGTGGAACGCACATGCTTATGGCTTCTAGTGGATTTAAAGAAAGCAACTACCACTAGTGCGACTTGCCTTGAGTTGAAACTATTAACGATACGGAAGAGTTCAATAACTGCTACAAGTTATGCAAGGCAGGTGAACAGGATCTACCTAAACCACCACATTTGCAGAATTAGAACTCCTGGCTCATCTTGTCACAAATACAATACATGTCAATAATCACAGCTCCGGAGTCGATGATGTGTCGATACAATTGCGAGGAGCTCACCACAATCCTTGGACCCCACATTTAACAATTTTAAGTAGAATATCATACACAGTCTTTGTATCTCTGCGGTTTCTTAAAGAAATCCACCGATAAGACTTGGCTACAGTACTTGATCGACCAACAGCGATTTAAGTATTGCAGCGGTTGATTGGTATGCCTGCTACCGGTCCATGCAGACTCCATCGCTTCCGGTGGGGTGACACTTCTGACGAAAATAAATTGGAGGCGATCAAGCCTTTGGATGGGTATAGAGTTCCGGAGGAAAACCAATTCTAGGAAACTGGAACCAGGATCAATGCTTGGGTAGGACAGCGACAGACACCGGAAAAAAGTGTCTATGTCGAAACCAGAGAGTAAAACGTCTACCGATTATAGGTTTGTAGGTTTATCGTCATTTCTTTTTATTCAACATGAAATCCAAGTAACTTGCGTAATTCAAGTAATGCAAGCATTCAAGTATATTTTAACAAATAAATGCATTTAAATAAACCTATCACTTTCAGTTGCATGTCTATGCACTCTACGAGGATCCAAAATATGCAAAAAAAGGCTACCTTAGTATCTCTAATTCTTTCCACCCGATTTATTTTGTAACCAAGTAATTAACTGTTTAATGACATGTAATCGTGTTTTATAGAGGTGGTAACATATATATATTTTTTCATTCCAATACCGTCTAAAATTTTTAGGGAGGGAGGTGAAACACGGAGGTTAAGTGAATAATGGCTGACAATTTTTTTTTTCTGGGGGGGGGAGTATTGCCTGCTATTAAATTTCACGTTAATTTCCTAACGACTGGTTCATAACTCTCACCTTTGCCCACAGTGGGACAACTTAAGGAGCTTATAAATCCTCCCTTTTTTCTTACACTTTATTAATTGCTTGATAATCGAGGCTTTTCTTCAGGTCTTCAGCCACCCTGTTCACCATATCCTCAAAGCGTTTTTTAAATAGTATATTTCAGCTGTTTAGTATTATTGTTTCCCATTGGTCTGTTACTTTTGGAGGAAATTAAAGCAAATTTCATAGGAAATTTTAGAGAAGGCTGACATATAAACCATTTATTATTCTATTAGTTTTATTAAGCATCCAGTTATATATATATATTATATTATAGCGTAGCCTTTAGTGTGCAGGCATATTAACGCCTCATAAACACAAGAACTTTACGTTTGGATTGGCTTTCCTGCATAATAAATTCTCTATCGTATAGTTTTCAAGTTTAAGTCTATGTTTGATAAGAACTTTCCTCTTGATCGTATAAAATATCGTGTTTGCAGTCACTTGCAGGACCATAAATATGGAAATTAATTGTTGAAAATTCGATACACCTTACTCCCGATCGAATGTTTGAATTCATAGTGATGTAAAACTCAAAAAAGACAGTATACATGCCAAAAAGCAGATATGCATAAAGGAAAAAAATAAATATTTAAATTAAACTTTTAACCAAATTCAGCCATTTAATCCTGATAAGAAAAAAAGTAAAAAAAAAACAAATACATTTAGCAGCTAGTGTATAATAATTATTTAACCGTAAAAACATTCAAGGCATTATTATGGACCTTAACGGACCTCCATTAAATAATAATAGAGTGACCTGTCATGCATCTAAAACATTAAGACTGTCTATCAATTCAACCATGCAATTAGTAACTAACTATTTCTAAATTATACAGTATGTAACCATTGATAATCAGTTACAGTTAAAGAACACCAATATAATGAATTTAGAGGAAAGGTACTAATAAAAATGTGCATCACCGGATGAAACTAATTAATTATATCATGAAATATAGTTTAAAATTGCTTAAACTATTTAACAATAAAAAAATCATGATCTATTATGTGTGTTTTTACATGCTTTGAGGTTCATATTTGTGTTTGAAAATTTGAGCGCTTATCATAGTCCGGGAGCTAGTCATATAGCAGCTGAAGGTTTGACTAGCGGATATGGAAGATCTCATCATTTAGTTTGAAGAAAAATTTTGTCTGGCAGTTTCTCAGGGTGACTCAGGGCTAGAAATGTTTAAATGAAAATGTTGTACCGATAGAGATGATTCAGAAAATAACATAGAAATAGCAAATCGATCACCTTGATCAAAAAAAAAAAAAAAAAGCGGGAAAAATATTAGGTGTGTGTGGGCGAGTATAAGGAAATAAAGACTTCACTTTTCACCTAATTAATAAAAATAACATACCAACTGTAGCAACCGCTAACTATATATGTAAATTACCCTACACTCTGGTTCATACTGTATTATAATAGAAAATGCAAATCTGTGTAAACTTCTTGTAATAAATCATAGAGAGGTCGGAAGTCGTAAACAAGAAACTCAGAGGGCCATGAAACCTAGGGCAAGCACATCTGCCACTTAGAATAGACCTTGAGTCACTTCCCGTGGTCATAAAAGCATGCTAGGAACCCTTTTGGACCCATGGGATAATAAAACAGACCACCTATAGGCGGTCAAATAACCCAAGTGGGTGAGGCCCTAGCAGCCATAAAAAACACACCCTTTTACCCCAACGGTCATAAAACTAAAAGGAAATGACTACCTGTGTATCGTAAAACATACCCCTGACAGATAGACCCAGCCTTCCACGGGGGAGGGGGTTACCATATTTATATCAGTAAATTTCGCCCTGAAGAGACACTCTGTCCCCTAGTCTCCATAGCCGCGCGACTTATCACTTACCCCAGGGCCACCTATGGCCCTGGTAGGCTCACGCTTCACTCTTTTCTAATCTCTACATACCGATAGCCGCTATCACCCATCGCGATACGCCTACTCAACCTTCCGCTAATCTACTCTCGCAGATCGCACCTCTACAACGGCACTTTGCCACACAGCCTATAGCAGACCTCTGACGACTTGTACTTATTACGCTGCCGATCTCTCGCCCGAACTCTGAAAACTGGTCTTATTCTTTATGAACCTCTGAACCTCATCCTGAACACAGTGTCTTGTCGGGACACATTCCTATCAATAAATGGAGTCAGATATTAACGCCTACATGGAACATGGTCCATGTTAATAACTACATCAATCCGCACTTGTCACCAGGGCTAGAGTGATCAGGCACTCCCCTAGTGACGCCCCCGACACCAACTGTGAATTTATGTAATATACATGTAATGAAAGTATCCTCTCTTTAATTTAAATTTGCCGAACTGCTTCCACTGGCTGCCACCAGATGGAGTAGCTATCAGATAGAGAAGGTTATGTTAGGTAACAAAACTTGTAAATAGAGTGTGAATATAGAAGTGATAGTTATAAACTGTAATTTTCGTTTCTTTGTTTACAGGTAAGATTGTGTAAATCAATATTAATAATTGTTATAATATAATATATAGTGAATAAAATTGCTAACTTTGTTTACAGAGAAACTGATTTCAGTTTCTTCACCCCACCTTCAATAATTGTCTTACATACATATGAACGTGAGACCGGAAATCTTACTCCACACTACTCCAAATAAACATACTAAACTATATTTATTAATGCTGCTTCTTCCTTTCCTAGATTGAAATACCACAACAAATTGATAGCACTAAGGCAGGTGTGTAATAAATCAAAACGACAATTCAAGGAAAACAGCAACGTTGATGGATTAACTTAAACAAAAATAAATAATTGAGTTTTCCCTCTTAAAATGATTATGATTCTCTTCTGAACATTCAAAATAACAAAACAAACCATTTTACAATTATATATTATGCACCTGCACTGAATAACTTTCTAATTATTATTAATATTCTTAATACAAAAGGTCTATATTTTCTAGCAAAGTGACTACGCTAGGAGCGTATCTACTTAGTCCGATTCGGCACTCTCCTCTCTCTACTTCATCGTACCGACTAACCCTCATTCCCCCACCTCCTAACGTGGTGTTCTTATGTTTACTTAAAAATAGTTAAGCAAAGTAAATCTTATTTTAATGACTAATTTGATTCTGCTAGTGATATTCACTTTTCTTAATTTACCGCCTAATTGAAATAAAACCTTCATCCTCGAAATTTTATAGGTATTACTTATATTTTTTCATCTTCATTTTCTTTTTCTTTTTTTCTATATTTTCCAACTTTTAAATTATAATGAAACAAAAACCGTAATACTCTCCCTTCGCAAAAGAAAGATAAACGAAAGGAAATCTTGGGATTAGGACTAAGGATCGTAGAAATTGGGATCTGCTTATGTCGTAATTTTTCTCAAAAATGTCTGGTTGGTCCAACCTACCAAGATATTTTGTCAGATTGTATGCGAGGCTCATACAGGATAGTTTTAAGACTGAAACAAACTATTTCACATGCTTGCAGCTTATGACGTAATTTAAGTCATTGAAAGTTTTTTTTTTTAATTATACACGCCAAAACCACCCTGAGAAACTGTCATACAAAGTTTTTCTTCAAATTAAATAATGAGCTCTTCCATATCATAGTCAAAATGTCTGCTGCTCATGACGTAGTTAAAAAATTTCCAGCTCCCGTTCTATCATGTTACTCACTAGCACGATTTAATAATAACATTAATAACTTAGTAATAAGTTCTTTATCATCCTGGGACTATGTCCATTACAACCAAACATTTATTTAACATAAAGGGGGTTCATTGACAGTATCAGTCCCTACCAAAACTTACAATATAGAAATAAGAAATAAATAAAATGTAAATGTGCAAGGCTTATGTGGCATATGAAAGGCATCTATTTATATACCGACTGAAGTGACTCTCCTGAAACAAAATGCTATGTATTTCTTTATTTACTAAAAATTAAAAGTTTTTATTTTTTGTTAACTTTGGATCTAAGTGTTATAAAAAGTAAAATTACAGGAAGTTTTTTTTACTATACAATCAAGTCATCAGAGAAAATCCGAAAGAAATGTGATAGGGTTTTGAGACAGCAATGAGCTGCCTCTTTCTTTTTTTTCCTCTTCCTTCGGCTAACTGCCGTCTTAAGGAAGCAATCAGTGGAGCAGAAATATAAGGTAGCATAATTTCAGGCGGGCTGGAAGTAAGAAATAATTTGGCCTTTATATTGCTTCTTGGCAGCCTAATGGATTCTTCAGAAGTCATTTCGAAGCGGAAACTGACCTCCCGGCAACACACAAAAGCTCATTTGCCGAGGCAGTTTTCCAACAGCCAAGACCTGCCACAAAGGACAAAGCTATTCTTTAGCTTGCGGTACACAACTCTCTTGAGATTGAGTACCGCTCTTTCATCGGAGCACAGATCCCTGATACATCGTCTTAAAACCTTGCGGCCGGCCAAGAAAAAAAAGAGAAGAGTTTATGCAGATAACATTATTCAACTCTCAAAGAACCTACTAAGCAACGTCCTACACCCGATGTTTATTTTATTATTGTTTATTGACATTGTTTACCAGCACATCAACTCAATGGGCTACTTATGATCGGATCCATCAAAGGCTAGCAGATACCGCGAATGAACAAAGGCCTGCCGGCTTGAAGATATAGAATTAAATGCTACAGTAGACATGATGCAAAATGAAAGGTTGTGCAACTCAAATAAAACGAGGGAAATTTCATCAGGCCGTATGCAGCCTTTGACATACATTGTAATGGTTGGCCAAAAAGTACGTTTGGTTTTTTAGTGAAAATAAGACACAACTTTTAAACACAAATCGATTTATTCAATCAATGATATAATTGCCGTTCTAGTATCTTCGGCCATCTCATGGGCAGATTTATAATTCCATGCTCAAAGAATTTCCTTTATTGGCAAAAAAATTTTCCAAGTGGATTTTTACATCTTCTTCAGAGTTGAAGGTTTGTCCATTCAATGAATTTTGCAGAGACCAAAACAGGTGGAAATCTGAAGGTGCAAGGCCAGGCGAATATGGAGGGTGCGGCAAAACTTCCCAGCCAAGCTCCAGTGACTCCTGCCGTGTCTGCAAAGAAGAGTGCGGTCTGGCATTGTCGTAATGGAAGACAATCCCCTTACGGTTGGCTAGTTCTGGACGCTTCTGGTGGATTGCCGCAGTTAATTTGTCCAGCTGGTCATATTACACATCTCAATTGATGGTCCTGTTGGTGGGAAGAAGTTCGTAAAAGACAACAGCCCTCCTATCCAACCAAATCGAGAGCATAACCTTCTTTGGGTGAAGTCCTGCTTTGGAAGTTGTTTGTGGTGATTCGCCGTGCTTCCCCCATGAGCGTTTGCGCTCCATATTGTTATAGACAATCCACTTTTCGACCCCTGTCATCATTCTCTCCAAAAAAGGATCCTTTTCTTCACGCTTCCACAACGAATCGCAGATGGAAATCCTTTGGGCGAGGTTAGCCTCACAAAGTTGATGGGGAACCCAAACATCGAGCCTTCATGTAGGCAAGTTGATGCAGATGTTTTTCAACACTCGATTTGGATATTTTGAGGATAACTGCGATCTCCCTAGTTGTATAACGGGGATTGGTGTCGACTAATTCTTTCATTTTGTCGCTGTTAATCTCAGTTGACCGGCCAGAGCGAGGTGCGTCTTGAACCGAAAAATTTACCAATTGAAATCTTGAAAACCACTTCTGGCACACACGTTCTGTAACAGCATCGTCTCCGTATACAGCGCACATCTTCCTGCAAGTTTCCACTACTTTCTTGACGTTTTAAAAATGTGTCGATAATGATCGTTTTGGTTTTCCATTTTCAGGATGATCCTAAACACACAAAATACAATCGGTCTTGTAGGAATTTCACGTCAAACTACGTTGAAGTGTCTATTATCACCTTTCTTGATATAGCTCAAGCTTTTGACAGGGTTTGGCACGCTCAAAACATATTTACCAAAGTCCGTTGTGGTTTAGAATATTCTAACTATTTAGTATCCCATAAAAGCAGGAATTCCAGTATCCTGGGTCCCATCTTCTATAACATATACACTGCTGATGTCCCGTCTACCCCCATTTCCTTCTTGGCCACATTTGCAGATGACACTGCAGTCTTGTAATCCCATCCAGACCCCGATATAGCACCTCATAACCTTCTAAACCATCTTGATGAGATCGAGTATTGGTGCAACCAATGACGGATCAAAGTTAATGAAGCAAAATGTTCCCACATTACCTTCACCCTTTGTCGCAAGTCTTGTCCACTAGTTTATTTTAATTCTATTCCTCTCCCTGTATCCGAGACAGTACGGTACTTAGGCTTCCATCTCGACAAACGACTGACCTGGAACCCACATACAAGGCTAAAAAGACAAGAGCAAAACAGACGCTCTTGACAACTGTACAGACTACCCATCTTTCAATAGAAAATAAATTACTAATCAACAAAGTTATACTTAGACCAATCTGGAAGTATGGAATAAAGCTATGGGGGACAGCGAAAAAGTCGAACATCAAGCGTATCCAATCCTTTCAATCAAAAGTCCTGAGAACAATAGTAAATGCCCCTTATTGCGTCAGCAACAAAACCCCTCATAACGATTTTAATATATCCTACATTCTTAAACTCATCCCTTCCCAGTTTATGAAATTCCATAATAGCCTATCCAACCACCCTAATCCCGTAGCACAGTCATCATCAATATAATCCTTCTTGGAGACTGAAACGGCAGTGGCCTCGTGACCTGCTATAAATGTGTGACAGTGGGAGTCCTGGCAATGGCCAGTTTCTGCGATCATGTCGTGAGTGTCTGTGGCTCTCGCGCTCTTTGTCAGCCTCCATTGGCTCATATTCGGTGACGCGGCTGCCGGAGGAGCGTGGGGGACTTCGTAAGACTCGACTTCCTCTTTCGTATGCAAGGGAGGTGACAAACATGTGGACTTGGGAGGCCTCTGGGCTGTCTGTAAATATTGTATGAATGAGCGAGACAATGATGAATTGTAAATATGGTATGAATGAGTGTATTTATCTCAATTGCTTATTGCCTTATAAGGCAGATTTTAATTTTAGCAAAATTAAGAAGTTGGAATTATTGTTTTTACCCCCCCAAAAAAAAAAAAAATTAAGGTAACAGTTAACAGAATGCTTGTTAATAGAATTACGCCTTAGAAATGACAGCAGGATATTACTTAAAGAACGACTACAACCGATGACAAATTAATTAAAAACTCTGTCGCTAGGAACTTGTTGCATATAAATGAAGTGGGAATAATCCTGAGTATTCCTTGAATTATAATGGATGTCAAAGGCTTTAAGGAATGAAGGGGAAAGAAATTGGCTTCCCACTTTTTTCAATGATTAAAACCACATCAGTGAAAAGACGTCTAGCGTTCAAAACAATTTTATTTTTTTTTAATTAGAGCAATACAAAACGAAGATAATCCGCTATGTTAGCTTTAAATCAGCAAACATCATAGATAATTATGATTAATTATAGCTTATAACTAGAGGCCGGATTTCTGAGGTTTGGTGCCAATTTTGTTTGCTTGCGTTTAGCATCTTCTAAACCATTTATCTATCCGTGTCATGACCTGAGGAGGCTTATTTCCAAATATTGTTTTGTACACTTTGGACTTTTTGAGCTAAATTCTACGACTCCAGTTTTTATTGCACGGAATCGCACAATTGTTTTAATTTCATACAATTATTTCTTAAGCAAAAAAACGAAAAAAAAATAACTAAATTAAATTTCTATTTAGAAATGAAATTATTATGTTTATATTAAATAGGTTTGTATTAATTTTATTAGATTTAGCTTACGATTTACAATGTAGAGATTTGTCATAAAAGTAAAAAAACATTCTTAATTCACTATATATTACATCCAACTTAACATGAATTAAAACACCGATCAAATGCTCTCACAAGGTTGGAATCTCAAATTACATTTACAGGTTGAAATGCTTGAAATTGTCAAGAGAGAAAATGTAAATAATATACCATACTTAGGGGTAACGACAAGGGAAGAATGTTAAAGGCAAAATTTGACTACATTATTGAAAAAAAAAAAACGCTTTACGCTTTACAATACGTTAAATAACATATTGAAAATGTATTGTTCCTTTTTAATGTTAAAAAAGATCTTAAGTGTTAAGACGACACAATTTTGTAAAAAAAAAATTTTTATGGACACCACTGTACATTTCTATATAAGTGTTAAAATTAACTTTTTTAATATATAGTTTATTTATTTTTTTTATTATTTTTTAAAAATATTTTGTACTTAATATACCAGTAATATGTAAAGAAAATAATTATGTTAATAATTTTTTTCTTGCAGACACAGGCGTGAAAAATATCGGTTTCTGATTTTGAAAAACCAACGAAATCTATGCTAGAGTAGACAAACATTTAGTTGGGATGGTAGTTTAGCAATTGGTGTGTAGTGACTACTTTCGACTGGTTTTAAATTTTTATATCCTAAATAAATACTTATAATAAAAAATTCAATAATAATACGTTATAATAATAAATTTATATTTACAAATAGAAACAAGTTTGTAGGAAGTCACAGGAATCAGTCGGAAGAAACCTTTTTACCGTCCATTAACTTCATTTTGTTCTGTATACAAGGTTTAGATAGTTTAAAGTAAAATGATTTCTTATCACTCCATACTACATAAGAAGACCTCTGAGTTTTGGGTCCGAATTGTTTGGAGTGGCAATGATCTATGACTTGACAGTGTGGTGGACACCCGAGCAAGAAATGAGTTTCTCTCACCTTCATAAAGATTGCAAAGTTCATCATAGTGAGTAGTTTATGAACCATAGAAAAAGCAGGCACTGATCAGTGATTTCTTTGGCTGAAACTAAAATCCTCAAACATTATTTATACCACCTTTTCAACCATTTATTTACTTATTCCGGGATGTTTTTGCTAAAGCTAATTAATCAAAAATACAGTAGATTTATAATATTCTCAAGGAGAAGTTCGAACATTTACCAGACAAGTTATTAGAACAACAAATTATCCGAAAAGGTCTATTTTCTGGATTGAATTTAGAACACAAGTGACTTAATGTGTTTTTGTAATTTTATATCCAAACTTTACAACTTACATAAATTCTATTTGAGCAAAAGGCATGCCTGCCATTTCATTGTCGTTTCTACTTCTTTGCGAAACATCTAATCTAGCGATAAATTACAAAGTAATAGTATATAAAATGCTTTTCCAGGTTTCATTGACCTGTGAATCGCCACCCTTGAGTAGGACACGTACTAATAATTTCCTTTAACTGCAAAGAATAAATAATAATTCCAGCTCCCGTCTAAATGATCCCACTCACATTGATTTCATTCATAACGTTGGAGAAGAAAACGTTCAAATGTTTCTTGATAATTGTAAGGGTAGCAACAATAATTTAATAAAAACGTGTTGTGCATAATATTTCGACTAGCAAGACGATACATAAGGACATTCATTTTATCCTTAAGGACCACTACGAATAGGTCTTTTAGCTGTAGGTATTTTTGTTTAAGTATTCCTACACATAAGAGGATATTTTAGTATTAAATGTTTATTGTATTTTAGTTTTGATGCGCTATGGCGTTTGGCAGCCATACGTAATAAAACCATGTACATAAAATGAAATAAAAAAATACTATCTCTTTAAAAAAACTGTACTGGTTTTGAATTACTAATGAAATTGGTTTTTCTGTTTTAGCGCCGCGCAAGGAGTCAAAGTAGGTGCAATTTCTCCATTTAACCAGTCCTAAGGATATTGACCTTCCGTTACCCATTGTTAGAGACAATATAACAGAGATATGGTCTATTTTAAGCCCGTTTTACTGCCACTGTACCGTCAACTTGTAAAGCGAGACAAAAGCTTAACCGGCAAACGACACGAGTGTAAGCCCCGTTCCCGAGACTTGCCACGTAATAGAAGTCAGCGTATAGGTACAGCAAGAACAGTAAAACTTTATATTTGTACAGTAAGAAGAGTAAGAACTAAGGGAGGTAAAAACAAGACAGAAAATGTGCTTACCACTAAATAGTGCCGCTTTTTCTAGAGGCTCCAGTAGAGATATTCTGACTAATATTGTTGATTATGAGATATGCGTTTCTATTAACAAATGGTGTCTGAAAATAAAAATAACCGCTTAAGGTTTCTGGGACCAACACCTACGCCGTCGCCTATCAAACGAAAGCCACGACGATCAAACAGAAATGTGCCTGTAATTTCATCAGCATCCAGCAGCTCTATGGAAAAATTACCACCACCACAACCTAGTACATAGAACAACAAACAAATGTTGAGTCTCCATTTTTCACACCCAACAATTATGAGGTGTTAAAAAATATTGAAGTACATGGACAATACACAAACAATCACACAGCCTAAGCCACCTGCGATATTTGAACGTAACATTAGTAATTTTAAATTGCTATGTACCCAAATGAGTAAAATCGTAGGGACGGGAAAATACACGTGCCTCAATCGGTCTCGGGACACGAAAATCTCTCCGGACATTGCCGATACATATCGAGCGATAGTAAAATACTTGGAAGAAAGCAAGGCTGGCTCCCACAAGTGAATTGTGCAAGAAGCCCCTAAAATCACCTGTAGTATGCATTCTCTGCAATCAAGGCAGAAGCAAACAACGTCGTCGGGCAGAAGAAGAGAAGCCAGCCACAGGTAGCTCAAGAAGCGCCCCAGCCTGAAATTTGAGGCCTTCAGTCACTTTAGCCGATGCCGTTCTCAGAGAGCAGTCACAGGCACCGCCCACTCCCTATCCGCAGGTTCATCTTCCCCAGCATCCCGTTCATCCCGTCATCCCACAAACTCCATCCCATCCTCAACCACACATCTCGCATATTCCTCCACCTACAACTTCTTCGGATCGCACCAGCCTTTTAACCTCATTCCTTACAGAATTTAGAACCCTAATTACCCCTCTCATTTCCCTTCTTACAAATCTTGTCTCCTACCTTATTCCCGTTCAACAAAACCCATAAGTGGATCCTTCCGACTCCTTATCCACTCTCCTTTGGAATGTGAACGGTGTTTGCACCCACACTAATGAACAGATAGCACTACTCCACGACAAGAACATCGACGTAGCTCTTTTTACTGAAACAAGATTTACGAGTAAACGACCATTTAACGTTCGGAAGCACCAGACTTATCGAACTGATCGCCCAGATGGAAGAGCTCATGCAGGTACCGCTGTCATTGTCCATAATTCTATTTCCCATAACATAGCTCCTTTGGTAGTACATGATTTCCTTCAGTCCACTGCAGTGTCAATCAGCACCTTCACTTTTCCCCTCACTCTAGCATCAGTGTACTGTCCTCCCAATAAATCCATTTCCAATTCCCAATTCATCTCCATTCTAGACTCCATCGGACATCGTTTCCTTGTGGGTGGGGACTTTATTGTGAAGCACCACCATTGGGGGTCAAGAGCCACGAATACACGAGGACGTGCTTTGCTGTCTGCACTCACACGGAAACATTGCTCCAAAATCTCTCCTGACACAGCCACCTACTGGTCATCAGATCCCAACCGAGATCCAGATCTCCTTGAAGTTTTCTTCTACAATAGTTTAGGAACACTAAATTATCCACTCACGCGCCTCGATGACCTCTCCTCCGATCATAGTCCTTTATTATTAACCATTTCCCTAAAACCAAGTTACAAACTGCCTCCTCCTTCATTTATTAGGGGCCCAATTGACTGGGACCACTTGTGACGGATTCCGTAGACCTCAAAGTGTTCCTGAAAACATCCCAAGACCTAGACGATGCAGTGCATTCTTTCACTACTCTGGTCCAGAGGTCAACTTTGTAGGCATCGTCACCCAATCGTCATCCAAAAATTCACAATCATAAATCTTTACCTCAGCATATCAAAGATTTAATCCAATCCAAACGCCGCTCCAGAACAGTGTGGCTAAGATCCCGGCATCCTGCTGATCGCCGCTCGTACAATCAGTACTGCAGATTGGTAAAGCGGCTATTAGCATCCTTCCGTTCCGATCCCTCCAATTCCCACCTCTCCTCTCTGTCAACCAGGGATAACTTCCTGTGGAATGTAACCAAAAAATGTATCATCCTGTTTTACACCCACTCCATCGTGATGATGGGTCCAGGGCGACTTCCGATGGTGAAAGGTTGGATGAATTTGCACTGCATCTTTCCCGTACTTTCACTCCTCACCTTACTCCTCAAACCCATACTCACAGCACAACTGTGGAAGATTTCCTCACTTCACCTATTCCTCTCTATCTCTTCCACCAAAAGCCGTTATCCCCTCTGAGGTCAAATACCTTCTGAAAAGCTTACCTTACCGAAAATCCCCTAGATATGATCTCCTAACTCTTCAAATTCTCAAACAACTTCTCCTAAAGCCATAATCTTCCTAACCTACCTATAAAATTGCATTATCCGAACGACGCACTTTCTTCTCGTCTGGAAACATTCCATTATTGCCCTATTCGCCAAACCCGGTAAACCACCCAATGAGGCCTCATCTTACCGCTCAATTAGCCTTCTCCCTATCCTCTCAAAAATATTTGAGAAACTCCTATTAAAACGTCTACTTCCAATTGTCGAATCCAAAAACCTTTTTCCTAAACACCAGTTTGGTTTCCGTTAACGACGTACCACTGCTCACAAGGTCCTTTTTGTATCTTTAATGATCTGTTATTCAATCGGAAGGTAGAAACTACCTCGAGATCTTAACTTTCAGAGTATTTAATACTTTTATTACTTTATTTTTTTACTGTTATTTATTTTCAGCGTGGGAGGGCGAGGTCTCTGGGCTGTTTGTAAATACTGTATGAATGAGCGAGTGAATGGAAATTGTAAATATGGTATGAATGAGAACATTTATCACAATTACTTATTGCCCAACAAGGAAGATTGTAATTTTATCACAATAAGGATGTTCAAACAAATTTTATTTCGAAGTACATTTTAAATCAAAATAAACTGCGAAATAGTTAATTTCAGTACAACACTTAATTTCATTCTCCGAGATCCTTCATTGCAGTGGTAGAAAGTCAAATATTCTTCTAAGGTTACATTATCCTACTGTTTGCACATGAAAAATCTATCTAAGTCACTTTTTTTTTATTTTTTTTTTTTTGCAAGAACCATTTCCATTTTGACATGTAAGGTACTTCACAACATAATTACTGTATGCTGTTTTTGTTTTTTTTCAATTTTCGTTATTTAGTATCAACAATTTAAGTATTTTAATGTCGACGTATGAAGAAATCCAGACTGCTCACTGTTTTGAACTCCAAACCCCGTTCTAGCCCCGTGTCATTAATCATTAGGAATTGCCTGCCAGAGAATAAGGACACGCATTCTGAATTGGCCCCATTCAGTTCGGTCCCATTTTTCATAATCTGTTGGTATCCACATAGTGATCTCCACACCGTCGTACCACGTGACCATCGTCGATTCGGACGGTTACTTACTTAATTGTTCCGGATAACGTATTCTGAATCAACGTGTAATACAAAAATTCAATTCCTCAAGACGAGAGGAGCTTCTGTAAACTGCACTAAATCAAAATAGTAGACGGATCGGACTACTTGCGGGTGGAGTGCTTCAGCGTGGCAAACGTGCTTGGGATACAGTGGCTTACCAACCTCGTCTGTAGGAGAAATTTCATGGTAAGTATTAATGCCATCCTAGGCAGATGATGACCTTCACAGAACCACAGGCAACATCGACAGGCAGATAGATAAAGCAAAAAAAGTCATCTACAAAAAGTTTCTGTATCATAAAGAAAATCTCACTCACAAAAAACTTAGACAGTCTTCCATATCCGGATTAATGTGGGTACATTTTTTTTATATATTGTTATTTTACATTGTTATTTGTTAAACGTTGTTTGTTTTGTCAACCTATCTCGAGCCACGATGTCTCGCCAGTGCTTTACGAGCATCGCATCTATTTAAATTAATAAAATGTTAATCCCTACAAACGTTTCGTCTTATTAGATACGTAATTCATATCTTTAAAATTACTTGCTAAGTGCTTTTCTACTCTTTTAATGTATTTAGCTGTCCGGATATGGGAGAGTCCGGAAATAGGAGAGCCGGATATGGAAGAGTCTAATGTACCATACAAATCAGTCATCCGATGTAATATAATCTATGCTTCACCGGTATAGAGCTCCTAGTAAAACCATAGAACTACTACAAAAAACTTGGAATGATTCAAAATTTAGGAATGCGAATCATTGACAACAATCATCGCTACAAAAAAATAACTATAATGCTCAACGACTTGCAACTCCCCACAATTCAAGAATTTGTCGTAAATCAGATTGAGTCATATTTTAACAAAACCGCAGCTTTGAAAAAATCATTATTAATACGAGAGATTGGTAATTACATTAAAACTTCTTTCAAACAATACACTTACACAATAAGAAAAAAAATGCGTTGTTAGATTCAACTTTTAAGTCTACATTTGAGTAGGGATCCCACATTCTATGAAATGAACTAGGCTAAAAATATTTACTGTACCCGACAAATTTTTTGATCACGCGAGTACTAACCTGGACACGTATGCATAAAAGATAATTTCAATTTTGATTTGTAATAAAAAGCTTTTTTGTGGATTTTTAAAAAATTGAAATTGAATATTTTTTTCAACTATTAAATTTTTTTGTAAATATCTTATGATATAATTCTGTACCTCGGAGGGATACAACACTATGTCCATTTTTTTCCATATTGACTTTATTACAGAGTTAAAGGTTTTTTTTCATTTTATAACAACTGCATGATGTAAATAACAATAAATAGAATGTTCTGGTAAAATATTGTTTCAACATCTCAATAAATAGCTGTGCCAATAACACTTTTTGTTGAAAAAAAGTTTAAAACTCCTCTCCTGTAAAGTTATGAAAATGGACATAGTGTTGTATCCCTCCGAGGTACAGAATTATAAAAGATAACATGAAAAGGTTAACTAAATCATGTAAATACAACCAGCAATTTCATATGCATTTATATGGAAAAATGTAAAGAATATTTTATTTATCTATCCGTTATCTCGTAACAACATTAGTAACAAACTTAATGCATAAGTGAGCCAGAAGTTTGACATTGGTTATAGAAGTTAGACGCCCTTTACGCTGTTTTGTCCAAATCACGCTGAATCCTTAACAATCACATATTCTTACATTCGAACTACTGATCGGTATTATATTTATCATTTGCATTAGACGAATGCTTGGAAAAGTCCCACCATGTTTCTGGGACTTAACTAACAAATTAAACAATGCCTAAATACGCGATATCCAAATTTTATTCCGTTCTGCTAATGTGGTGGGTATTAGGTGAAGATTAATTTTGCGTTCTTCATGATCGTGGTTGCCGTAGGACAGCCCTGGTGGCTAAATGGCAATCTTCCAGGATACCATAGATCTTCTGTCTTCTCAAATGGAGGTTTCATATGGTAATGGTAATGGAGGTCAAATCTCCTCTGGTTTTGGAAGTTGCGAGAAGATGGCAAGAAGAAACCATCAAACATTAGTTTAAGAAACTATAGTTACCGTCACGAAACTAGAAACACATAATAAAAAAAAAAAAAGTACATGGCACAAATCTGCTAAAATTGCTGCTAATTATTGAGCCCAGCATTGAATTGGGAACCGATCTAGGGCAAGGTTGACATTAAGAATAGAAGAATTTAGGAAAAATATATTTCAATCCATATTATACGTTTGATGTGCGTTACTTTAGAAGTTAAATGCTATGTTATGGGCGAGCTAGAGCCATTCACCAAATCACATGCAACTTTTCTGACATCGATCATAGACTTAAGGGTGACGTTTTGGCACTCACATAGCATAATCCATCATCATATATATGGATTTAAGTTTTTAAGCATGCTATAGTACTTGTCAAGTAACATTTCTTGAAATTTACATTTTTATTTCATTTAAATTTACCTCAGGTCCTTAATTCAAATGTTCCGCACAGATAGGCAGTGAGATTTCTTATCATGAGATCATCAGTGAAATCTAGAGATCATAATTCATTTGGCACTAGTTCTGATTGGCTAACTGCCTCGTGCTTTCTCCCGTGCTCAAGTGACACTGACCTACGAAAGTGCATTTCTGCTGTGGTTATCTAAGTATCAACGTCTTCTTATGTTATGCCTTATTTTTTATAATTATTGACTTTTCGTTATGTGTTTTTTACATTTATTTTGGGTGCCCCCTATCATATTATAATAGTGCTTTGTACGCATCCTGCCTACATCCCTTCTTTTCTATTACTAGTTTCCTCTAGCTGTATTGTAACAGCAGTTTGTAGTAACAAGCTTGTAGTAACAGCTGTATTGTAACCTTTTTATCCATGTTACCAGTTATGTAAGGGTAAATTTTTTTAATGTTAATTCCTCAGTTTTATTCATTAGCCCTGGAAATCTGAGCCTCCTAGAAACCCTTATTTTACTCTTTTTAATTTTTATAGAATTATCTATCAAACACTGTTTAGTAGCTAATAGATCACTGATATTATTGTAGGGGTCAGTGGCAACTCTGGGAGGTTTTGAGACGGTTTTCCATTTAAACAAAAATGAATGTATAAAGTGCTTTTGTTAAATTTTTTATGGTTTATTTAATGAAGACCACAATTATCCTACTATATTTTATACGTTTCAATTCAATTATATATATCTTTATGCTTGTAGAGCCATAATATTAATAATGGCCATGGGACTGATAAGAATGGCACATTGTTAAAAATTGAGAACCATTTTTAAAATAGATGACTTTTTAATCAAGTGTCATTTTATCAGAAATGCTTATACAAATATATAATATTGTAAACTACATTTGAATATTGAAAAAAGATTAATTTAATACCAGTCAATCCTCGCACTAATAATAACGGGCTCCGAATAAAATAACGGGCCAGACTGAAGCAAGGTGACATTTCATAAAATAGAAATAAAAACACAGAAGTTACAGGATAAAATATAAGACATCTACTGCTATTAATAGCAATTGAACCCGACAAGCTTCCCTTAATTTTCCGCTGAATTCAAAACGGGTAAAATTAAAAGAAGCAAGCAAACAAGCGGCTATAAACTTTTACATTAAATATTTTTTAAAGGTTCCAGGGTAATGGTTCTTAAATATTATTCTGAAAAGGAGGTTATTATATCAAGTGAAAAAGGAAATTACCTTAAAAAAAAAAAAAACTAAAACAAAAAAAAGGTAATTTTAGAAAAGATAATGGCGAGAAACCTTCATTAACGGACGTTAATTACATCAAATTAAACAGGTGAAAATTATCTAACTTTATAATTGAAGAAAAATAAACTAAATAACAAACAAATGAGGTTGTTTTTTTAGATTTTTTTAATACTTTATTGTGTCTGTTTTATAAACGGTGAAATATAAAAAAGAGAGACTATTAGGGTTACGTGACATTTGTATAAATAAATTTTATAAACAGATTAAATAATAACGGTTTATAAATTTGGAATTTCAATCCTAATAGAAATTTAATACAAATATATTTCTCCAGAATGTACACGAATAAATTTGTCTATGTTAATCGTATATCATGCTCATTATGCTACTAAAAATCTACTGATAAGAAATTAATTTAATAAACTACACAAAAGCTTACAATTCAATTCGCTGCTAACCCAATAAAATTCCTCGACAAATAGCCAGCCATACCTGAAACAATATAATAATTCCTATTGAAATTAAAAGAAAAAGATTTAATAATTTCAAAATTAATTACATTAATAACTACTAGTTGAGGCATGTAATCCCACAATTATAATTATTAGTTTAAAAAAGCAAATTCGAATCCGGGGTTCAGATATCGACCAGTAGACTCGTTTCACTGAGTCAATTATAAAGCCTTGTTCCCACGACGCGTTAGTGAGCATTGTCTGAAGTTTGCTTACCTCGTGGGGACGTAAAAACTCGTCATGGCTCAAGGCGAATCTTTTTCCGTCCTTTTCCGTAAACTGTCGGAAAATGCTTCCGACATTAATGGTTTGTCCTCGTTCCCATGACCTGCTATAAGTCTGTAGAAGTAATTTTTAAGTAGTTCATAATAGAGTGTAATAAATAAGTCTTTGGATGTGCGAGGGAGAACGTTTTATATGGAATCTACGACATAGACATAACCGTAGGAACGAGGTGTATGGTGCTAGGATATGTTTTCAAAATAATCTTGGTATGGAGTGTCCTTTTGAAAGAACTTAAAAAGAAGAAAGGACATATTTCTACTTTTCGAAAAGTGGTGATGAGTGTGAAAAACTTTTCTTGCATGTCACTGCATCTGAAAATAAATAAAGCTGAGTTTGTTTGCCTCCAGTTTGTTTAAACGGTCTAATTTAAATTTTACATTTATTTTATTAGTTTTTTCAATTTTTTTTTCAATAACACCATCTACCAATGCCTTTCACGTCTCATCGGCTTCTTCTTAAAAAAAAAACGCACCACTCAATACTACCTCAGCCACTGCAGATACGTGCTAATTCCTCGTCACTATCTGTCTCATAAACTTCATTCATTTGGAACAACGAAACAAATGAAGGGTCGCCTGGAGGGTGCGTGGTGACCAGAAGGGGGCCACTTGAGATTTGCCAAAACGTGGTAACGGTTCCACAAGTCCGCAAGTATAGACATCGAGCACCTCAAGGCTCGCCAAGCCACGCGTCGTGGGAACATGGCTTTAAGTGTTTGCTGGAATGACTCAATTGTAAGAATACTTAGTCCCGGACCTGACAATACCTGTTTTATCAGGCTAATAGTCAAAATTGTTTACACATATAATATATAAATTATATAATTATATATATATATATATATATATATATATATATATATATATATATATATATATATATATCCTGATAAAACAGGTATTGTCAGTTCCGGGACTAAGTATTCTTACAATTGAGTCATTCCAGCAAACACATAAAGCCATGACGATATATATATATATATAATATATAATAGTTATAATATATATTAGATGTCAAATCATTTCTAAAACACACAAGTTAACTAATTGAATTCAATCGACAGAATGTTTGTTCCATCCGGAATTTAATCTTTCGCCCGAACAATTCGTTCTCGTAATCGGGATATAAGCATCAGGGACTACTAATGGTGTTATGCCTGCCGAGGACAGGGTTGAATCGTTTCAAATATACTTTGAAGCCATGCAGCATAATCAAGTGACCGGATTGATATATTGTTGCGTGTTTATTCATATTAATTAAAATTGAGGCCTCTGTTCGAAAAGCCTATTTGATGTTGCGTGAACGCTCACTGTCATATATTATAAATGCTAATCTGTATCACCATATTATGGCTAGAGGGTTCAACACCTAGTTATTTACCAATAAAGCCATTCAATTAAGTCATTGATTTGCATTAAAATTAGTTTTATGGAAATTCAAAATGAAAGATATTTATTAATTGGTAATTCATCTATTTATCTATAAAATGATAAACAGGAGTTTATTGATTATGCGAGCTCGAAATATTGTCTAACTTATCGTCTCTAGCTGTCGATGTCTTCTTTATACTTCCTCGGGCCCAGAGGAGCCAGCATTTTGGAACATGGGGGGGACTCCAATTTCCTTTTCGAAATCAGTAAAAATCAAAAGTGGTTATTAACAATCACATATCATAAATAGATTCTTTCTTTTGTTTTAACAGATTTTTTACATAATGATAAACTAAGCGTGTTAATATATTTATTTTTCTTATTTTTTTATTGGCAGGCTTAAATGACATTGTCATAATTTATATTATAAATTTACATGTATTTTTTATTCACCGATTGAAGAAAATGTTGGCATCAATTGATTCGGAAATTTTTATATTGTTAGTGCTGTGATAAACTAGATTTGACTGCCCAACGTGTCCAAGTTGTTCACCATGTAATGAAAACAAGATTTCAACGAACTTTCTTAATTACATCCTCATATGATTGCACATAACGCAAATAACCTTCTAATATTGAAGTGAGTTTAAGTTGTACTGATATCCAAGTGTACTAGTAAAAAAATACTTGACCAAATTTTACCACTTTTGGGAAAAAAACGATTTACAAAGTATATAAATGTTGTGAGCAAAGAAAATTTATGATGTTATTATGATATTTTGGCCACTGGACTTATAGTAATTTCATTTATGTTTTTTAACATTTCTCATTTTAATCATATATTTCTGTAGAAATTAATAAATATATAATATATATTTAATTTATAATTTAATTTATTAATTTAATATATTTAATATATAAAAAATTAAATATGTACATATTATGTACATATTTAATTTTTTATTGCATATAAGCCCCAGCCGCAGTTATAACTGAGCAAAGGAAATGTATGAGAAATTGAATTTTCTTTTTCTCAAAAACGGAGTAAATAACTTCTAATGATGAATAATGAGGATTTAAGCTGGAAAAGATTTTTATGGATTTATATTATTTTTATCAAGTCAATTACATGGAATGAAATTACAACCTACCCTGTTTGCAGAGTAAGTAATTGTGATTATTGATTTCATTCATCCCATATTTACAGTTCAGCATTCACTGACTTATTCGTACGAAATACATACGCCCACAATCCTCCCTCACATACGAAAGAGAAGTGGAGGTTTGGGAAATTCCCCATGCTCCTACATAACCGTATCATCGAATACGGGCTGTGGAGGCCACAGACTCTCAGGAAACATTTGAAGATACTGATTTTTTTTTTTTTATTATGATAAAATTACAATCTGTCTGATTGGGGTATAAGTAATTGTGATAAATGATCTGAAACTGGCGATTGCCAGGACTCCCACAGTCACTTATTTATAGCAGGTCACGATGCCACTGCCGTCTTAGTCTCCGAGGAGGTTTATAGAGATGAGCGGTGCAGTGTAATGACTGTGCTAGGGAATTAGGGTGGTTGGATAGGTTACTATGGAATTTTATGAATTTGGAAGGGATGAGTTTAAGAATGCAGGGTATATTCAGATCATTATGAAGGGTTTTGTTGCTGACGTAATAAGGGACATTTACAATTGTTCTCAGGACGTTTGATTGAAAGGATTGGATGCGCTTGCTGTTCGACTTTTTTGCTGTCCCCCATAGCTCTATTCCGTATGCCCTGATTGTCTTAAGTATAACTTTGTAAATAAGTAGTTTATTTTCTATTGAGAAATGGGATGTCCTTCGAAGTAGTCTGTACAGTTGTCCAAAGCGTCTGTTTAGTTCTTGTCTTTTTAACCTCGTGTGTCAGTTCCATGTCAGTCTTTTGTCAAGATGGAAGCCTAAATACCGTACTGTCTCAGACACAGGGAGAGGAATCGAATTTAAAAAGACTAGCACACAGGACTTGCGGCAGAGGGTAAAGGTTATGTGGGAACATTTTGCTTCATTGACTTTGATTCGCCATTGGGGATGCTATATAAGGGTCTGAATGGGTTGACAAGACTGCAGTGTCATCTGTAAATGCTGTCAAGAAGGTATTGGTGGTAGAAGGGACATCAGTGGTGTATAGATTATAGAGGATTGGACCAAGGACGCTGCCCTGTGGAACTCCTGCTTTTATGGGATAGTAGTTAGAATATTCTAAACCACAGTGGACTTGGAATAAACGGTTTGAAAGGTAGGACTGTGGGATTAGGAAAAGGGTCTGCGTTAAATATGTTTTGGGCTTGCAAAGCAAACCTGCGTGCCAGACCCTGTCAAAAGCTTGAACTATGTCCAGAAAGGCAGCAGTTCAGTATTGTTCGGTTTCAAGGGCTTAGGATATTTGATCAACAACGCAAAGGCCTTGTTGAGCAGTGGAATGTCGTCGCTGTAAACCAAACTGGTGAGTAGGATAAAGGTTTTTGGATTCAACAATTGGAAGTAGGCGTTTTTCAAATATTTTTGAAAGGATAGGGAGTAGGCTAATTGGACGGTAAAATGAGGCGTCATTGGGTGGTTTACCGGGTTTGGCGAATAGGACTATAATGGAGTGTTTCCAGAGGAGAGGAAAGTGCGTCGTTCGGATAATACAATTATAAATGTAGGTTAGGAAGATTATGGCTTTAGGAGGAAGTTGGAGGATTTGAGGAGTAAGGAGATCATATGTTAAAGATTTTCGGTAATGTAATTTTTTCAGAAGGTATTCGACCTCAGAGGGGTTAACGGCTTTTGGCGGAAGTGAGAGAGGGATAGGTGAAGTGAGGAAATCTCGAACAGTTGGGCCATGGGTATTGTTTAGAGGAGTAAGGCGAGGAGTGAAAGGAAGAGATACTGACTATCGCTATTATTCCCAATGTGGTCAGTTTGGATCAGGCGATGAGACTACTTTCATTTAACGTTTCCCTTTTTGTGGATAGAAATTTGTCCTGCTTCCTACATCGTGGTGGTAAGCTTCGCTTATTTTCTATAGCCATGGGAGATTATTCAATTTCCACTGCACAAAATCACATGTCATCAAAATTCTTAAAATACTAATTCGTTATGTGCTCAGCGTGATAAACGGCCATTGCGAAGGTTCACATTCATTGCCTCTGTGATCAGCAACAGTATACTGCCCGATCAAAGGGGAAGTGAGACTACAAAAAGGAAGCCCTTCCCGTCACCGGTCACTGGCATATGCCATATCTCACAACTAAGGACCCTGTCTCTTATCACACTCTCAAGATATTTTTTCCCTCCAATTATCACTAGAAGGAACCACCGGATTTACCTTGATGTAAATTAATGACAACTTTTATTCATTGGTAATATTTCTGCACTATTATCTGACAGGTAGCCCTTGTACCTGTTTTAATATTTTCAGTAAAATGGAGCCCATGAGCTCACAGGAGTGTAGTCACTTACATTTCTCAGATTTATTAAGGTTAGTCTAATCGACGCCAGTATTTGGTTATTTCGGTCTAACTAAAAGTTATAGCAGACCTATTTCAAGCTGATTATTGTAAATTATTACTCATTCTTCTTTTGTTAGTTTATACAAAATACTTACGTAATATTCATTCATACCATATTTACAATTTTCATTCATAAAATATTTACAAGCAACCCAGAGACCCCCCAAATCCACATGGTTGTCACCTCCCTCGCAAGGGAAAAAGGAAGTGGAGTTTTGGAAGTCCTCCACGCTCCTCCTCCAGCTGCGTCACCGGATACGAGCCAACTCATAATTTTTACGACAAACGTATGATCGACCATTCTCGTGGTTAGTTGCGCAACGATAAATAGATAGGCTGTTATAAGTTCTACCCGCAGCCCGTAGAGTTCTACCCCCATGGAGACGGGGAATATACCGGGACTACAACCGAGCAACAGACTGAAAATGATTACCTCAACGTGTTTTATATGTGCACCCTTATATGAAGTTTCCCCAACACTAATCCCGATCTTCAGAATATATCCTCATAACCGTACCCTCTCCATAAGTTTGAACCATTTTTCCAGACTAAATAAAACACCACTGGAGAATGCAAGCCATGGATCATGTTGCTGAGAGATTAGAAAAAGTTTATTTCTGTTGCTATCAAGCGTTGTTAGATCGCTGTGATACCTCAAACTAATCAATACAACGCACATTTTTTGTCTGTTCTTTTGTCCACCTCATTCTAATTCTTCCATCTAATAAATGTTTAGCTCTGCTTTCATTGAGTGATAATATTATTAGAATATCGCTTGGTCGTATTTTTATATATAAAATCAACCATGGTTTCATTGTTCATATATCAGTTCAATTTCAAAATTTTATCTTTGCTTTTAATTTTTGTAACACAATACAGTGAAGAAGGAATTTCTTTCTTCAGTGGGAGATGCGAATATACCGTATAATTGTACACAGTTGAAGTAAATCGATACGAGCAAGAATGAAAACATTGTGTGATGTGTACAATGTTAGAAAATGCAGGTTAAAAGAAAAGAAATACTAAGGAAAGGAAATAGTGGACACTACAGTAGTCAATAGTAATTGCAAAAAGTTTGTAGTTTTTTTTTAATTCCATGAAAAGGGTCCTGGGTGGGGGTTGTAGATATTTAATGTTGGCATAATATTATATTTGTTGTTGCCACATGTGATCAGATTTCGATATGTGAAGACTTTTTTTTTTTGATCAGGCATCGGTTTGGGATTTCGGCTGCCTATATGATTATTAATAACGCCTATTGAGTCAATTATCAGCCTTTGCAATATGCTTACATTGATCCGGATGGATTGATGAGTTCCGGAAAGGACGAGCTGGTTTGCTGTCGTATCGTACCTCATGAACGAAATCATAACCCGGTGAAGTTTTATGGCAGGAAATGATAATTATTTATCTCACAATAAAATAAAAATATTAAATACAAGTCACATCTGTGGACCCGACTCAGATTTCACAAAGTAGCAGGGTCAGCTCTACCATGATTAATTTTTTTTTTTTTTAATCTGGATCAGAACCTGTGGTTTCTTGGAATCCAAAACGTTATTCCAGCGGATTTCATTTATTCTTGTTTTAGAAAATATTTCGGTGATTCACAATTTTTTATGCGTTAAAACATATTTCAAACAGCAGGACAGTGTAGCTTTCGTCACGACAATTTAATAATTGATTGGGTATTTGCTGAGTCCAAAAGAAGAGACTCTCCATCCCTTTCGATGGACCGACTATTGGTAAAGTTTGAAGGTTTATTTCACACCTCGAAATCAGTTTTCCCTTAAAATTCATTAACGGGGGGTATGGAAAAAAATTTAAATATTAAAAAAGTCAGTCTCGTTTAAGTATTGTCTTTTAAGATTACTGAAGTCCCAAATCTGAATATATTTACGATTTAACGAAGATATTTTCCGTAGTTCATGAGACATTGAAGACAGTAACAAAAAAGAAGAATTTTAATAGAAGCATATTCTGGCTATCTAACAGGCAACCCAATTTCTCAGCCTCAGTCGTTGTCTCCAAGTATGATGAACCATAGATGCAAGACCACTGCTATAATATAGAAGAAATCGAAAATTAGCAATAATACAATATGATTAGCAATAATTAAATAATATTTTTGAGCTCATAGAATCATTGAAACTATTACTGCTATTTTCTGTGTACGATCAATTACTAACTATTTTTATTTTTTCAAGTAAAATTCATTTTTGAAGCCTTATTACATGTATGGTTTATTATTCGATATCCAACTATCCCCTTCTGGTATGAAAAATTAAAAAAAGATTACAATATATAATTTTGACATTGGATGTACAAGCCACTTTAGTTTGGTTATAATTGATATGGAAAAATTGGTGACTAGTAATAAAAACGTATGACAGAGAACGAACTAATGTATCATTATAACTTCTTTGTGAGAGGAGTTCAGAAGTACATTGGCAAATCGTTCTAAAGAGTGGAATACCCCAACAGAGGAGTTTCTTCATAGGAAATTATTTTCAGCTGTAGCGGCAAAACCGATCCGATTTGTAGATACAAATGAAAGTTTCCGATCCAGAAAAAAAGATGCCATCCAATCGACTGAAAGAGATCGTCTTAGAGATAAGTAAGGGCACTCCGTTATTAGAAGCGGTGAGGGTATGTGCTCTTGTCAGCTCCCGGCATCTCATCCTGTTATTAACCAAATGTATTACTTCTGAGCCCGAAGTGGGAGTTTAAATAAAACTCAAAATATGCAGATTATGTGTTGCCTAAAAGACTATAGTAGAAAGTATGAAGGAAAAAAACAGTGATGAAGGTCGTTTCCGTTTTGCTGACTCGCAAACTTAAATAGAAGCTATTTTAGATTTTTCTTATGTTTCAAGACTCTTCAATCAGACATCCATACCCATATAATAAAATTTTATTTATTAGATAATTAGTTAATGTAGGTAATGTTTTTTTTTCTCTGAACAAAGACTCAATTCCGTTTTTCTATAAACGGAAGTATTATTACTAATTTATGTTAAATATAAAATTGGTTACAATGTTACCTGTAAACGAATGAAACAACATTTAGAGCCTTTATTTCAAATATTGTTCTTTTTCCACATAAATATTTAATTCCTCACCTTAACTTAACTCGACTCAAAGTTGCACTTATATCTCTACTACTTCACCACTCTCTCTATAGCTCCTAGTCACGATGTTCAGTCGTCTGCTCTACTGTGCTGCCGACACGCAGGTCATCCATGCACGGCGGATTTTAAAATTAATAAATACGATGATTCGAGACGTGTTCTTTACATATATATTCCAAAAAAAAAGTTATTGAAAGCAATGAATAAAATCAATAATTTAGTCATTTACAGTAGCTTAATATATAATAATATGATATAATATACTATATATAATAATATGATATAATATACTATATATAATAATATGATATAATATACTATATATAATAATATGATATAATATACTATATATAATAATATGATATAATATACGATATATAATAATAAAAAATTTATAATAATAATTTTTCATATTCCGAATTTCGATCTTCAAAATAGGCAATAAGCTGGTAAACTGCCTCTAGTGCTTGATTAGAAGTCACTTTTTCTATGGTCACAACTGAGTCCGCCTCATGTCCAAAACATCGCTTTAGGATGTGCAAAGCTCGCTTCGCAAAAGAATGCCTGCTTTTTTATCACCAGTAAGCTATCTGTATCCTTAATCATAGTTGTAAATTTCCAACCACTGAACCATATCATATTTGTCTACTTTATTGAAATCAGAAAGTGATTCAACTGTGACATGGTTCAATGATGAAATTTGTTCATAACCTTTTTCATGCTTCACAAAACACATCTTTTTATCAGAGCAGTAACAATGACTACAGGTGAAAACATTAACTATTGTTTTGGTAACAGCCTATATATTGAAATTATATTTATATTATGTCCCTTAAGAACAAACATTTGTTTAACGTAAAATGGGTTCTTTGACAGTATCAGCTCAAATCAATATTTACAATGAACAAATTAAATAAGAATTAGTAAAGGTATAATAAAATACTCATACACAAAAAGACACATACGCGTACCCAAAAGAAACCGAACTTTTTTGTACAAAGTGATTTTTTTAATTCTTTTTACAAAACAAACGTTAATCTCCATCCGAGTAGTCTCTATTGGAGTCAAATATTTTATTCCCCTGATCGAAACATTTTTTAAATCCCTCTTTTGTGGTGCTAGACAACACCACCCTCGTTTTTGGCTTTAGTTCTTCAACGTCCACAAAACCCTTTCCTTTCATATCCCTTTTCATTCAAAGGAATAAAAAGAAGACGCAAGGGGCTAGATCGGGTGAATAGGGAGGATGGGGCACAGTGGAAATATTATTTTTGGCCAAAAATCGGCGCACAGACAGTTCTGTGCAGTCAGCAGTCCAAGTGAAAAATTTGCAGCCACCATTCTCATCCCTAAATCTTAAATAAAAATTCGCTGTACTGAACTTCAAGGCACTCCAGATTTCTTCCAACTTCTTCAATGTTTCGTCGTCGATCTTTCAGGACGATTTCTGCAAATCAAATTATTTTGACATTCTCGTTGGTTCGGGCCGTCGAAGGATGTCCAGAGCGAGGTTGATCGTTAATTAACATTTCCCAACTTTTAAAACGGGAAAACCACTTCAGCACTTCAGTTGCACCCATAGCATCATCATTGTAGGCTTTTAACATTTTAAGAATGTGCCAGTTTTCCCGAGAAGGAAGCAAATCTTAACGGGCACGCGCTGTTCACGAAAATCAGCTATCACAAAAACGTCGAGCGCGCAAAGCAAATATTGTAAATAAATTAACACAAGCAGAAAAAAACCTGACCCAGCACATGGGACAATTTCTGGTGAAAAATTGTTTTACACGGTCCTACTGGTGAAATCTACTACTAAATAAACTCCGCCATTCTTTTGGGCTCTCGTATTTATCAGGAATTGGAAATATAAAATGAATTTACTGTAAACAAAATAATATAAAGAAAATTAAACAAGAAATCGCTAGAAAAATAAAAAAAGAATATTAACACAAATACACACGCACGCTAATTCACGATTAGCTATCCACCCATTAATATGTAAATACATAAAAACCTCAATTTACAAATTAGAAAAATTAAATTAAATAATTAACCCATTAAAAAAAATTAAAAGTACCCTCAGAAGACAAATACCTTAAATCGTCTTGTTTAGGCATGTCAGTGATTATAAATCATAATGTATATTTCAGGCAACCCTTCGATCGCAGCCCTATTCCCTTAGTACTCAATATATTACATCGTTTTGATAGCGTATAAATACATTTTCATCTCTAAATCCAGGGTTTCTTTGATTATTTCCAGCATGTATAATTTCAGGGAGAAAGAGAGAGAGAGAGAGAGAGAGAGAGAGAGAGAGAGAGAGAGAGAGAGAGAGAGAGAGAGAGAGAGAGAGAGAGAGAGAGAGAGAGAGAGAGAGAGAGAGAGAGAGAGAGAGAGAGAGAGAGAGAGAGAGAGAGAGAGAGAGAACGCCCTATGTCAGGGTCGTGAGCTCATCTCTCTTTATATTCTGACGCCGAAGATTTATTGATAAAATATGGGAAGGTAGGTCGGTGTTTTCTTCTCTGAGAAGAGGGTAACTTCTATTTGCTCGTGCTGGAGAAGTTTACACAACAATAATAAACATGATGTGTAAGGACTTTAGAAGATTAACTGACATCAATATCTATTTTGTCGCAACCCCTAGGACCGGTACTTTTTCAAATATATTTCGATAATGCAAATTGCACTATTTGCAGATGACGCAGCCTTCTAAATATCCTCCTAAAGTGTAAAAACTATTGTCAACCACCTAACCACTGCAATATAAAAATGCTTTAAACATTTTGATAGATGGGAAGTAAAACGTAACGAATTATTACTTTTTTTTTTTTTTAACTTTAAAATAATTTGATCAAACACCTACTTTTCCACTTCTACGCGTTTTTTTAGTGGCTTTTTGGAGAAGGGTGAGGATTTCGGATCCACAGTAAATCCCGAACGGGCGGGAATTTCGAATATCTGACTGGAAATAAAATTTCTAAAAAAAACTCCTCAATCACTGTCCGCTTTATAAAAAAGTTTTTCACACGCGGTAAAAGGAAAGTTAAATTAAAATAATCTGAGAATCCAGTTGGTGCAATTTGCTAACTTTAATTTAGAGATTTCAAGCGTCAAAAGCGGCCCAACCATGATCTCAATCTAATCGTATCCTTCTCCTTCTGATCACATTGAAGCTGTAGCATAAGGAATGGGGAATAGGAAAGGACCAGCCACAACTATAAAATGGTAAGGCTCCCAAGGCAAAAGTTTCCACTGTCAAAAAAGACACTAAATAGACATTTCCTCGGGTGGCGAGGGAGAAAAAGCGCAAGAAGCAGAGAGCTAATTACAGTGTGTTTCATATGAATTATTATTATAAAGGCTTACTTACTGTCACGAAAAATTTAAAGTTAAACATTTCCAAAGAAATGACACGATATGTTACTTGATTTGACTCAATTCATTTCGAAACGAAGAAGCGAAAAAATCCTTTTTTTTCCCCTAAACCCCTAGTTATTTATTTATTAAGAAAAATATGCAGGCACTTACAATCCTTTAGATGGGCTCATTGTCCTCCATCAGAGCTATATTTACAGGTGTGTCTATGAATGACATAAATGGCTTTACGGCAAAAAGTTATTCAATGTAAAAGGAGCAGGAGTAGGGCTCACCTTCAGTGAACATCTATTTCATCTGGACGCTAATAAATATGTCGAAAACGTATCATCCCCTGATTGCAGCGGGATCAGACAGAGAAGAGGTAGTCGGGTTCGGCCCCGATAATAGATTCTTCAGAAATTAGCCGGTCGGCCAGGGGGTTGTGGGAGGAAGTGATTTGTGCCGAGTGGGTGGGCTCCGATGATGAATTATGCAGGAGCCCTGTCGCCCTAATCCAGTCGGCGCCCCGTCTCCTTTCATAGGCTTAGCCACTAACACCCACCGGTTATCGCATCCGATGGCCGATAGTAATTCCTCTCCACTCCACGACGGCCTCCTTACCCGAAGAGGCTAATTCCATTACGTAAGACCTACCCACTTTGCCTTGCCCACTACAACGGTCCCAATCTCATCACGCCTGGATCATGTATACACCCTAAGTCGACCGGAGATGCGATATTTACAATCTTCTGTACATAAGTTCATAACTCGTATGAGTTCTCTTCCTTCGACCGTTCTTGTTGGTATCCATAACAAAGACCCTTGGAACTCCATTGTACACGCGTTAGTTCGAAGAGTAATTTTGCAATATAAAATTATCGACATAACAATAAAGCCAGTTAGAAAACGTTAAAATATACAGCTATGGTTTAATCTCCTACCTGTGGCAATTATAAATAGGATAGAATAGGCAGAAGACGAAGTCATGCAACAAGAAGGAAAAAAAAGCCACTTCTAATGCCTGAAACCACTTCCTTAAATACTTATATAGGGTCTGGCACGCAAGTTTGCTCTACAAGCTCAAAAGATATTTACCACAGACCCTTTTCCTAGTCCTACAGTCCTACCTTTCAAACCGCTTCTTCCAAGTCCGCTGTGGTTTAGAATACTCTAACTACTATCCCATAAGTGCAGGAGTTCCACAGGGCAGTGTCCTGGGCCCCATCCTCTATAACCTATACACCGCTGATGTCCCCTCTACTCCCAATACCTTCTTGGCCACATTTGCAGATGACACTGCAGTCTTGTCATCCCACCCAGACCCCAACATAGCATCCCATAACCTGGAACCAATCTGGACATACGGAATAGAGCTATGAGGGACAGCAAAAAAGTTGAACATCAAGCGTATCCAATCCTTTCAATCAAAAGTCCTGAGAACAATAGTAAATGCCCCTTACTATGTCAGCAACAAAACCCTTCATAACGACCTTAATATACCCTACATTCTAGAACTCATCCCGTCCAAGTTTATGAAATTCCACAGTAGCCTTTCTAACCACCCCAATCCTGTAGCACAGTCATTGCACTGTGCTACTCATCCCTATAATCCTCCTCGGAGACTGAAACGGCAGTGGCCTCGTGACCTGCTATAAACGCGTGACAGCGGGGGTCCTGGCAATGGCCAGTTACTCCAATCAGCGTCTGTGGCTCTCGCGCTCTTGGTCAGCCTCCACTGGCTAGTATCCGGTGACGCGGCTGACGGAGGAGCGTCGGGGACTTCCCAAGACTCCGCTTTCTCTTCGCATGTGGATTTGGGAGGTCTCTGGGCTGTCTGTAAATATTGTATGAATGAGTGAGTGAATGATGAATTGTAAATATGGTATGAATGAGAGCGTTTATCGCAATTACTGATTGCCTTATAAAAGGCAGATTGTAATTATAGCCCAATAAAGAGTATATATATATATATATATATATCAAACTGATAACTAATAGAACGTAGGTTATTATTTATAACCTGGAGGTGCACCTGCAAGGTTCTGACATAGATCGGCCCCCAAAGCACTGAGAAAAGGTCCGTCATAAAGCAAAATAACGCCCTGGACTATCTGAAAAGGTTATTCCACTCTCGCTGAAGACCGGGTTAACGGAAATATTCACTTCCTTCAATCACCATAACACTCAGATGAATTTCATTTGATTCCAAAGATGCGACTGTGACCTAAACACCCATAAATAACCGTTTTTCATCAACTCTCCTGACCTTCAAATCTAGACGCTACCCTTTATTTTTTACCCTGAAATCTAAGAATTTATAATTCACCAATTTTAATTATTTTTTTATATATATTTATATATATAGTTGCAATTATCAGCGGGTGACATTGCCTACTTATTTCTGGTTTTTGTTTCAATCTTATGCAGTTGGGTTATGTAGATATGCCTTTGATTATTTATAATGTAATGACATAGTTTTTCTTGTTCCCTTTTGTTATTTTTAGGGGACAATGACCCTCAATTAAGTGGTTTTGTCATTCATTGATACTTTAAAGCAGAGGTCCTCAACCTTTTTGTATCAAAGAGAATATTCTAGAATTTCGGTGGGAATCATTTATTTTTTTTACAAGTTAATTTATTATATTATTATATTGTATTTTAGTTGGACAAAGTTAAAACTACATCTAAAAATATATATTTCATTCCAAACATTATAATTTAATATAAAAAATAAAAGTTATTGTTTATATTCTTACGTAAAACAAATAATTATCTAATAATACATAAAATGGTTTACATAATATAAACATTATTTTCAAAAAAATATAAATTTCAAAGTGATTGTGATGTTTGGCACTGGATTTCATCAGCCATTGCTTCATAATTAAGAGTGGGTTGATAATCTTACTCATAAGCAATAATTAAGATGTTCATCTGTAAGTCGAGATCCGCACTCGGATTTTATAAATTTACTTTTGAAATTTAACTTGAGTATGTAAAACTGAAAAACGATGTTATCTTGCATGGTGCTTTTTTCAATAATGGAAATTTGATTCTGTTATCTGTATTCCAGAGGTTCTCATCTGAATTACATTTTATGACAATGTCGTTCTAAAGATGCAAAATTTCTTACTGCAGTATGTCCTTATTTGAAAAAACTCTCCTATGCCGGTTATGTTTACATGGTAAAAAGATTAATTAAAACGGTGACCATTGGGTGGGTGGTATTAAACTTTTGCAATATCTTTTTTTACTTTTGAAATAATTGAAGGTTTATTACAAATGATAAAAATTATTGTTGCCAAACAAAGGTGCGTATATTTTTCTAGTAGCAATCAATCACTAAATATAAAAAAAAAGTTTTGAACTTGTCAAGACACAGGCCACTGTATACATTGCAAATACCGTAGTTGTTTTTTTTTGTCACAGTGGATTAACCCAATGCATTCGTTGCCTGCGCTCACATTCGACATTGTTAGCAATGTAAAAAGTTCAAAAATGTTTTTGTTAAACATTTTGTAAAAATAACTAAATGTTTTTTAACGAGGTCAGGTCAAACGGTCGCCGAGCGCCAATTGCCCGCGGGCACAGTGGCTAGCGTACCCCTGCTGCATGCCGACCGAGTTGAAATGAAATGAAAATACTCTTTACTCTGGGACATTATTCCCTAAGAATAACACAATGGTACAAATAACTATGACTATCAGAAAAAAATAAAATTAATTTACTACCACCTGGTTAGACTATAAATAATAAAGGGCCTTCGTGGTGACTTAAACGAACCGACAGTATATCATCATTACTACATCATGTAATGATCAGTATCATTGCTGTATCAGCCGCGAAAAGTTATACATAAATGAAAGGCCCATTACCATTCAATGGGGCTCAAGGTAATGTTGAATATCTATTCACGAACAAAAAGAGAGCCCCTCTATTAATGTGTACGCAAATTAAAATATAAACAAGATGAAAAGGACACTGAGCGCATTGACAGTGAGGCTCACGATCGCTTAAACAAACAGCACATAATAGATCACACAATATGAAACATGAATAAATAAATTATACCCAGCCGACCTGTATTTCCCTTCCTACAAATCCACTTCCTTTAACCGTTCTTTTCTTATCCGTGTCACAAACCATTGAAACTCCCATCGATATTCGCCGTTCATAAAATCTCCCAATGTTTAAATCTATCCTTTACGAGTCCCTTATCTCCCTCCAATCTAACAATTCATCGTTATTATTCTGTTTACGGAATAGAGCTATGGGGGACAGCAAAAAAGTCGAACATCAAGCGTATCCAATCCTTTCAATCAAAACTCCTGAAAACAATAGTAAATGCCCCTTATTACGTCAGGAACAAAACCCTTCATATTGATCTTAATATACCCTACATTCTCATCCCTTCCAAGTTCATGAAATTCCATAGTAACCTAGCCAACCATCCTTATTCCCTTATCACAGTCATTACACAGCGCCACTCGTCCCTATAATACTCCTCGGAGATTAAAGCGGCAGTGGCCTAGTAACCTGTTGTTAATCCGTGACATTGGGAGACCTGGCAACAGCCAGTTTTTCCAATCTTGTCCTGTGCGTCTGTGGCTCTCTCGTTCTTGGTCAGCCTCAACTGGCTCATATCCAGTGACGTGGTCGACGGAGGTGCGTAGTTGAAGCATACACGCATGAAGTCTTACCGGCTTACGCACTTATTGACTTCCCCCAATCTATCACTGCGTCTCAAGCTACTGATTTACAAGAGCATAATCAGGCCTACTCTGCTGTATGTTGCACCGCTATTTCGTTATCTGACGTAAACGACAGCTAAAAAACTCCAACAATTCCAAAACGGTATACTGATGAAAGTGGTCAGAGGTACTTCATTCGAGCAGCGAAGAAACAGTGAGCTGCATGAGATATTTGAGCTGCCTACGGTGGATGAATTCATCCAGCGTGGACATATCAAATTTTTCGACTCATTACAATATTTAACAAGCCCGGTGTTTAACACTATAACCCCCGCTCCGTTCCCCTATCGATGGCAGGACGCTGTCGCAGCTGGAACACTCTAGTTCTAGGTTCTAGGTAGAGATTTAGTTTGTTTTGTTTAGTTTGTTTTTGTTTTGGTTTGTTTTGTTCCTAGTGTTTAGTGTTTGGTGTCGGTGCCAAAAAGAAGGTGAGCCTCATCACCTAGTGTGAATATAAGACTGAGTACTATTAACAACATCAAAAAATTTATTGTATTATGCACTCCTCCAAATGCATTTAAATGCAGGAAGAGGAGAAATTTGTAAGTCGATTATTTTGTTATTTTTCTTTTTGTACATTGTATTTTGTTTGAGGTTTTGAAATATTTAAAAAAAAAAAAAAAAAAAAAAACTCTGGTTGGGTTAGAGTTTGAAAAAACAAAACAAAAATTACATATACTTTATTAATTCATTCTTAATTAAGAATTAGGACTTCAAGTTGAATTCTTAAACTGATCATTTTAAGAACCTCTTCGCAAACAATTTTTTTTTAAAAATGTCGTCAAATAAAAATGAATGGACACCGGATAGGTATTTAAATTAATTAACTGTGGCAATTTATTAATTACAACTTTCGACAATACTAAGCCGTTTTTTATCTTTAATATTCATTTAATGTGTTTTCACGCAATATACAGACCTCACATCCCACCTTGAACATAGCTCTATTTTTTCGTTGATATATACATACATATTTATACGTATTGATTTAAAATAATACAATTCAGTTCATAATTGACATGAAAAAAACAATAAAGTGTGCAAAAATAACGGAAGCATACGATCGTTCTTGCTCGTTCTGGAATTCTCCATCTCCTAATATCCACCATGCTTAAATCTTACGAACCGAGAGAGAGAGAGAGAGAGAGAGAGAGAGAGAGAGAGAGAGAGAGAGAGAGAGAGAGAGAGAGAGAGAGAGAGAGAGAGAGAGACGTTTGGCTGGCACCTTCCTTGGTCTTTACAGTTGGAAATTAAGCTTGTTTTACTTTTTGTTTTCAATTTAAGGGTGTACATTTAATATTGTTTTGTGCAGATTTCTTCGTTTTTTTTTGTGGATCCATCTATGATTTTATTTTCTAAATGCAGTTTAATAATCTTGTTTTATTATTATTTTCCTTATGGAGGCTTATACTTTATTTTAAATCGTTATTTTCTTAATAACGTAATATTTCTTTGTTGGCCACATCTGAATTTATTATCTGACCGTGATAGTCATTCACGGGAGACTTTGTACTGGAATACATTTTTTTCTATTCTATTCTAAAAATAACAACCATCTCCGATATACTGAAAACAAATGTTTACGCCTCTGATAATTGTCTTAATTTCGAGTTATTATCCAAATAACCGTAATATTTTATACATAGTAGAGAGTGACGCTGGCCTCGTAGCTACATTAGTTGTTAAATCATAATTATTTCAAGCAAAATTCACAGTTCACTTGCTGCAAGCTCGCATGATATGTAGATGTATGCAAATCATAGTTGCATTGATTAAAACCATAACTCCAACCGGCGAAATGTCACGTCCATGCGAAGGTAACCGTTGTGTTTTTGACATGCTACAAGTTGGTCTTTGTTTGACATTCGCAGTACCGAAATATATCCCAAGTTAAAAGTGACTTGGATCACCATTGTAAATTTATTCACGGCAAATTTCTAAACGACTACATTCCTCGTTACTGTCACATGAATAATGTTATAATATAATAACTGGTTTTGAATAGAGCCGTGACACAGTCAGCCGGCGTGGTTTGGTTCTAACAAAGCTACTCCCTACTCGAACAAAAGGTCATTGTTCGAAAGTTTCAATAAACTTAATTATTAAACATCTATGCTACTAAAAATATGACTAATGGCTTTAGAAGGGAGGGAAGAAATAGTTAATATGTATTGAATGGTAATGTATTAAATTAAAATGTAGGTGGCGTGAATTCTAATGAATCATAAGGCCGGGTTCCCCCGAAGTGGCAAGCTAGAAGCGTGGGGGTGGCGGTTTGAAGAGGCAGGGGGAAAAGTTTAAACCTATTTAAGTGAATATGGGGGGGGGGGAAGGTACACATAGAAAAGGAATGGGGGTGGCGGTATGTCGGGAACACCGCACCGACAGACGGTCACCGCTGATCTACGAAACGCTGAATAATTCACACCATGCCACTCTATCAACACTTAGCGATTACGTTTTCTCACCGTTTTTTATTCTGGTTCAAGACTTGTAAAAGCAGCACTGTTTGCTGGTGTAAGCTATTATGAAAGACGAGTAGGAGTTTAATTTGGCTTTTGTAGGACTTGTAGGTGGTCCAGACTTGTATAACGATACAAACGACCATTTGAGCCATGCATAAGAGCGAGCGTAGAAAGAAATCAAAGAACAGGATAGAGAACTAGAAAAGTAAAAAGTTAAATTTAAATTGATTTATTGTATTTTTACAAATTTCAAGTAATGTAAATTTAAATTAAATTTGTAATAAGTATTTCAAATAATTCAAATTAAATTAAATACCGCATTTGTTGCCTGCGTTCACGTTCCATATTGCTAGCATTCATGTTTTGAAGACGTGCAAGAGCATCTTTATCATCTGATGAAGACAAAATTGTGAAGAAAACAATAAAAATGACTTTCTGTCTAATGGTAACCAAGTGGCGTCACATCTTGATATCGTCTATAATACGCCTACCACTTGAGTGTGTGCGGTAACGGAGACCTCACCACACTATTCCTATGCCACCTCTCATCCCCAGCAAACCATTCCTATGCCACTCACCCTTACAAAACCACGTCACTAGCATCCCACAGTTGTGGACGCCCGGCCTAAACGTGAGACGCTGTCGAACTAATGTGGTTAGCGATAGGCAGTTATTAAATTTTTAAGTTTATTACAAAAAAACGTTTTCATGTAACTGTTAAAACATATCTTCTTGCATCACTTTTTGGATTCAATAGAAAAAAAATACCATGATGCAACACCTGACGAAGAGGTATGGCTGGCCGAATGTTATCACTGTAGTCAGTAGGTGGTTCTGAGGTGCTAGTGCGTTACCTTTCAACCTTAAATTTAGTTTTCTTAATTGGATTCGCTAAGGTATTCAATTCCAGTAACTCATTTATCCTTACGAGCCTGAGCTAAATCAAACCAGACCTTTCTCCAAAAGACGGAATCCTTCGACGAAAAGCCGGGATCAAACCCGGTTCTCCGCAGTTAGAACTCAGCATGCTAACAACCACTTGACTGCGGGGACGGCCATATGATGTATTTACAAAATAAAAGTAAAATTCGTAAATTATAAATAAAAATCAATAATAATATAAATTCTGTTATTTTGGGGGAAGCCATCATTTAAAAAAAAACTCATGTATTGTTAAAGCTATTTATAAATAAAAAAATAATTTTAAAATAGATATCTATAACTTGAAAAATATAGAGAAGTAGAAGATGTATGTTGTTTTTTTTCAATATATTGACTTTTTCTACCCTGAATAATAGAAGTTGGGTCACTATTAAAGTAGGACTCATCCACTGACATCAAGTTAATGTACATAATAATTTTATGCGATTGATTAATGAGTAATTATCAATTATGACTATCCTTATCTCTCAAACATCAATACGAAGTTACGTAGATACCCATAATTTGAAAAATTTAGTTCCTTAATGTTTACACACGGAATATTATTTCATGTTTTTTTTTAATAATCATATAAATTTAAATATAATAAGTTGTAATATAATATCAAACTGCCTACTTTTACTGTTTAAACTAAACTTTGTTTTCAACACCCACCAAAAGTTTTTCCTATATTATTACATGTTTGATTTTCAAATTGAAACAAACAATAAAAATAAAACGATTTGTATAGTAATATTTGTTAGCAGTTATTTAAATACATTAAAATAATATAAAGAACAACATAAACCAATCAGAATATATGCATTTTTTTTTAATTATTATACAAAAACTTAGATACTTAATGAACGTCATTATTCACAGAATCTTGATGGGTTATCTGTTTAAAACACCTTTGCAACTTCATTTGGTTGAAACGTTAACAACCATCTTATCATAAAAATAAATAATAGGACTGCTTATTCATTGTGAGGTTAATTACTATTTACCAGCTGAAATAGGAAAAGGAAGATGTAACCGTCTGAACCTGGAAACCTCATCTCAGAAAGGAAATGAACAGTTGGGAAACCTAATACTTGAGAGGGGGGCTTAAGTTGGAGCTAAAGGGTCGCAATATTTACAAGTGAGGTGTGCACGGATGGGAGGGGAAATGAGGGGGAGAGAATAACCCTTCCTTAAAAGGAATTACAAAACATGAAACGAAATCTTCGTAATTTCTCTCCAATCCACTTTACACGACCTCTTCCTACAAAGGGGCCTGGAGGATTCGCTTTCAGTCAGGGCTCTTACTAGATCGTTCAGGATGTTTCGGGTATTCCCGCCGTGTTCCCCGAAGAAGGTGCTATGTTGGCTGTAATTATCGAGAATACAGTGATAATAGCCCAGCACTGCCGAGTAGAACAATTATGATAAGAAACATTTTATTAAAGAATATTAAAGAAGTATATTACCAAAATATAATAGCCTTTTCCAAAATGGCTATTTGAAAACCTGATTACCATTACTATAAGTTTCAATATATATCAAAAATTATTGTATAAGTACTGTGTTTCACTATTTACTTACCCGGACTATTAGTTAAGGGTTAAGTTCAAATTATTCCACTGATTTTTCGATCTGGCAGTTCTCGAGGGTGAAGTTCGTCTCCATAGCATAATATAATTAATTTATATCCCCTCGTCTTATTTTGGTTGTACTAGACTAGCCTTCATCATGCGACAAACCATAGTAAGATTTTACTGTGATTTCCATAGTACCGTATGTTTTGAGATTGATAAATCGCTTGTGATGAATTTTGATTCTGCACAAGTTTTACTCATCGATAATTAAAAACACTGGTAAAGCAAATATATTACGTAGCAGTGGAAAAGTTGGACCAGTATGACCTAGCGACATAACTTTACTAATGAAACTAAATTATTTACTTTCTCACCCACCATTCAAAAATGAACCAAGTTGAACACTTGCCATTCATTAGATTGAGTCAATTTGACCTAACGTTCTTGTTAACATGTCTTTTTTTTTACATCATAGTTGCCTCGTCTAAAAATATTTTAATTAATAAGATCCGAAAGATATACAATAAATAATTAAAAATAAATGAATGGTTACCAAGTGTGGTCAATCTCCTTAACTAGAAAGTTCACCCAGTAAAAATTATGAAAAAACAAATTGACAAAGCTGAACTTGAATCTCAACGAGTTCTTTTTTAATTTTATAAAAATTGTTTAACGAACAAAACTGATTAGTTGAGCCATAAACGTCTATTCATATAAGGAGTTACGAATAATCAAAATCAAGAAATCAGGATAGAGAACCTCAATAAAATCAAACTAACCCAAAAAGGTGTGTTGTAATGAACGAAAGGATAACAAATAAAAGATTTTTTATAAGAAATGTTTGTTTAAATCACGCAGACATATGGAGTCAAATTGCTAGCATATATTCTATTGTTCCGGTCCTATATGTTTTCGTTTTAACCATACGTTTGTTTTAAACATATTTTATTAAAAATCAAAAACAAGCGCCCTAAAATGGATCCTTTCCCCTAAAGCGGACCTTTAGGCTTCTGGCTCGACATTCTTATGAATTCTAAAGGACCAGGTGTAAATAGTAGTATGCCTTCTACCACCTTGAAGTGGAAGACACACGCTACCCGTTAAACTTATAGGCCCAGTCCGCCATTACATGTTTTGACAGTGGAAAAAGCTACATTGTTTGCTATTTCTCCTAGATTTTGAAAGGTAAACGTTTCGCTCTATATATATATATATTCTTAAATGGTAAGGTTTATGCTTAATGTTTATCACTTAAGCGGTTAATTTTAATGTTTGGTTAAAATTTTGTTGCATTAAAAAAATGAAGGCCGTAGTAGCGCAAATCGGACCCCCTTCAGTTGCCTAAGCCGGACCCCTTAATTATTCATGTTTGCCTGTATTTGTAAACACTATTATTCTTATGGAACCCTGTTGCAGATTCCAAAAGGATAATAAGGAAGGTTGAGGTTGAGAAAGTGGAGTCGGGTCTAAAATCAATTAAGAGATTAAGGGTCGGGAAAAGGCCAGTAAACACTTTAATGTCCGGCAACAACACACTTATCAGGTTGTCCAACAAAAAGTACTGCACACCTTAGAAAGCAGCAAAAACAAAAAGAGTCAGGGCAGACATATAGTGTTGGGTAAATGTCTTGAAGAAGAGCTGGTTCACTGGTCACTTGTGTTGCTATCGCAGCTTCTTTTTTGCTTTGGGACCGACATTTTCGGAGGATTCCCCAGAACATGGGCGGTATACGCTCACTATGGGCCCATGTGGACTGTGCTGGGGCTGAAAAGGACATGTAAATCTGCGGTGTTTGTCACTAAATGATTTAATTCTGTTGTACATTTGTACCAATAATTGTTATACTGCAATATTTCTGTTGTATCAAGAGGTGTTTCCTACTCATTCACTGTGGACGAAGTTTGATACGAGTTAATTCACAAAAAAATCCAAGTAGTCCACGTTTCACGAATATTGAACAAAGACAAAATGTCTACACCTCTTTGCTTCGTGACTCTGGCTAATGACCAAAAGGTAACATTGCAATTTCGTTGTCAAATTTAAGATTGTAACAAAGACTCCTAAAATACAGCCTGCTGTTAAATTCATCTTTGACAGAAAATTTCGTTTTTGTTTATTTTTTTTAAATTTTCTATTTTGTATATAATTAGAAAATTATTATTATAATCATTAATTAATTAAAAATTAACATTTTATAACCTAACATACTTAGTATGTATTAATAAACTAAATTTTCAGCATGAATTGATATTGTTACGAAATTATGTTTAATTAGGCGTGTTTCTTAATGGGACCACGCTCCATTCTGTCCCGTGAAAATACTATGTTATCTGTTATAAACATATCTGTCAAGCCAAGCTGGAATTAAAGATGTATTAAAAAAGTTTTCTTAAAGTGAAAATACTATTTTTATATGGTTATACTTAATACTTGTTATAAGGGGATGAAACTCTTAAACTTTCTCCCACTTACACTACCTTTACTTTTTATTGGATAGTTTAATCTGAATCTGAATTACAAGTCATCTTTTGAAATGTTTAGATTTTTATTATCAGGTAGTCTCTATCATTGTGCATTATATTGTACCAATGATGCAATAGTGTGGTGGTGTACAACCAATACACTGTTAACTGTTATATTGATGAACGGCTCAAGAATTTTTAATGATTCGAAAACTAAAAAAAAAACTTAAGAAAATAATGATTAACATAAACAGAAGGTGAATGTTACATGACAGAATAATGCATTAAAATTAATAAGATTATTGATAATTTATGCTTGACATGCTGCTATATTGCAATAAAATAGGTTCTTTTATAAATATAACTTATGGATAAATATTTTACCAAGCGTTCCCATTGTTAAATCACACTATAGACAAATTTGTGTAAAGTTCAAGAATGCTAGCATAAGGTATTGATTTATTATTTATTCATGTGAGCCATCTCTATAACTTAAGACCCTGTAGCACTTCACTGTATCTTTAGCACTTGAGAAAGCAGAGGCGATGTTTTTTTTTTCTTCTTTTGCCTATAAAGCAGAATAAAGTACATCTAGGACAAGATAATACAGGCCCTAAATCGAAAAGGCGTTGGAACTTGGCCGGAGCTAAATAACGATTTAGGCCTACGAGGGTCTATACCGGTCTCAGATCTCGTAAACAATTTAGCCAAGCCACCGCTCCGGCGTGCAAATATTTTATACCCTTTCGGGAAACTTTAGTAATAAGGCATATAGCTCTCGTCCCGATGAGTTATTAAATTATCTGTTAAATTAATTCCGGGCATAGGATTTATAACCATTCTTTAGCATTCGATGAGTTCACTCGCAGTGATTCAAGCACTTAACTACGATTATCCCATTGTTTACATTTGAATTAAAACTGTTTTATTCATATTCCAGTATAATTGTCAAATAACGCTTCATTTTAATTTTTTGGAAATTTCGGGATGTTTACCATCGGTAGTTAGGGAGCCTGTATAATAATAATATTAGGCACCTTCATTCCAAAACCTCGCAGCTGACAAAACCATAAGTTTTTACGAACTATTTGTGTTTGAGTCAATCTAAAATTTAATAACAGAAAACTTTATGTTAGAAAAAAAAGAAAATTGTTTCATTGGCTATCGCTGCTACTGCTACCTATGAGATACAGCAGGAACGACCTCACGCGTTGGACACCTTTTTTGGGGTTTGTAGAGACCAGTCACTATGGATCCTAACTTCGTTGTAGTAACATCAGAATTTGTTGAGTGCCGAGATTTACTTGTGAGATTAATTTGTCGAATCCCAAGTTATCGGTTTGAATCTGATGGTAGTCACAGATACATGGTTCGGAAGTTTTTTGTATCCTTCGCCTCAAATCGAGGAAAGCAGTCAGAAACCATCCATTAGGCCAGAAGCTCCTGCCCGAGGCTAGACCGATCGCCGGACAGGTAAAAGGGGATTGATTCCTAAAATTTTCCTTTCAATTTCGATCTATCCGATCCCGAAAACCACCCCTTTTCCCTTACAGAGAGATGGGTCAGCGGCGACGGGATTCTGCTATTGGTGGTAAGTTTAAAATTTATTGAACCTAAAATTATTAATTTATTGATTATTAATATAATTTGTTGCTATGTTTTACTCGATTTCGGTATTTGTCGTCGTTATTTGATATCACAGTCCACTGTTGGTTCTCTATCAGAGAAATAACTTGAAAACTCGTTCGTTCTAATTCTGACCTAAAATTGTATAGGTGACCTCACAGCTAATTTATCCGCGTTCAAAATTTGTATTGGGAATACACTCATGTTATAAAATTTTGTTAAGTGTATAAACAATTAAATAATTTGTTTGTTTTTAACAAATACTCATTGAAGAAAAATCAGTTCAAAATTTTTCTTTCCGAAAATAGTAAATTTATTTCCAGTTATACTAATCAGGCCTGGTATTTAAATATTTTTATTTGGTAACTGACTGCACTACCATTGTTCATCATTTATTTAAATAAAATGTATTGTGATTTGGCATAAATTCGTCGTTCACTATTTGTTTGTTTTACGTCATTTTTATTTTTTTGTTCACTTTATTTTGTGCAATAGAACCCACCTGTATTCGATTTAATGGATTTAATTCTTCACGGATATCTCAGCGTAAACATGGGGAAGACTTTTTTTTTTTTATCAGGAATTGGTTTTGGATTTCTTGAAGTTCAAAGTAAGGTAAGCTGTAAAGGTATTTTAAAAGACTCGAAGCCTGAAGTAGTTCAGGGCATAATATGTAGATTAATTAATTTTAAGGAGTGTAAAGTGTGTTTCACTTCAATAATATTAGTGTAATAACGTGTTTAGATACTGACATAGGTGTTCTCCAAAGTATTGTTTATGCTTAGCTATTGGTATATAAGTACTGTTCGGATATATAAACATTAGTTTAATTTGGTTCCGTTGAGTCCGTCGGTAAAATATAATGCGCATTGGCATTCGATGCATTTTTCCAATTTATTTATTCCAAATGCCATAAAGTTTATTAACTAAATTATGTCTTGTAGGACAGTAAGTGTAGTTGTTGCCCTAAGTAAAGCATTTAAGTACAAGGTGATATTGGATTATTGCAAAGATTCATGCCAAATAAAACTGATTTTCTCACCTTAGCAAAAACCCTAGTGGTGTGATCAAACTTGACTTGAATTTCTGAAAAAAATCATACTTTAAATCTAGAATACATGCGCACGTTTAAAAAAAAAAAATTATTTACGAATGGTGTTAAACCTCATATAACGAACGTCTGCAGAATTATGCTTGCAATATGAAAAAGACAAAAAAAAAACAGATGACCCTTTTTTTTCTTTTTGCATTAGGGTATTCTCGTTTGTTGCGCTAAACCTTCGTAGATCTCCCTCGGGATTAGAGAGGGGGGTCCCTATGCTCTGTGGAAATAATGAATATGGAGCCAAGCCTTTGATGGCCTCGTAACTCCTAAGTGGATTCTGCCCATGAGATAAGTATGTTTCATAGCAATTTATTTTTATATTTTTCTCTATAGTTTCATGCCAGATTAGGTTTGAAATGGGATCACATTAGAACTTCCTTTTTAACTGTTCTCTTAAATACGCTCAGATGTCAAGAGAAAGAGAACCTTCAAGCACTAAGCATTAAAAAGGATCTCACTGATGAGATACTCAAACCGATTTCAATCCTCTAAATGACCCAATGTTATTATATTTATAAATATGGTTAATCCATAAAGACTGAAAGGCTATTATTTACCACTTGTTAATAAAAAAGTAAACAATCAACAGAAACTCACATAATTAATCACTATCAGCCGAAGAACAATAATACTATTTGTTTGTAGGCTTTAATCATGTGTTCAATACAGCATTCAAATCATGTGGTGCATCATAGAAGATTTTGTGAAAACAACTAAAATGACTAATTTGGTATACTACATTCTTAAAACATATTACACATTATTGATCATCGCGTTAACATATTTAATTTGAAACCCTACTCCATATTAAAGACAAATATTTATTATTATGTGACTGACTCGTTATTTTTTAATCCGGTTGGTTTAATTTTTAACGTCATTGCAGCATCAACCGGAACTAAAACTGTATTTATAAATTGAAATAAACAAAAATATGTCAACAAGGACGTTGAGATATTTTATTTAATGCTCTACTGAAGTTTATATAAAAATACTTTCATCCTGATATGTCAAATTATTCAATTCATGACACCCATGTTTTATACTATTGGCTATAGATTTATGTATAACCAAGTAATTAATGCGCATTAATTATTTTTCACTGGGCTGCGTCTGTTTTATGTGGAGGGGCGAAAAATCGAACTACCTTGCATAAACTCATGCCTCTAAAAACAGTGGTTTCGTTAAAGCTTTGAAAACGACGATAATGACAGTAGTACAGTACAATTTAACAAATAATACCTTCAGGTCTTAATATATAAAAACATATCCTTTTATCTTCAGGTAAACTAATCCGGCATATATTGACATGTGGTAAAGTAGTTTGTCACCCTGGTGTGAAAAGTTTTTCCAAAAGAGAATAAGACTTATTTTGAAATGTCAATCATTTCCGTATGTACTCTTTTGATTTTGAATGACCATGGAGGAAATTTATTGCAATAAAATATGTATGCATTACTAAAGTTAATAATAATTACAACTGTCATGGAAGAACGCCCTACATTATTAAACCATTTCTCAGCAGTAATTACTCATTGACTGGTGCTAATACCTATAAGAGATGTTAGAAACTACCTTAGCTCTATACTTCTTATCTCTATCCTAAGCCCTTGAATACAGGGACTTACCCATTGAGCAGAACAGGAACAGTGAGTAATAGACTGGAACAAACAACAGAAGGGCTCAGCAGAACATTTTGGATACTCATGAACAAGAGTGAGCAAACCACTTCAACTGAGCGGAGGGTGAGGGCGAGGAAATGGGTTTACCAACCACTTCATTTATTAGTTATCAAGGTAGTTGAACATTATTAAACTGGATCTAATAAACAAGAAATCATATCAGTAGCCCTCAAGACGTCCTTTGCACTACTGCCCATCATTCATTATTTTTATTTACATTAATTTTACCATATAGTTCGTTCAGAACCGATGGGAAAAAATCACTTATTAACTAACAAAACTGTTTCTTGACTCAGCTCATAAACCTCCTTTTTTTTTACCATAATAATGTTATCAGTGTATATATATATATATAATTAGTTCATCCGCAATATCATTTTAGCATTCCTTTATGCCAATTATTAATATAAAGTACACTAATACATTGCATTACTTACCACAAAACCCTTCATAACGTTCTTAAACGCTACATTCTGGAACTAATCCCATCCAAGTTCATGAAAAGTAACATATCCAGCCACACTAATCCTGTAGCACAGTCATTGCACTGTACCACTCATAATCCTCCCCTCATAATAATCCTCCTCGGAGACTACAATGGCAGTGGCCTCGTGACCTGCTATAAATGCGTTTTCGGATTCCTTGCTATGGGGGACAGCAAAAAAGTCTAACATCAAGCGTATCCAATCCTTTCAATCAAAACTCCTGACAACAATAGTAAATGCCCCTTATTACGTCAGGAACAAAACCCTTCATAATGATCTTAATATACCCTACATTCTCATCCCTTCCAAGTTCATGAAATTCCATAGTAACCTAGCCAACCATCCTTATTCCCTTATCAGAGTCATTACGCAGCGCCACTCGTCCCTATAATACTCCTCGGAGATTAAAGCGGCAGTGGCCTAGTAACCTGTTGTTAATCCGTGACATTGGGAGTCCTGGCAACAGTCAGTATCTCCAATCATATCCTGAGCGTATGTGGCTCTCGCACTCTTCGTCAGCCTCCACTGGCTCATATCGCATGACGCGGCTGACGGAGGACCGTTGGGAACTTCCCAGGACTCTGCTTCCTCTTTCGCATGTGAGGGAGGTGACGACAATGTGGATTTGGGAGGTCTCTGGGCTGTAAATACTCTATGAATAAGCGAGTGAATGAAAAATTGTAAAAATTTATCACAATAACTTAATGGCCAATTAGGCAGATTGTAATTTTATCATGATAAAGTTGTTTTATCAATATCCATTACTTACCAGCGCAGGTCTATAACATTACTGGAGGTAATGTCTGCACGCATTACCATTAGGTGATAACAACACGGGTGGTCTGAAAAGTCTGGTCAAGAGGGTGGTCTGAAAGTTTCCAACCTAACAAAGCTTTTATTTCACTAGCTTTTATTTATTTTATTATCATCTTCATGTTGACGTTGGAAACTTTTCAGACCACCTGTGTAATTATTTTGGAATTCAAGTTTTTTTTCAGTCAACTTAACACACCTAAAAAGAACAGGAAAAGGGACAGGGATTCCTGGAAGCTGAGGCAAGTTTATTTTAAACAAGATAACAGAAATTCTTATGTTTTTGTTTATGTATCAGTTGGCCTCTCTGTATGTTTCGGAGATGGTAAAATCCAGTGTTTGAACTATAGACACAAAATCGATGCTTAAATCGAATTTTGTGTATAAAAACACCCAAATTTTCAAGTTGTTATTTTAAACTGTCAATTACAAAAAAAAAAAATATGGAACTAGCTTATTAAAATGTAAGGGCTTTCGAGAAAAAAAATTGCTGAGACACAGATTGTGACTAGATGCAAAATACATGATCTCCCCTGGAAGCAGAGGTACTACGTAACCAGCAAATGACATAAGAAGGTACACTCTATCCAATTCATTCCAATGTTGATGGTACTACGGCAAACGTTTACTTTGAAGAGAGCTCTGAAGATTGCCTGTTTTACTTTCACCAGTTGATAGGTGATTGTTTTCAGGTATAGGTGAAACTGACTCTTCTTCACCGAAAGCCTTAGAAAGCTCATAATGCATACAAAGAAAACTGGCTAATCCAAACTTATTGTTGTTAGATGGTGTTCGGATCGTAAATGTTGGGTGAAAATAGAAAAAAATATATACAATTCACATCCATGGCCCATCACTATCAGTGATAAATATGAGACTGCGGTTAACAAAGCAATCCTCGGAGAATTACTCTAACTGCAGAAAAGGCTGGGGGTTACCTAAGGATTTTTTTTCGGGGGGAGGGGCGGGTCTGGTCGGGGTTGACTCAGCCTTGCGAGGATAAATGAGTACCTATTTGAATACAGTGAAAGCTGGGAATGCGGTTAAGACTGAATTTATTGCTAATTAGATAATGCAACAATCTTTAGCCGGTCCTACCTCTTCATAAAGTGTTGAGCCCTACATTGTTTTTTATTAAGTATAAGTATAATCATTTACTTGAATGAGTTATTTATTTTATTTTCGCATTTCTGATATGTTATATCTTATTATCTATCGATCAGGAAGTCAAGATATTTAATGTTTTTCATCAAAAAATAATTGCTTTTTCGATGACGCTTAGTCGTGTTCTAATGAAATAGCAATACTTTCTATTTATTGGCATTCTCAAATAGGGCTCCATTACTCCATCAATCTATCTTTAACATGGGACTCATAAAGACCTGAACAAACGGACCCACTAGTGAAAACATTAAAATTGATTTAATCAGGCATGTTTACTCCGTTTCACATTTATAAATCGTGTTTATCAGTATGTAGTAACTGGAAGTCGTTTTGATTCCAATACTAGAGCTTCGTGGGAACTGGGTGCCTTAACCCACTGAGACAACGGTCCCAAGATTGCTCCTCGAAAGCCCTTCTACTATGTATATCTTCAATACCCGCTTGAAATGTCAGAGGTTAATTGCAAAGACTTAGTACTGCTGAGGCCTACGCCGATGATTGTGCTGTAATTCCTCAACACCCCCTACCCCGGTGGTCGACAGATCCATTAGATATTCCTCCGCAACTTAGTCACTCTCTAATGATAGAACTGTGTAACCGGCATGAGCTTACCTGGGCGATTTACCGAGGAATCTCGTTTTACGACCTTCAGCACTCACATAGGGACATATGACCCATATTATCAGTGCAATTCAAATCGCCAGTTGCTGTCATTCAATACGAGGTGGGAAAATTACCTTTATTCTTTGTATGTACGAAAAAATCGTGAGGATCAAAAAGTTTTGTGGAGTCTGGAAAGTCCTTTCTTTTTGCATCGTAACGTGTTATATTCTGGTATTGTTAATTCACAAACAGCCATTACACAGCCTCAAACATACCTACAATCCTCCGTGAAGAATAAAGTACCAGTGGTACCGTGACTTGTAAATTTATGGTGGTGGGAATCCAAGCAATGCCCAGTTTCTCCTGAGTGTTTGTGACTCTCGTAAACTTGGTCAACTGGCGACCTGGCTGATTGGAGGAGCGTGGGGGTCTCTCAAACCGGGGGTTGAGTGGTCCCTAGTATATACGTATGTCGTATGAGTGAGTTGATGCTGGAATCAATGGTCACAGCTAATAATTGCCTAAACAGGTTAGATCATAATTTTAATTCGATAAAATGATTTTCTAATGAATATCCGAAAGTGACAAGATATATTATGCGAATAAAACGGAGCTGAGCCTAATTATGAGGATTAAATAGATAATTGATTATTCAGATGGCATACAGTGATGTGATAAGACTGACAGGTTTGTCCTCCCTTGACCTGATTAATACAATACAATATGTGTTGGGTCATGATTGGACTCGGATGTGAAGACTTCACTATGAACAAATAGAAGTTATTCTTTTAACGGACAGAAAAACACCTGCCTTCTTTTGCATATTTTTATATCTATAAAATTACGGCGTCCAAGAAATTGGACTACGATTCCGACACCGCGAGCTTACGAGAGTTATGTAATATTCGTTTTTAGCTGAAATGTGTACTTCAGTTGAGACATATGGTCTAACCTTCCTTTGTTCTTTTACAGCCCTTCCTAGCCCTAGACTACCTGCCTCCAGCAAAGAACCCCACACTTGTGCTTTAGCCTTAGTCAAGGAATGTCCTAGTGCATTCATATTTGTATATATACCAGTGTTTTGATTGTTATTCATAATAAAGTTTTTTAAAATACTATCCTCGAACAAGATTATTTAACTGAGGGTCGCTGGCGTAGTCGACCGAGATTGGCCAGAATATCGGCCTTCTTGATTTTATTTAGTCGGAATCAAACACTTGATCACTGATTAGCCTCCCTCCCCCCCACTCTCTCTCTCTTTTTCTTTTGTTTGTTGAGCTGCTAAAAAAAAACTACCTTATTAAAAAATAATGAAGAGTAAATCATTATTTAACTACTAGTAATGAAAAAAAACTTCAAAATCAAGTTGGCTACCTAATTAATGATTTTGAAAACTTTATTAATTATGTACATATACATTAAAGCCAGAGGCCTGACTATGTCGAATACTAATACGATCATGGAAGGTAAACAACCCATGATCCTATGTATGTCGGATAGTCATCAATAATAAAGCAGTCTTTTACTGGAGTCAGAGTGTGTCGGTGCATTTCCCTCTTTCCTTATTATTTTTCTATCTATAATATCTTAACCGCCGGCGATTAACTTATATACATATACATATATGTTATAGCTAGTGGCAAGACATTGTTAAGCCTAATACCATAGAGCCTAATGTAAACAATGCCTGGGTATTGATAGAGGATGAGAACAGAATAAAGCCAGTTAACAATCGAACCTGTGTGCATTATTATCATCCATATTCTCTTTTTTCCTTTGATCGTCTGCAGCCGGGAGACGATAACTTATATATATGCACACACACACTTACATCGTTATATGTAAAAATATTACATAATTTTATTTGTTTATGTACAGTAATTGTTAATAACCACGTGTATGTGTGCGAGAGAGAGAATAATATATCTATACAAATAGAGAGAACGCGCGCGACTACGAAAGTATGAAATAAATTACGTGCTACCCGCTAGTTTGTCAGTTTATTTATCCCACTATCCTGGTCTCCGAGCTTGGTGATATACACACATATAAACTCGTATATAACCTCTTTCCCGGATTCATGTCAAAACTTATCACATTCTGTTTACAAGAAGTTTTCACAACCGCTTTACAATGTATCATAACTCCATCTTTTATGCATAACACAGTTCATTTTTATTAAAAGGTATATTTTATCATATTTCCAGAGAATAATTGAGCATGATACGATTTGAAATTAAACATAGACAGTCAAAATTACGCATCCTGTAAATGTCACCGGATTCCTGTTTGAGCTCTAATCATGAAAAAAAGGCAAAGCATTAACTTACAAAAACTTCCATCATAATTATAAAATGAAATGCAAAAAAACACTTTATTCTGGGAAATTTTCCCGTATTATTTTCCCCTATTGACATGTAAAGAAAATAACAAAAAGGATTTCTAGCTAACAAAAAAAACCAAAAAACAATGTAACATTACAATGATGTTATTACCTTATAAATAATAAACGATCTATGTGTATATATAAACACTGTAATGAACTAATAGCATACCAACTAAACTTGAAACATTCAAAAAGGTTATATTCTCTAGAAATTAACCTAGCTCTCGTTGTGTTAAAACTTAATGCGTGCTTTCTGAACAACAAGAGACGCTATCCATCTTCCATTGTGGCAAGAGCTCAAATCCGGTAAAATTTTGATATTTTAGTCAGTGGCACTTTGTTCCCGTGAAGACAGGTGAGTGCTTTTGATTATTATAAGTGGGGCTCTCCCCCCCTAACTGGACGTGCGTCGCACGGACCTTTGCAGGGTATGGCAAGCCGTAGGGACCCCCCAGTTGATGAATTTCAACATCCAAAAAGAGTATGCCGCAAGCGTACTCTCCCCCAGGCCCCAGAGGTTAAAACCTCTAACTCCTTCACTCCCCTAAACTCGGCATCCCAGTCCGAGGCCAGTACATCCGCCGCCCCTTCTGCCCCTAAATCGTCACCCCCCTTATATTAGGGCGCATCAACAGCTATGACCTCACGAGGTTATTAGCCGATTACCACATAAAAAACTACAAAGTAGTGCAGACGCAGCAGGACACTAAGGTGTTCTGCAACTGCATACTAGACCAACAGCAAACAATTGCTGCAATCAGGGATTTAAAGATCCCATTTCACACGTTTGCCCCCCGTGGTACCAAGCCCAATAAGAAGTACTTACTTCATGGATTCGATCTCTCTCATCCGATCGAGGAGATAAAAGCCCACATTAAAAGCGTGGGTAGCAACGTAATCGATGTATATCGATTACGGCGCTCCGACCAAAATGGCGCTAAGACAGAGATCGAACCGATACTAGTGATAGGGGATCCCCCCACATTGAAGGCGGAGACCTTGAAGCAGCTCCGGCATATAAATAATGTGCTTTTTCGAGTGAGCACTTTTCACGAAAAAAGAGGGATCCCGATGTGCCTGAACTGCCAGGAATACGGCCATACCAGACGGTACTGTTTCAAGCAGGCCAAGTGCGTGAGGTGCAGCGAGCCTCACGACATAAAAGACTGCCCGAGAGACGCTTCAAAATCCCTCAAATGTGCCAATTGCGGGGGAAATCATGTCGCGTCGTACCGACAGTGCCCGTACAGGGTAAAACTTCTAGAGACTGCAGAGATAAAAAAGCAGGCACAGAATATTACAGCCGGGCCGAGAAGGGCCACATACATGCCTGCCCCCCCTCCACCACGACAGACTGCCTCCTATGCTCAGATGGCATTCGGAAACACCAGGGCTCCGGAAGTTCTCCCAGAGCCCCTACCTCAACCTACTAACAGTAATAATGATGCCTTGATGGGTATCTTGGGCAGCATGATGAACATGTTGAGCAGCATGACCGCTGCCATGAATAAACTCACCGAGGCGGTAACGCAGATGATGTCAGAATTCAAAAAATCAAACATCTAAATGATGGGACACGTAATTTTAAATTACAACGTCTGCGGCCTTCGCCCCAAACAAGCCGACGTAGAAGTAATTCTACGGTGCCATTCGCCAGACGTTGTCGTTCTCACCGATACCCGGTTGAAGAAAATACACTTCTGCCGATTCCCGGGTTATACTGCTTACCGCCAAGACACCGAAACTATCTCTGGAGGAGTAGCTGTGTTAGTTAAAAACGGAATACCCTGTAGGAGACTGCCCCCACCCGTCAGCCTAGGCCCCGACCAATACATAGTTACGCTCCAGCTACGGCTCACGAACAACATCATCGTGTCAGGAGTCTACAGAAGACCGAAAGCCGTCTGCGACCCGTATAAGCTCCTGCTCACTACGATAGCTCATGACCGAAGGCACGTCATCGTGGGTGACCTAAATGCGAAACACAGCTGGTGGAGCAGTACTACGGCAAACGTCCTAGGCCGTTACATCACTAAAACTCCATTTACGGTCATCCACCCAGGATTGCCGACCTTCCGTCATTTCGCTAACCTTCGATTTGGGAAGATCACCTCAGCAGTCTCCACGGTGACCACAAGCAATTGTGGAAGCTTGTGAAGACCTGCAGGTCCAAAAAGAACGGTGTAAGGCTGGCCGTGAACGGGCAGTTCATTCCCACCACCGAACAAGCGGACATCTTGGCGGCCCATTATGAGGAAGTCAGTCGTGGCCAGGGACAGCCAATAGGAGCCCTCGACCACCCCTCCCCAACCCACCCTACCACTACCGAAATCTACACCTCACACCGGCAATGCGCTGCATTCATTCGAAGAACGACCGGCAAGAAGGCCCCAGGTCAGGATTCCATCCAGAACATCCTACTCAAGCAGCTGCCGAGGAAAGGAATCTCATTCATAACGAACGTGTTGAACTCCTGCTTCAGGCTGGACTATTTCCCCCAGAACTGGAAGCACGCTGTAGTGGTCCCACTTCTGAAACCAGCAAAAAGCGGTTATGAGCCATCTCATTACCGCCCCATCAGTCTGCTGACTCAACTCTCGAAGCTGTTCGAGAGAACCATCCACGTACATCTCTCCGGGCACTGCGAGTCACAAGAAGTCATCCCACCAGAGCAGACTGGTTTCAGCACAGGCTTAAGCGCGAACAACAACCTGGTGAGATTGCAACACCACGTCGCATCAAACGTCCGGAGCAACAGAGCTACCGCTATGATTTCTCTGGACTGTTCGAAAGCTTTCGACTCTGTGGACCACTACATCCTACTCCAACGTCTGAGGGAATACGAATTCTCGGATCAGCTGCAGAACCTGATAAGATCCTACCTTACAGGCAGAACTTCGTTCGTATAGGCACTACGTCTACGACCCGAAGAAACTACACTGCCGGTGTCCCCCAAGGATCGGTGCTAGGCCCCCTGCTGTTTAACATTTACACCGCCCACATCGTAGGAGCCTCGTACCCCAACTGCGAGGTACCCGCGTATGCAGACGATATAGGTGTTTACAGCACTAGCATCAATCCCTCCAGAGCCCTGAAATTCGCTGAGAGCGCTAGTCAACGGATCTCCGAGAAACTCGATGCCGTCCACATTCAAGTCAACCCGGCCAAGACGCAAGGAATTATATTCAGTTACAAATCCGGAAAAAAGAAGCTCCCGAAATCCTTCGTCTTAGGCGGCAAAGAGTGCCCTGTAAGCAACAAGCTGTGCTACCTCGGGATTACCCTCGGTAGGCACTTGTCGTTCACAACGCATCTCGGCAAGAAATTAAAGAGTGTTAGGAAGAAATTCTTCAGCCTCGGACACCTACTTTACAGCCCGGCTTTATCGGTACGCCTCAAGCTGCTGATATACCAGAGCGTCCTAAGACCTGCTTTGATGTATGGGACCCCTCTCTTCAAGTATCTGACTCCTAACACTCTCCAAACGCTCCAGCAATTTCAGAACAGAGTTCTCCGCACCTCCCTCAAACATACCCCGTTCGACCGAATGAAGGCAGACGAGATGCATAAAAAATTTGCTCACCATTCAAGATTTTATCAAGAGAAGGCACATCAAATTTTTTGACTCACTCAGACATAGCCACAACCCACTATTCTCCGACCTTCAACCACCACCAATGCCCGTCAGATGGAAGCACTGCTGGACCGCCGAAGCCTGGAGGATGATCGACGTCATTGAACCCGATGACTCAACGAACTACACCCAGCCGAGATATCGAGGCCGATCTCCCGGCCGACTCAACCGAATCTACAAGACCCCATCTACCTGTTTAAGCAGGGTAGACCTTCCGGCCGAGTGGCCGACTTATTTCAGCCCCCTGCCGGGGCGGGCCAGGCTTGACCTGGTCGACTACAAACCATTGCCTAGGTAACCCTAGGCTCCACCCTCGGTAGACTCTCACTACCTCCCTGATTCCATCCGCCTTTTTAGGCATTCCACACCCTATATCCTTCTCATACACCCTTCAAATGGGGGACTCCCCTTAGTGAAAGGCACTCATTAGCCCAAAATAATTTTCCTTTATTTTTCCCACATCCTATTTTATAAGTTTGAGAGCTAAGGGGGAAAAAAAAAAATAGCATAGAAAACATTAATGATTAGAAGTTAATGACATTCTCTGATAACAAGTGTGAAAATAATTAAAAATGTAACAATTGTCGCTAGACGGAAAAGAGCGTTGAAAAGGTTGGAATTTTTTAAAGTAGGAAACTGTAATTAATATAAATAATAAATAAAAAGAATAATAATGGCGAATTATGTATTGTTAGATCAGAGAAAGATAAAAGGCTTGTAAAATCTAGATTTAAATATTGGGAGAGTTGATTATTACAGTAGCCTTGACATTATTTTATTTTTTTATTGTTTATTGAATTAAATTTGTTGATATCAATTATGAAATAAACAGCATATTTAATACAATATTAACACGAAATAAAGGACATAGTGTGAAGAAACACTATCGAGAAATATTCGTGAGGCTTATTAAATGGGATTCTTCCATATTACTCCCTATATTCTCCTGTCCCATACCTGGCCTGATCAGTCAATGAGTAAGATCTGGTTCACCAAATCTCTTAGAGATAACATACCAATAACCCTACAATACAATTTTTTTTATTTCATATTTTGGAACATGATAATTGGAAAACATTTCCTTATGTCTTCAGTAGAAGGAAATTAATGTTATATTAATTTGGAACACAAATTAAAAGGCCCGACATCTGCCCTGGTAAAAGTAATTATCAGTACTTAAAGGTCCTCATTAATATAAATGTATACTTTTGTGGGAAGAGACTAAATGGGTGCGTTTTAGTTTATTTTGTAATTTTAATCTGTTTAAATCCCTGACGTGTTGCATATCGTTAATCAGGGCGGTGATATCTTTAATTTGATCCCCTAATAAATGCGGTAAGGATAATATTTATCTATTAATCACTAAGTAATTCGTTAATTATCAAAGTTATTGATGACGGAGATAACTATATTGCTGTCCTAATATCAAACGAGATCTTATAATTTTTTATAATGCACAGTATATATCAGCATAACTGACTCTGATTTCTAACCGAAGCAGATACATTCCGTTCCCTAAATTCGTTTCCATCCGCAGTTAGCTTAAGACACCGATCCACTCGATATAATTATGAGAGAACTCTCAAGGAACACTTCTGTATTCCTTTGCAGAATGAGGCAAGTAAATTGACTGGACAAAGCTCATTACTCCAGACATTCACGAGTCGGAATTTCTTCAAGATGAGAATTTGTCAAGTGTAAACATAAAAACCCCTTAAGAGGTAGACCATTAAAATACTTTATGACATTAAACGTCTTGTTTTTAATGAGAATGTTGGTTTTAACTATAATTTACTGACGAAAGAACTCCGTCTGCACTCAACCACAGCAAAGCAACAGATAAAAATTGTGAGTATTTTTGGTGTTTTAAAGTTTATAAGTAGCAAATTTCTCCAAGATTTTAGTGTAATGCATGATATATAAGGTAGTTTATCGAAATAATTGCAAGTATTATAATATTATTTGGCATGATTGCAATGATGTTACCATGAAGCATTTAATCAAATAAATTTATTACCAATATTTACATAACATGAAATAGTCTTAAGCTAACATGCAATGTATCTAGCCTAAAAACGAAAGGCAAACATCATCGCTCATGATTATAAATAAAGTTTTCATTGAATAATATAATGTAATAGGACATGATTGGAGAAACTGGCCATTGCCAGGACTCCCACTGTCACGCGATTATAGCAGGTCACGAGGCCACTGCCGTTTCAGTCTCCGAGGAGGATTATAGGGATGAGTGGCGCAGTGCAAAGACTGTGCTACAGGATTAGGGTGGTTGGAAAGGCTACTGTGGAATTTCATAAACTTGGAAGGACTAAGTTCTAGAATGTAGGGTATATTAAGGTCGTTATGAAGGGTTTTGTTGCTGACATAATAAGGGGCATTTACTATTGTTCTCAGGACTTTAGATTGAAAGGATTGGATACGCTTGATGTTCGACTTTTTTGCTGTCCCCCATAGCTCTATTCCGTATGTCCAGATGGGTTTAAGTATGACTTTGTAAATTAGTAGTTTATTCTCTATTGAGAGATGGGATGTCCTTTGAAGTAGTCTGTACAGTTGTCCAAAGTGTCTGTTTAGTTCTTCTCTTTTTAGTCTCGTATGTGGGTTCCAGGTCAGTCGTTTGTCGAGATGGAAGCCTAAGTACCGTACTGTCTCGGTTACAGGGAGAGGAATAGCATTAAAATAAACTAGTGGACAAGTCTTGCAACAAAGGGTGAAGGTAATGGGGGAGCATTTTGCTTCATTAACTTTGATCCGCCATTGATTGCACCAATACTCGATCTCGTCAAGGTGTTTTTGAAGGTATTGAATAATATAAATATTTTAATTGATTACTAATATTATTAATAACTAGCTGCTAACAGAAAAAAAATATTCATTATATATTTTGTTGTAATATTTGTAAAATTGTGTAATTTATCCATGTTAGCAATATTTTGAAGTAATGGGTTCTTGCTATGTTTACATTTTGATATAAATTTTGTAGTTACCGCTTTTAAAGTATCTAGTATACAATACTTCGTGCAACTCAATTAAGTGTACCTTGGTTTGTCAAATATTATTCATATTAGCTTATTTAGGAATATATAAAGTTTGCTGATATTGGTATGACGAAGAACCTACTAGCTGCTCCATAAGTTAATACGGGCTTTGCTTATAAAGTACATTGAAAGTGAGTAGGTTAGTGTGGGTATCAAATTTCTATTGGCAAGGCTCAAGGTACTCAGTTTTGTTGACATTGACATTTAATATCCACCTAAAAAATATTTATCTAGCTTACAATGTTCAAGTATTTTAGTTAACACGGTAGTCGTTGAAAGTAATTTTTATAACGAACCAGATTGTGGCAAAGTAATGAAAAAATTGTGCGTACTGGTGCCTCGTTCAATCAGCGAATTGAACTCATAGAAATTCTGCAAAAGTCACTGTCGAAATTTTTTTTTTCGTCTTTTAAGAATGCTCGTAAGAATTACAGCTTTTCTGGGAATAATTTCACGGGATATTATTTGCTTACGAAAGCTCTTGTCATCCCTCCATGACAAAAACGTGTTCTCATACCACTGGAAATAAAAGGACTGTACGTTTTAGCGTTGTCACTCTATAAAAGCCCACCCTTTTATCCGGCCGGCCCATTAAATTTTAGTGCAGCCGCATATCTTGCGATTTTATACCCGACCATATCGTTTGACGCGACCTCACAGCAACCAATGGAGAATCACAGCTTACGTAAATACATTTACAAGCTTATATTGTTCACTACCATTCTTGTAGGTCCAACTTTGAAGTGTATCCTTACAATTTGGCGTTTGCGGTGTCTTACTTTCGCGTTTCCAACATTACCCACATTACGCTACAAACAAAAACAATTTGAGGTCTGTATTAGAAAAATTCTGCGTGAGTTCTGCTGTGTTCCTACAGTGTGTGTAGTAGGCAGTGGCTTTTTTCCTTTCCGAAAGGAGATTGTTACGGAGTCAATCCTTCCTGGGTTTACAGCAATGTTGAGCTTCCCAAATTTATCTCTGATCTCGTTACAAGCTGATTCTGCCTGTCGGAGCCCTCTGTTGTACCAACTTCTTCACTACGAATAAATAGAAGAGGTGAATCTCGGCCCAGAAAATAACCATCTACGTTTCCATGTTTTAATAATAAAAACCTTCAAAAGGCGTCAGTAAAGAGAGCGGAAAACTAGTGCATGATACAGCTGAAGCTCACTAGGGGGCGCGGCGGGTGCATCCCCGCCTCTTACCTGCCTATATAAGGCCCAGATTCAGGATTTTGTCATATCTCAAGCTGAAGGTGAGCCTCATCACCTAGTGAGTGGATGTGTATTGGACTTATTAACAACAATCTGAAAGTATTATATTTTATGCACTCCTTAATATGCATCTGCGAATGCAGACCGAGGAGACAGCTGTAATTCCAAATTTATTTATTTATTTTTGTCATTCTATATATATTATCAATAAAGAGGTTATGAAAGAAAAAAAATAAAGAAAAAATTTGTCATATAATATTGTAACCCGGAACCTAAAGTGGGCACTGTTCTTTCTCTCAGTCTGCACTGGCGCTTGCTGCTCTACTCGAACCATGGTTTTCTTATTCAACTACTTTAGCATCTCTTTCCTAACCTTGCTATGTGTTAGTCCAGTGCTGTCAGACCCCGCACCTTCCTAGTGGGATTCTCTGCTTTCGTCTCGCTAAAAATAGCACCTCCTTGGGAGATATCTCTTCCTTGAGGATGACTTTCTCCATGGGCTCTACAAACTTTAACCAGCAGCGTCTCATCCAGCGATCCTGTATGCCTCTCTCCAGTTCACGCTCGCCTTTGGGATCCGGACGGTTTTCGCCTACTCTTAGATACCGAGTGTGAATTCGTTGAATGAATTCTCCAGCAATCCCCTACCCTACCATATGTCAATCACGCGCTTACTTACAAGGAAGGTTTCTTACTTTTTCTTTCCTTCACTAACTTTGTTTACCACTCAGTTAATGGACAATCTGCGTGCCCTCTGCTAGGTAGTGTTTTTTAAATTGTTTTTCATTAAATTAACGTTAATTGGTTTAGTGGAAAAAATAATGAAATTCCGTGCTGAGCAGTTTTTGGTTGCAGCACCAAATATCATAATAAGGATACTGTTCCTCCAATTCTATTCCATTTGTAAGTACCTATTTTTGTAATACTCTAAATGAGGCGTTTCTTGTTCCAGATCTACTTAACCAAAAGCTAAATAAATAAATACTCTTGAGGTTTTTATTTTTAATGTGATTTTCCCAAACATGTTTCGGGACAATTTCTCCTTTTCAAGTTTAGTACTAGATCGTCAGAAACAACTTAGTAATCTTCTTGAAAAGGGGAATCCGTCCCGAAGCATGTTGTGTAGAAAAAAATCAAAAGTTTTTCTTTATTTAATTAACCTGAGGTTGGATGGCTGGGAATAGAAGAAAGATTGTGAATCTTGTGAATTAATGTGTGTGTTTTTGTGTAAATATTTTGTTCTTATTTTTCTTGCAGGCGCTTGTTTTATTTTTTTTTATATTGTTTTGGTTTAAATTTATTTCAGTTAAAATAATTTTTTATTCCTGATGAATATGTGTGAATGTACACTGTTTATTATTTTTTTTTCTTATTTCATTTATTTTTAGTATTATATTTGTACATTGTAAATTTTAGACTTGGATCTGATAATCCCAAATAGCCCACTTAATCATAAATGAATGTTTATTCACGAAGGACAATGTCCCAGGATAATAATCACATTAATGTTATATTCATAAATCTCTAAGGGACTATAATGTCATGAGGAAGGGCGAAATGTTATAAGTGCCACTCCTACAATACTTGATTATATCAGGGGTGCTCATAATCAAGAGGTGATTAATACTTTGGTGTTTGCCTTGAGAGAGGAAGTTTCATTACGGACTACTCAGACAGAAGTAACGTACTGTCTCATTAGTTGTTTACTTGTAACCAGTTTTGACATGCGAGCAGCCTCTAAAGGATGTCAACTTCCACCTGCCTACATGTTCTTCCAGGATGTTGGCATTTAATATTCTTGACAGAATTCGCTTATTAGAGCGTATCAAAATGGAGATCACAGAAGTTTATAGTTAATCATGGCACATTTTAAGTGAAACACCATTAATTATTGTTTTATAAAGACTCTTCAAATCTAACGTGATGGAACACTCGGTGTGAGAAAATAAATGCCAAGGTATAGGTAGGTATCGAATCAGCGAGTGGTATGGTTTAGGGCTTTGGAGCCGTTTTATTATTTCTCTCTTTCGTGTGCCTTCCCTCAGGACCATTCCCACTCCATTTACATTTCGCAACCGAGTGAAGGGAAATAGAAATACGCGAATAAATCCCCCCCCCTCTCCTTTGACGGAGAAAATATCACGAATGGCACTTCTGTAACATATCCCTGGCTCATTTTTAGAGTAACAAGTAAGCCAATCTGCAGGAGTGCCATTGAACAGCCCACATCCCGGGCAAGGGCTGTGCCAATCTAATTACGCCCTATACTACACCCTTCGCACAGACTGCCTGCGGATATGAAGGGATAGTTTTGATAATACCATACATCACTGAATCGGCTAAATTCTATAGCAATTCATAGTACAAATCTCAAATCCATTATTCGTCCAACATAAATGTACAGAACAGAGGTTCCTTCAAGTTCCATCTCGTTACTTTTAATCAACAATCATTAGTATTAGATCTGACAGCACTAAAATGATTTACAATTTTCGTATTAAATGCCGATTCAGACCTTGTATAGAGTGTACCGATAGTACAGGACATATAAAATGTAGTACGTAAATAGATTCGTCTAAGAATCTATAGTAAATAAAAGTTTTGTCATTTTTCCAAGTTAGATAGAAAGTTTGACATAACCTAAAAATTTATCTTATGTATTGCCCTGACGGTGGAGCGTGGGGGACTTCGCAAGACTCCGCTTCCTCTTTCACCTGCGAGGGAGGTGACAACAATATGGATTTGGGAGGTCTCAGGGCTGTTTATGAATACTGTGTGAAATAAAATTGTAAATATGGTATGAACGAGAACATTTGTCACAATTACTTATTGCGCTATTAGGCAGATTTCATCACAATAAAGAAATTTCAGTTTAATGTAGTGCCATGATTCTTCAGTTCAAAAACATCAGATCTGATAAGTAACATTTTATTTCAAATATACCCCAAAAGCTTTTAATTTTCTCTACATAAAAAAATGATATTCCTCCAAAAGATAAAACCATTGTGGAGATCTATGAGTAAAATTGTTTGTTGTATTGCCCTGTGCAAGATTCTTTTGAATGACCTTCCAACTTTGTAAGCGATTTTTTTAAGAACCCACTAAAACCAATACGGACGTTTCCTAAGTCTGGCGAGTTACTCCATCCAGTGACATAAATGTTAAGAATATACACTTAATAGTGGACTATTTGAAATTAGCGGGGGATCTGATGAGGTTTGGGCCCTCATAAAAAAGGTTTGTGCTCTGTGGTGTAATGGGAAGATAAACAGGAGAACTGTTACTGTATGTTATCTAAATTTATCATTAAACATTGTCAGGTTGTTAAGATGGACGCCTATCGCAGGCTAGGGTCTCTACGACACGGCCACTGTCATGCGAGCGTCAAGAAATAAATAAAATAGGTGGACCTGTGGTCTTTGACCTTTGCTGGTGGCCTCGCAAGTCAACAGGCAGCTTTATTCGTATTGATATGTGCACTATGTTCAGAAGAAGCGGAACAGGGTAGGTATTATGGGTAGCTTATGTGGTCTTGGAACGACCAGACTAAAACATAGCAAGGTTAGGAAATATATGCAGAGCTAGTTGACTAAGAAAGACATTGTTCGAGTAGAGCAGCGAGTGGCAGTGCAGACAGAGAGAGAGAGAGAGAGAGAGAGAGAGAGAGAGAGAGAGAGAGAGAGAGAGAGAGAGAGAGAGAGAGAGAGAGAGAGAGAGAGAGAGAGAGAGAGAGAGAGAGAGAGAGAGAGAGAGAGAGAGAGAGAGAGAGAGAGAGAGAGAGAGAGAGTGAGAGAGAGAGAGAGAGAGAGAGAGAGAGAGAGAGAGTTCAGGTTCTGGGTTCCGAGAGTATGGGCCAAAACCCCTAATCTGGGCCTTATATAGGCAGGTCAGAGGCGGGGATATGCCCACCACGCCCCTTGTTGGCTTCAGCTGTTTTGTGCACTAGTTTCCACCTCTCTTAACTGACACCTGAGATTTTCATTATTAAAGTATGGAAACGTAGTCGCGTATGGGCCGAGAAGAGGGCAACTTCTATTTATTCATGGTGAAGACGTTGGTACAACAAACATAAAAATTGGCTTGATGTGCCTTTCGTTTTGCCGGAATACTAAGGTGAATACTTGCGATTCGAACCATCTGTACCCTCTAGGAAAACCCAAAACATATTTTTTACTTCTATAGACATATTGCATCTTCATTCTAAATTTGAAATATTGCCAACTGTACTTAAATAGCTAATGTAAATTTACTTGTAAATAAATTAATTTGAATTAAAACGATAATTTTTAATTAATGTTTGAATTAGGGTGTTAATTATTATCAATTAATTTAATTTGCTTCATCACAGTAATTATTCACCGTTTTCGCTTTAATATTAAAAAAAAAGTACTTATTTTATTTGGATATTTCTATGTAATGTGAATTATGAATTTCGTTAATTTTATAAGGATACGGAACACTTTTTTTTATCTTGTTAAATAGAAATTAGTTATCGGATGGTGAAATTTGGGTTTTTTCCTTTCTCCCCATATTCTGGATCCACTGTACGTCTGTCTGTTGGCGGTTGAACTCGTTTTCCTCAAACATATTGACTATCTACTCCTTTATAATTTAATTGGCATTCAAAGCATTGTTCTAAGATGTTAAAAAGATTTTAGCTCTTGCAAGATGTCATATATATTTAAAATTCTGGATTAATGATTATATTAGTTGATCCAACAATAAACAAAAAAAAAACAGAGGTAAAGGGTCACTAGGTTCTAGGCAATGGTTCCTATGAGAAAGATCTTGGAGAAAGGCACGAGTTAAAAGTATAACACAGTCAAAAAGTAATTTAATGAGATACTTTTTAGTACTGTCATCCTAAGTGCTCTGGTAGGGGAAGATACATTAATCTACTTAAAATATAGGAATATTCGAGTAAATAAATCAGATATAGGTACTGTAACCTCACTCTTCATAACAGTGTCCAGTGAGGAAAATTATATTTGCAATCGACAAAAGTGTTTGAATGTTTGAATACTATAAAAACATGTAAAATGCAAATAAATAATGACCATAATTATAATAGTAATGTTGGTAATTTAGTTAAATAAAAATAAAATTTAATGCCAATTAATGTTTTGTTTTTAATCAGAGGATGTCAGGTAAAAGTCTCGGATTTAAGCTGAAACGTGAAGATAGGTTAATATTGTTTTATATTATTACTCATTCTGCTTATTGCAAACAGTGAAGATGATTGATAAATTTCTATCTCTATTTTTAGTTCTTGATGGACTTGTATGTTTCTGATGAACTAGGGAGCATTCACCTAGGTTCAACTGATTTTTTGGAAGATTTAGATCTTAAATTTGGACCGTAAATGAGCAAGGTGCTTGCGACATTTTGGGAAATTATAATGGCAACATCTGGGTTCATTTTTACGCCTACTATATCGTAGAATTCGTGAGAACGATAGCGCTGTACCTGAGTAGAAGTAGAGACTCTCCCTTAGGACTTGGAAATCATTGACAGAGAAGAATGGCTATTGTACGCCCGATTGCAGCCGGGTCAAGGACCGTTTCTAATTTACTAAGAGCGGCTCTCACATCAGCAGGCCGACAATGGCTTTCTTCGGCCGGACATTTGATGAGGCTTGCGACCTCTGAAGGCTTTTTCGCAAATAAGAAAAAGTCCAGGGATTGCAGGGCCCTCTGTTGAGCTGCCAGGCCAAATTTAGAACTATGTCTGCCTTCCCATACCTTTTTATTTTTTGGGGGGCTGTTCCTTCATTTCTTCATTACTTTCCTTGATAACTTAAATTTCTTTTGAGCCGAACTGGAAATGTCACCTTACCATGTCCCCCCAATAGCACCCTCCACATTGGCCCTAAGTACTCTAATATCCTAGATGACATTCCCATAAAACATTCCACCTGAACTGCTACAGGAAGACCTGTACAGACCGTGCTTGGGGATGGATAGAAGAACAGGTCTCGAGATTTTAGGGAAATTATTTTTCATAAGAGTTCTATCACTCGTAAGATTTTCTTCATATCCCGAACGTCTTCTCGGGCCTCCACTCCGTCTATTATTGGTGAAGTGGCTGCAGAAGTAGCCCAGGGAACCCCTCTGAGAAATCCTACACCCCTCTAGCATGGGGAGGTTATAATTCCCTGGGTGAACTAGGGGGGGGGATTCATATACTATGAATATACATTTATATTGTAGATATGTTCTAAATTAAATAATAAATGTGATAATGAATACATAGTATGAATGAGACCTTAATCTCTCTTTCCCTTTTTACTGTTTGGGCCAATTTTAATCATTTTTCTAAAATGATATAATTTTTTTTTATACTCTTTATTGGGCTATAATTACAATCTGCCAATATAATATAACAATCTTTATTGTGCAATAATTACAATCTAAAATAAGGTTATTTTCCAAGAAAATCCTATGGTCATTCAATTCCTGTAATATTTGCTATGTCATTAGCTATGGTGTACTAGGATAATCAAACTAATACAATAAACTGAAAAAAGCGTTTGGGTGCAAGATCCGGATAATCGAGGGAAGGAACTGACGTCAACTCAATTCACACTGTGTTGGGCACCGAAGTCCATAGGCTGAATCACAAACAATAGGGTACACTTAACAAATCATGAAACTGTAGAACATTTAATATACCCCAATGCACCATAATTTAATATACATAATTTAATATAACATTTAATATACCACATATGGCAGAATAATAGTATCTGAAAATGGATTCCATAACACTCCATAAATATAATATTATTAATAAAATTGAAGGGACAACACATGAACATTTAAGATGAATTAAATTACATAAAAACCTTTTTATTATAAGGAATGATTTAATAATAAAAGGAAAATTACCAATATTATAATATTTAACGTAAGTATATCCCAACGCACTATCGATAAAGGAGGGAATAATAACCATCAAACCTTGTTTCTAAATAAATCTACCAGTGTATTCACTAACAACATAAAATGGTACAAAATGTATGCAGATAAAATGACTTCGATTGCATACGCAAATACTCTTACAGGACTATGTAAAATGTATTAGTAGAAGTAAGGGGCACTAAACACTTTACATTTACAATTGCCGGTCAAGTGTTTGGGCATATATTGTTATTCCTGGTATATTTTTACCGTAATACAAAAATCCACTTACAACCCTAACTTAAACAGAAACTGAATGAACTAACATTCGTAACAAAACCGATCTGCAACAAAGCTGCATGATAGCATATGATCATAAACAAGACAATACACACCCATATACAAAAATGTAAACTATAATGTATCCACTTACCTTATCGGGTCGTCACGTGGGGGGGGGGGCTAGTTACCCAAGCCCTAGTGACGAAGTGAAGGTTGAATAGGCAATCAATTGCTTCATGACGGGTCTTACTGTACTATCTGTTCTAACTATACTGTCTAACAAAGCTTTTATTTCACTAGCTTTTATTTATTTTATTATCATCTTCATGTTGAGGTTGGAAACTTTTCAGACCACCTGTGTATGTTTAGGAGAAGAGGTATTGGATAGGTATTATAGGTAGTTTATGTGGTCTTGGAATGACCACGAATTCTCACTCGGTATCTAAGGGTAGGTGAAAATCGTCCGGGTCCCAAAGACAACCGGAGAGAGGCAGACTGGATCACTGAGGGAGACGCTACGAGGTAAAGTTTGTAGGGCCCCAGGTGACCGTTATCCGTGAGGAAGAGATCTTCCAAGGAGGTGCTAGTTTTAGTGAGACGAAGGCAGAGAATCCCACTAGGAAGGTTGGGGAAGGAGGGGTCTGACAAGGCCGGACTAAAACATAGCGAGGTTAGGAAAGAAGATGGAGAGGTTTTCATAAATGAGAAGGCAAAATCTTGAAAATCAGTGCAGCTGCAAGTACCAGGTCAGAGGCGAACCATAGTTAGAATGGCCTATCGGCTAAAACTAGGGGGTTATATAGCCCCAAGTAGCCAATGCGCTGGGGTCTTATTCTGGCCGATCGCGTCCAGCCAATCAGGTGAGGTTTTATTCTGGCCAACCGCATTGCAGTCATGGATGAAGCGTAAATGTTCTAGACCAGGGCCCAGCCCCTCTACAAGGGCCCCGGGAATACCTGAGCCCCTGCCTCTGATCTCGTTTTGCAGCTGCGTCTTTTATTGTTTACAATATTTACACTGATGGTAATATTGACCAGAATGACTTGTGGTTTGGTAATAATAATTAAATTTGTTTCAATTAACATATTATAACCATTTTACAATATATACAATAGAGTATAGGGTGATTTATGATATGTAGTTAGCGGTCGCTACATCCATATTATAGACTATACACATGGACTTAACTTAACCAACTATACTTTACAACAAACGATTGTTTGCAACTGTACATTTTTAGTGACATCCAAAACCTCTCTTCGTTGAGGCTAGCTTTTAAAACATAGCCTAGTTGTTTTCTCTTCTTGCCACATGATGGCTGGTGGATTCACCTATATTCAACCTCCTTTGCCTAATGGTCCAAATTAATGTTTTTGTGCAAATATTATGTAATTCCGCGTACGTAATCCACCGTTGATCAGTAAGCTCTCTATTTTTTCTTTTTTAAATTTTATAAAAATTTTAGCCAGCTCATTATATTTTCAAAACCAATCTTCATCAAATAAAATAACTATCAACAGAAGAACATCGAATCTTATTGGTGTCTTTTTATCAAAGGGATGTAGCCTTGCACCGTAGGAAGGGTGAGACCTAACGAAGGGCGGTGATCCTGGTTACAAGGGAACGAACGGAGGTATTTGGCCTAGGAGGTTCGAGCCTGTCGATCCCACTCGGCCCTGAGTAATGATTCCCCTTGCCCTCTCACGGTCAGAGACAGAAATTTAATTTCACTACACACAAGATATATGTTGTCCTATTGGAACAGGCAGGTCTTATGGCCTGGGATTTAATCGAGGAATTTTCAATAACTTATACCGGCATCAGTTTTGAACGTCTCTCCACCCCACCACCAAGAAAAATTGCCGTTTTTTCGATGAGACGGACCTGGTGGATAAATTATAAATCTTTCTAATAAAAGGTGTAAAATCTCAGGCATCACATTTATCTCATTTCTCCTCTATGAACGGCTCCATTGAACTAAATAAAATTGTAAATGAAATTTAGGAATCAAATATAAAATTAGCAGTTTATAGTGAAGTACTTGGGTTTATCTAGACCGCAGACTCACTTTTACATTACAAATAGACCATCAACAGAAAACCCATGCTTAATACCCAGACTTAATTAATCCTTTATAATTTATTAGTAAACCCTATTTTATCTTTGGCAGTACCTAGTTGGAGCTTCATCCCAATATCAGCAAACTTCAAATAATACATACGATTCGATACCATTAATTTGGCAAAACTTTTTTTGCATATTTAAATAGAAAAGCAACAACGAGTAGGATTTTTTATAAAAACAACCATGCACTGCGGGGAAACAAATTCAGTCTGGTTTAGATGTTTTCCAGTATAGTTTTGGTGACTTTTCACTGCTCTTTGTCGGTTGTAATCAAGAGTAGTTTGTTTTAGTTGTGCGTTAGTTATACTGCTTTTTAGACATTTAGCGGACTTGGCATGGATTAATCGAGCAAAAGGTATAAGGACAGAATAAAATGTATTGGTGTTAAAATAAACTCGTAGAGATAAAAATGTTAACCGTTTTTCTTTGAACGTCTTTTATTTACTCATGTCAGGTGTTTTATTTTGTTTGAAGTGTGTCGCGCTTAGTTTTACACCGGGTCGGTTTAGTCATAGCTCACCTTATCATCGAGGCTGTAAAATGCTCTTTAACAAAGTTCTTGCCAAAATTAGATTAGAGAGGTATCCTCACCCCAATTACCAGTAAAAAAATCTAAGCTTAAGACCCACATTTAATTGCTCATTTACAATTTGTTAGTAAATCAAGAAACACATCTAGATGGAACTTAATATTTGCATACTAGTAAACTTTGAATAATAAAAAAAAAATTCTAAGAATAATATTTGACTAGCCAAGGCAGCCTACAGTAACTTGGAATGACGAATCTAAAGGTGAAATATAATAAATATTTTTATAGCAATAACCTCAAACGTTTTAGATAAATATATAATCACAGCGAGAATCCATTACTTCAATTTATTTCTAATATAGACAAATAACTCAAAAATAAGGGCTTAGGGCATAATATATCATAAAGAAATGTTTTTTATGAGCATAAAGATTTTTTTTCCTTTTTATTTTTTATCTAAATTAAAATTTAAGTGCTCTTCAATGTAGATTTTATCCATAAGCATGTTAGTGTATTTTTTTTTTTAGACTACGTAAGAAAAATATTATTTTTGTTATAAATTAAATTGATTTGATTAAACAACAGGAAGTGTAAAAAAATCTCCAACTGACCGGTTTCTATCATGTCTTTGTGCTTTCTTCATTCACAATTAAGATTATATAAAATATTTAATTGTAACACACAGAATGTTTTAATTGCTGCTTCAGTAAATTATAAGAGGTTACTTGTCTGAGAGAAGTAAGATTGCTTTGTTGTCAGGGGCCGATCGTTATCCAAAGATTGTTGAATCTACTTTTAAATTTCATATCAGACTTATCATTTTAAGGGTTCGATTGCTAGGAGAACCGGGAACCTTTGTGTTTGAACAGGTGTTTCACCCTCTCTGTCTGTGGATCAGGTATTTGTTAGTCCCTCGTCTATTTGATTATACTAGAAAAAAAGTTTTTTTTAACTATAATTGCTACATCTAATTAATGTAACTATAACGGACGTTAACATCTTTAGCTTAAACTGTGCATAATAGTTCATTTAGTTGCCTAAAAAGTCCAACAAATAAATTAAACGCTATAACGAAATGATTATAGGACATTAATTTATGAATTATTTTGTGATAATAAATAAATAGTTTCCTGCCATATTGTGCCGGATGTTCAAATTAAATAGATCATCCTGAATAACATATATGACATGTTTTAGGACTTCAATGGGGTATAGTTATTTTTATTAAACCTGTCATTAAAATCAGAACCGTATAGATTTCTGTAATGCGTTACACTTTACTTGTTTATCGATGGTTTTGGTACCGTTTAAAAGCTAAGCACCTCCATTTGAATTCGAAAGTAACTAGCTGAGCATCTCGAAATTGTAAAAAGCAAAGAAATGGTAGAAAATTATTCACAATCCTCTAATATACAATAACTCAAAAAGAGTCTCCCAGTCATTTTACGAAGTGGCTTATGGAAAGATAAAGAATATCCCGAAATGTTTCCACTCCTGTAAGCTGCAGCCCTTTAGGGAGGGGGAGGAGGTGTAAGGTTGGCTACATTGCTCAGCCCACGTTTTTTTTTGAGTTTTATTCATTTAAATTTTACATAGTAGATTGAAAGGTCCTGTAATTTAATTATTTCCTACAAGTAAAGGACCCGATTTATTTATATTATTTATTGTAAATATTGTATTTTAATTATGGTTATCTTATTTACAGAATAAAATTACTTTTCAAGGCAGAATGTTACATACATCTCTACAATATTATTAAGTATATTCTGTTCGAATGGGAACATACCCTTGCTCAATTGTATTAAACGAGACAGATTTTTTTTTCAAAAGTAAATATCCAAAATACAGTCTAGCGTTCTCATTTTAAACTAGAATTTTCTCATAATATTTGCTCGATGTCAGAAATGGCACCGATGGATGATGTAGTCATCGAGTGGCACCACTACATCATTCGAGTGAAGAGCCATTTGAGCGCCCACACTTCACTCTTCGACTCTCCTATTATAAAATACGCGCGGAGGAAGTCAGCTTAACCACAGTATTACTCAGTATAGAACTCTTAAAAGGAAGGCCAGCCGTTTTTATGAATTCACTCATGCAGCTAAATCCGTCGAAAACACCAATGTCTTAGGTTTTGACTTTTTTGTCAAGATGTGTCTCGACAGAATCAAGGGATCCGATTTTCTACACTTGGACGGAAACACAGAGTCGAAGGGGAGAAATGGAAATTGGGCCTGCCTTACTTTATCACTTTTGCAATCTTGATTTAAGCAGTTACGAAACGGTTCATGGCGATGGATGTCCTGGCCAAAACAAAAATGCACATTCACTTGCTTTCGTTTTGGTCAATGAAACTTTCTCCTGGTAATGTGAAATCAAACAAGATTACTTTTCCGGTCCGAGGCCACAGTTTGCTACCTGCTGACCGTGGTTTCGGGAGGGTAAAGATAATTTTGAAAAAAAAAACCAGAGATGAATTGCTGGTTGAACCTTTACGCTGTTCTTTGTCTGCGAAAAAAAAAAAAGATGTACTCCACCTGCTCCAGGGCCATTATAGAGATGACTGGACAGCTAATCCTGAACTGGCTTGGTATAAACCCATTCTATTATGCGTCATAAAGGTGGATGAAGCTTATGAATCTGACCAAGAGGAATGTGACTGTTTGGATGGGGAGGACATCCTTCCATTTGTGATGCGTGATGCAATAATTAGCTACTAAGGTGACTTGAGAAGCTCTTGCTGTTTTTACTACTTTTTTTTTTTCTTTAAGATATTATTTTTTTTATTATTCCTCGGATAAAGGGGAAAAAATATTATATTTTTGTTCAACATTCTCTCAATTTTATAGTGGATTTTTCTTAGTTTAAAAAAAAATGTTTTATTCAAATTTTTATTTAATGATTGAATATATTTGTTTTTTTATCCCGTGGTTCCATAGCTAGGGATATATATTTTTTGATTTTGTTATTTTTCAAAACGGATCAAATTTATGTTTTGTGACCAAAAAGGCAAATATTGAAAACAAGTATGGCCATGTTCCTAAAGTTTTGGATGAAAAATTTTTTATTACTAGGATGTTATTTTTTATGACCATTTTATTTAAAACTATATCCGGAGAATGTGAATAATAATTTCACCATTACCCTCATTCAATTTCTCACTTTTCTGAAATATTTTCCAAATCGGATATTTGCCCTTCTGAAAGTGAGCTGCTCAAATGTGTACGCAGTGGCCACGACTTCGTACAGAAAAGGCCTATCAATTGAGATCTGCATCCAGGTAAGAACGATAGCAGACTACTCTGAAATGAGCTCTGTCGCCGAACATGGTAAACAGAAGACTGACTCTACTCCCTGCCAGGGAAAAGCAAAAGTGCCTGAGATCAACAACTCAGGTGTTGTTGACAATTTCAACCCCCGAAACGTTGGAAATGTCACCTAAAATTTCGCTAACATATAACTCAATAAAATTCATAAAAGTAACAAACGAAAACACTTAAAATATCCAAGATTCGTGACACCTTTTCTAACGTTCCTTGCCTCCATGGGATGGTCCTAAATGATAATAATTGAACTATATTCTTGCAGCTTATGCAAGCCAACTGTCCGTAATTACAGTTGCACACAGATAGGTGGGTACTTTTATTTAAATATAATAGTGATTTCACAGTTGAAGCCGTTATTATCAGCAACACTATAATACCATTAATTGGCGGGATGGGAGAGGGGTGTTTCCGGAGGGGGTAGGGGATGGGTACAATGGAAAACAGAGAGAACTTTCCAGCCACTTAGCCTCTATCAAGCTGTAGTTCGGCCTGATGATAAAGTTTGTTCGGCTATTGTAGGCTTTGTTGCCAAAAGAGGATGAGGCCGGCAAATTACAAGTCTTCTCCAATGTTCTACAACTCCTGCCGCAATCTCACCTTGCACCCCTATTATCCCATTTTCAATCGTAGGCAACACAGCTATACGAATTACTAAGAGCATATATTGAGAGAGAGAGAGAGAGAGAGAGAGAGAGAGAGAGAGAGAGAGAGAGAGAGAGAGAGAGAGAGAGAGAGAGAGAGAGAGAGAGAGAGAGAGAGAGAGAGAGAGAGAGAGAGAGAGAGAGAGAGAGAGAGAGAGAGAGAGAGAGAGAGAGAGAGAGAGAGCGAGAGAGAGAGAGAGAGAGAGTATTTTTTTGTTACATTTGCTCATTAAATATAGTTGCCAAACGCCAGAGCACCTCTAAGCTAACATTACAATACAATTTGTAGGTTAAACTAAAATATTAATTATGCATTCATATGTACAACAAAAATACTGATTTCTAGTGGTCCTTGAGGATAAAATGAACGTGCTAAAAATAATGCCCACAAACCTTTTTACTATTTTATTTTTGCCACTGTTATAATTTTCAAGAAACTTTCAAATGCTTCCACTAGGAAATCACATCATTATTTACGAACAAACAGGCTATCAGACTCACCTGAGTACAGACTTGTGAAGGTACAGACGTAAGCTACCCTCGATATAAACAAAAACACAGCTACTACGATCTCGTTGGATTTTTGACTCTGTATTTCACGGTATACTGTGGTGCCAGCTCTTTGACTCTGTATTTCACGGTATACTGTGGTGACAGCTCTTTGACTGGGAATGCCTAGAGCAGCTACAGCTATATACTATGTTGGCGGTCCGGGGAAGCTAGATTAAGTTAGTTTATTTAGATATAGGTTGGCATTACTACAATTCATTCTTATGGTGAGCCCTATCAGTTTCTCTGTTCACTCGCCTTGTATCTGTACATCAGCTTACTATAGCACAATGCTAGTAAACCTCACAAATTATATAATATGTAGCTACGCTACAGTAAATAAAATAAACACGACTTCTGTATGTATACTAAATAAAGGGTCCTGAAACAAAAAAAAAGAATGACTAAGTTATTTATTTTAAACCCTTATAAAAAAAGGCAGATTGAAAAAAACAAAAAACAGCTACATTTATCAAATGATAATTTCAAGTTTTAAAATTTAATCGTTTCAAAATTGCAACAATTTTTATTTTGACGCGCTGTGGATTGAGTTTAAGTAGAGGTTATGTGTTTTGTGTTCAGTTTACACTGTAAATCATTCAGTTAAATGTATGCAAGAATTTCAGGCATCTATTTTCAAATTTCGACCACTTGGTCAATCAATAAGATTTTACTACTTATATTCCAATCTATCATATACGAATATTTTGAGTTACAATGTTTTTCATAGAATGGTATCACCTCAAATTTTATAATTCGGTCATATATCTATGTAGCGACCGCTAACTACATAACATAAATCACATTTTTTATACTTTTTGTCAGCACTCTATATAATTATAATTATTTGTTATAACCATTTTATTTGAATATATTTCACAATTCCTAGTTTCTCAATTTATTAATAACTACAACATTAGCCTTGAGATCGGGCGATTTAATCGGGATAAATTCCTATGTCAAAGACATAAAACAATTTGAATTATAGATCTCATGACGGACCTGCCAAATTAGTTAAGGTAAATTGATCAAATAAAGTAGAAAAAGAAATGGTAAAAAATGAGGTAGGTTTCAATATATATATATATTGTATATTAATTGAAACAAATGTAAATAACATTACCAAACCATAAGTCATTGTAAATGTTGTAAAAATAAAGAAGTCCCAGCTGCAAGTCAATTAGTTAAGGGCTGGAGACCCTTACCCGGGGCAGGTATCAGTGACTCAGGCCAGGCCTGTCTAAGACCAAAGGCCAGCACAACATGCTGGGCTATCATTTGCCACAACAACGAGTCCCATGATTGAGCACTAATGAAGGAAGCCTACTATAAATCGACCGGGGTCTTTGGCTGTAAATGATTCCCCCGACGACGCCCTAGCGGATGGCTTGCGGCTGCGCTGATGTTCACGAACTTGGCCTTCTTATTTATGAAAACCCTCTGGACCTCTCTTCCTAACCACCCTATGTTTTAATCCGGCTTGTCAGACCCCACACTCTCCGGAAAATCATGGACTTGAGTTCAACTACCGTAACCTATGCAGTCCAGTTCACGTCGACTCCCAAAGCCAGCCTGCCACACTCCAGGTGTGACTGCCAGACAGCCATCGAACAGCTCACGTAACAAGTGACCGTGCTGGCCAATTCAATGAGCAGACGAGAAGAAAACAGGTCCGCTCAGCGATACCGACCAAAACCCACAACCGACTCTAGCAATAAGGACTTATGCTTCTACCACGACAGATTCGGTAAGGATGCGTATCGATGTCGCAGGCCCTGTAGGTGGGTCGACGACGCTACCACACCAGCGGGAAACTAAATGCCGCCATGGTCAGAGCTGTACCCATGGCAGGCCTAACCTTTCACCACTGCCTATTCGTGACAGACGTCCACACACGGCAACGCTATCTGGTAGATACAGGAGCAGCTATCTCCGTTCTTCCCCCACCCAAAATAAAAAAGGCTATATCCTTCGACTACCAACTCTACGCCGCTAATGGCAGCGCCATTCCAACGTATGGAGAAGTCAACAGGAACCTCGACTCAGGCATGCAGCGGATATTTAAATGGAACTTCTTAATGGCAGAAGTTCAGCAGCCAATCCTAGGTGCTGGTTTCCTGGCTCATTATCACCTACTGGCAGATCTTCAGCACCGCCAGCTGATCGATGGCATTACTGGTCGTCGTACCACGGGAAGAACACACGTCGCTACGCTCTCTGTGATATCAAGCATACCACCTAACAACAAATACACCGACGTCTTGCGGCGCTACCTTCAGTTAACACGACCACAACAACCTATGAGCTCAATTCTGCCAACAAAGGTAGAGCACTACATAGACACTCGTGGGCCACCCGTTTGCAGTAAGGCTCGTCGATTAGCGCCAGCAAAATATCAAGCCACCAAGGAAGAGTTTCGACGTATGATAGACGAAGGAATTTGTCGGCCCTCCAACAGCCCTTGGGCAAGTCCTCTTCACATTGTTACGAAGAAGGACGGAACAATACGCCCCTGTGGAGACTACCGACAACTGAACAACAAAACCATCCCAGACAGTTATGGTGTGCCCAACATTTCTGACTTTAACAACCAGTTGTTTGGCACTACCATATTTTCAACACTCGATATCAAAAGAGCTTACCATCACATTCCGGTAAACCCGCAGGACATCCTCAAACGGCTATTATCACACCCTTTGGTCGTTTTGAATTTCTCCGGATGACGTTTGGCCTTTACAACGCCGCCCAGTCGTTCCAGAGGTATATGGACAACAATTTTAGATACCTACAATTTGTGCGTCGATACTGATCGCTTCGCCCAACGAAGAGGACCACCAGCGAGGACATCGCGAAATGCGTGCCAGGACAACCCGAGGTCGGATTCCTAGGGTACCATGTCTCACCACAGGGTCGTTCCATCGCCAGCTAAAGTATAGGCAATTTTAGATTACCCCCGACCTACTACGCTACGGGACCTCAGACGTTTCTCGGAATGGTTAACTTTTATCGCTGATGCTTACCTAATGCAGCTACCTAACCAGAGGGTACTTAACACCTACCTACAAGGGGACAAGAAAAATGACCGAACCATCATCAACTGAACCGAAGAAGCTGCTAGCGCTTTCGAGGAAACCCGGAGGACTCTGGCAAACGCCGCCCATCTCGCTCACCCATCAACAGACGGGCAGCTCATCCTAGCCACTGACACTAGTGACACAGCAATGGGTGCAGCACTACAACAGATGGAAGGTGGAGCGCTACGACCCATCGGCTTCTTTAGCCGCGCTTTCAACACTGCTCAGTCGAAATACAGCGCCTTCGATAGAGAGCTATTAACTATCTACGAAGCAGTAAAATATTTTCGACAGCTTCTCGAAGCGTGGGAGGTTATTATATACACAGACCACAAGCCGCTCACACACGCCATGGCCTAGCAAAGTGACACTTCTCTCCCACGACGTATGCGATACCTGAATTACATAGCTCAATTCACGACAGGTATACGCTATTGTAAGGGTGAGGACTGAAACAAAAAAACACTTTATTGTCAAACCTATTATGGAACTGTACGACATTAAAATTATTTAAAATGTAAAAAATCAGGTAGTTGTTAAATAGGCACCAGAATCATGGATGGAGACACTAGCCATACGATGGGTTAAATATGCGGTACCTTATGCAAAACTGTGTTTTACGGTTTCCTCCACATGTGTGCTGGAGGGTTTGGTAAATTTGAGGTGGTTCTGAGGCAGACATTACATATAAAAGTAAGTTTAAAAACGACGCATCAAACGTCTAAGTAAGAAACCCACTAGCAGACCCTTTGGCAAACAGGGACGTAGGGTTGGCTTAAGTATGTAGATCATCCAAGCATAAAATGCCTTCAAACCATTATAAGTGTCGGATTATGTAATAGTATAATAATAAGTAAAATGCTCCCTAAACTTTGTTTGGGTTTAGTTTTATTTTTTTTCAAAACCGGAAACCTGTGTTCTTTACCCCTGTCTGCTTTGGTGTTTATTAGGGGACTTGAAATTCAAGTTATATTGTTAAGTAGGTAAAAACCATGAAACATGATTTTTTAAAATCTAATTGGCTTTGTTAATTAAACTATGAAACTAATTTTTTATATGTTTTATTTTTATAGTGTAATATTTTTTTTATTTGTCGGACATAGAGTTATCTTAACACTATTGTTATTCATAGAGGTCTTTGTCCCGAAATATTTTGTTTTTATAGTCTGTAAGTGTCATTTAGTATTTACTATCAAAATAAAAGCGCTTGACGTCATAATTAATGATATGTAATAATATGTATAAGGACTTTAGTAGACATTATTAGGGGAAGTCGTTGAAACTTTACGACATCATTAATGTTAGAGTAAATTGGGTCCTAAACATAAATTGGCTCCGGTACTAGGGGTCATGTGGACTGTCCATGGGGTTGGTTAATTTAATAGAAACGACTGTCTCTTGGTAAGTGATATGGGTCGTTGAATCTTTTTTATCTGTTTATGCTCATACGGTTGTCAAATAAATCGATAAAAAGGCAACTCATTGCATTCGGTATATTGTATCACGTCAGTTAACAGGGTGCAGACAGGTTGTTTAGAACAATACGTTTACAATAATGTAGTTAATATTTGTTTTTTTACAATACACTATTTGTGTAATAAGTAATTGTGATCATTAATCTCATTTAGCCCATATTTACATTCAGCATTCTGTCACTACACTATAAGGGAGTTCCCCCACGCCACCATCTTCAGTGGAGGCTGACCAAGAGTGCAAGAGCCACAGGCACTCAGTACATGACTGGACCAGCTTTGAAATTTGCTACTCGACTGGAGAGAGTAGAAAGTTTTTCAAAGGTGAACGGCTGACAATTCATCCCGGATTCAGAAGAGGCCCACAAAATCAATGTCTGTATCTATACATGTACGGTCTTGTTCAAGTCTTCATAAGGGAAAATAGCCTATGAGGCAATGACATCTGACAAAACAATGTATTCTCTCTCACTATGAGCCTCGCAGGGATCATCCAATAAGGTTCGGGAAATGAAGTCGAATTATTTAAAGAATGACATCATATTCAAAATATAATTCTAATACAAAAATAAATGTGTGAAGTGAGCCAGGTCTTGGTAGACGTTTGATGAGTTGAAGCTGTTCCGGAAACTGTTGATACGCTCCTTATCAAGTGGTACGAGTATGCAAGCGGTGAGTTGTAAGGGACGAAACAAATATCTGAAAAGCTAGAGAAGCTTCCACAAAAGCAGAAGAGATATGTGATAAAGAGTTTTTTTCTTTAAGCGATGGTTCACAACTCCCGACAAGCGATGAGGAATAATTGCAAGAACTCAGATAGGCTACTGTGCAGATGCGGTCCTTAACTCGTGATAACTTTGCTTCCACAGTCACGACCAAGTCCAAAACATAAAACTTAAATTGTAAACTACCACGTACATTTAAACGTTTCCACTGAGGCTTACAAAACAAATTGACAATCAACAAGAACTAATCATTTTCTACCTCTAACTTTCATTTATCTTGAAACATAAAATATATACGTATATAAATCATCATTTACCATAAAAAAACAAAAAATTTCTGATTTTCAAACAAAATAAAAAACTCGCTCATTTAAAAAGTATTTACAAACAGCCCAGAGACCTCCCAAGTCCACATGGTTGTCCCCTCCCTCGCATGCGAAATACGAAGTGGAGTCTTGGGAAGCCCCCTACCCTCCTTACAGCTTGAAAACATACCAGTTGATCAATAGATTAGTTGCATCTACATTAAAAAAAAAAATTGCTAATAGCAGATATTTTTATTAATGTATGTAAATTTTCTAATAAAATACGCAGAGAGTGTACAAATTGTATCGAGAGATAATCGTAGGACTTAAATTGTTTTTTTAAGAAACTTTTGCTATGAAATTACAATCTGCCCTATTGGGCAATAAGTAATTGTGAAAAATGTTCTCATTCATGCCATATTTACAATTTTCATTCACTCGGTGATTTATACAGTATTTACAAACAGCCCAGAGACCTCCTAAATCCACCTGGTTGTCACCTCCTTCGCATGCGAAAGTGGGAGAAGAGTCTTGGGAGGTCTCCCACGCTCCTCCGTCAGCCGCGTTCTATTGAGAGATGGGATGTCCTTTGAAGTAGCCTGTACAGTTGCCCAACCTGTCGTTGTCGAACAACTGTACAGTGTTTCATTCTTGTCTTTTTGCCTCGTTTGAGGGTTCCAGGTCAGTCATTTGTCGAGATGGAAGCCTAAGTACCATACTGTCTTGGATAGAGGGAGAGGAATAGAATTAAAATAAACTAGTGGACAAGACTTGCGACAAAGGGTGAAGGTAATGTGGGAACATTTTGCTTCATTAACTTTTATCCGTCATTGGTTGCTTCAATACTGTATCTCATCATGGTGCTTTTGAAGGTTATGAGATGCTATATCGGGGTATGGGTGGGATGACAAGACTGCAGTGTCATCTGCCAATGTGGCCAAAAAGGTATTGGTGGTAGAGGGGACATCAGTGGTGTATAGATTATAGAGGATTGTACCCAGGACGCTGCCCTGTGGAACTCCTGCTTTTATGGGATAGTAGTTAGAATATTCTAAACCACAGTGGACTTGGAAGAAGCGGTTTGAAATGTAGGCCTGTAGGATTAAGAAAAGGGTCTGTGGTAAATATCTTTTGAGCTTGTAGAGCAAACCTACGTGTCAAACCCTTTCAAAAGCTTGAGCTATACTGTTTGGTTTTAAGGGCTGAGGAGATGTGATCAACAACGCGAAGGCCTTGTTGAGCAGTGGAATGTCGTTGATGTAAACCAAACTAGTGAGTAGGAAAAAGGTTTTTGAGTTCAACGTTAGGGGTTTCTCAAATATTTTGGAGAGCATAGAGAGTAGGCTAATTGGACGGTAAGATTAGGCGTCATTGGGTGGTTTACCGGGTTTGGCGAATAGGACAATAATGGAATGTTTCCAGAGGAGAGGAAAGAGCGTCGTTCGGATAATGCAATTTAAAATGTAGGTTAGGAAGATTATGGCTTTAGGAGGAAGTTGTTAGAGTATTCGAGAAGTAAGTAATTCCTGCATCGTCTAGGTCTTGGGATGAGAGATACAATACTTTGAGGTCTACAGAGTCTGTAAGGATCTGGTGGAAGTGGTCCTAATCAGCATGGCCCTAATAAGTAAAGAAGTAGGAAGTTTGTTGATTGGTCTTAGGGAAATGGTTAGGATCAAAGGGCTATGCTCTGAGGAGAGGTCATAGAGGCGTGTAAGTAAATATTTTAGTGTTTCTAAACTATTGTAGAAAAAGTCAGGAAGATCAGAGTTTTGGTTGGGATCAGATGGCTGTGTCAGGAGAGCAATTTATTCGTCCTAGTGCAGAGAGCCAATCGTAATTACATAAATAAATACACGTCCTCGTGTATTTGAGGATCTTGAGCCCCAATGTTGGTGCTTCGGGTTAAAGTCTCCACCCAGAAGGAAACGATGTGCGATGCAGTCAAAAAAGGCGATGAATTGGGAATCGGAAATGGATTTATTAGGAGGACAATACACACTATAGTGATATTGAGAATTACACTCAATTCATAAATACCAGACCAGATTGTCAGACATTGTTTCCGCAGTGTGTTATTATATGAAAAGTTTTATAACCTGTGATTGAAAAGAGATATGAAAAGAGTATTTCGTACAATTTTTAAAATTATTCAGGCCTAGGTTCCATTCTTGACACTGATGGTAATCAAAACATAAACTTTAGTAACAGCTGGGCAGCCTGTGCAACGAGGCTAATATAATTTGTGTAAGGGGAGTTTAAGGGAGACCTGTACCGATCTATAGCATACCAAGTATCTCTAAGCGAGGTGACTTGGGCTAAGCATATGACTTTCAAAACTGGACAACCTCTACGATTTGCAATTTAAATGTGACGTGCCAAGACAACTTTCTATTAAACCGTGGTTTAATGTGGTCTTGAAGCAACGATTTATTTTAAAATCACTAAGCATATTATATTAAAAAGTACTGACTCAGATTTAGATCCGAAAGGAAATCATTTAACACTAGTCATCCCTGGCATACAATATGTAGAATGTTAATCTCCAATTCGGTTTATTTGAATAATAAGGAAAATAATGAGTAATACATGATACATCCAAGAAACACATTGTATAACTAGATATGCTGATTTTTAAATTTTTTTAAAATAATGTCTTCGCATGTCTTACGGATTCCCCGCACGCAAACACGTTTGTACACACACACACAGCATGACAGCGCCGGTCAATCAGTGGGCATGTGATCCTTCTTTTTGGCCAATAGAATGGATAAGCTCTAGACATTAAGAGGAGTGGGAGAATGTTTTAGTCAACGATGACAAGCTAAGTCAAGTGGTAATAAGAAGTTAGTGTGATCGTGGAAGAAGCATATTAAAGGCTTAACAAGGATTCAGTCAGGAGACTCAACAAAGGTAAAGGATTTGTATGGACCTAAGAAAGGGAACTTCAAACGATCGCGCTACTAAAGGACCTCCAAATGAAAAAATAGCTGAATAAAACAGTAAACGGAAATTCTATACGTGAAAAGATAAACTGATCAGTATCATTTCAATGTTGAATGAATTCCTTCAGAATTCAATAGGCAGCAAAGATTAAGGCTGAAGAGCTCATTTTAATTCAGTTGAATAATATTATTTTATATAATTATTCTGTAGGCATTAACTTCATTTTTATATCAACAATTTAATTCTTAATAAATTATGTATAATCAATTTTATAGTGAATTAAGTTTTGATTATATTAAACAATCCCAATTTCTTTTGGTATTTAATAAAGGTTTGTTTTATGAACAACGATCATTGGACTGTTGTATTAACAATTCAATTATAAAAGTAAAAGTCAATTATTTCCACTATAAATATATTGGTGGGGGGCCGTTTCAGTTATTATTATTATTATTATTACTATTAAAATTAACCTAGTAGCTGGTTGGACCATTGTACTTATTGACCGCCTGCATACACATCAGTAAACGAGGTATGTTACAATAGATTATTTTGGTTACCATTATTCTGCCTTGTGTCACATATGGTGTACTTTATTGAAGGCACACATATTTATTGAATATTCCACCGTTTAATATTATTCTAAGTGTACCTTATAGGGGTTTCATGAACAATACCTTGTGAATTGAGTTGACTTGTTAAGTTTAGTTCCTTCCTTCAATCGTATTAGATGGATCTGGTGCCCGTACCATTTTATTGTGTGAATAGGATTATCTTACCCTGTTGTAATTTATATGGGGTATAAAATAAAAAATCTTGATGTCGAGGTTAATTATAAGTGATTATTATGAATTTTCATCGATGATATGTAACGAACTGCCTTAATTATTCAATTGTTTAGTAATTAAATAATAATATATTTCTATCATGTTAAGCGGATTATTGAAGTCCTGATGAAACATATGTGATAATGTGCCGGGATTGTAGTGGATCTAAATTAGAAACAATTATTTAAGTGCGTTCGAAACTTTTTGATTATATTAATACTTGTTATTCTAAAAAAAAAATACATTACTTGTTATGTTTTAATTTACTTTATGGGGCCTCCTTATCGCGTCTATACGACAAAAAATATACCGACAATTCAAACTACTTCTTCACCTCATGGCCAATTGCTCTCAAATAACAATTGAAAACACGAGACTGATCTACACAACGATACGTCAATCTAACTGACTACGGAATAGAACTCTGGGGGAGTGTCAAGCCGTTCAATATTCTTCACATCCAATCTCTGCAATCCAGAATCCTCCCGACACACCCTTCTATATTAACAGCCGTACCCTTCACGCTGATCTTAACATCCCAGTCATTCTAGAGCTACTTCCGGCTACCAAAACTTCCATTTGCACTTCCATTTCCATAATAATCCGTATGCTAATGCTCTATACTCCCGTCTCATTCCCAGTAACCCAGAACGATGCCTAAGGTGCAGGTGATTCGCAACCTTGTCCATCCCATCTATTTAGTTTATCTATCCCAAGTGGCAATATTAGAGCAACAAATGAAGTGTTGTTTGGCTAAACAGCCTTTACCTCCAGAAAGTAACAAGGCGTTAAAAAAACTGAAGTTCGAAGCACTGCTCAAAATACTATGTATTGATTCGATTTAAACATTTCACTTAAGATCTATCGAAAAATATGTAAATTTACTCTAGAAATATTTGTGGTATTAATAATGGAATAAATTTATTAATGGTATAATAATCCATTTCACGAGCCACAATTACATACGGAGAAACGATATGGAAAGTAGTATACTTCATATATTTAGACAATAAATTACTAATCTACAAAGTCACACCTAAGCCAATCTGGACATACGGAATAGAGCTATGGGGTACAGCAAAAAAGTCGAACATCAAGCGTATCCGATCCTTTCGAATCAAAAGTCCTGAGAACAATAGTAATACCCCTTATTACGTCAGCAACAAAAACCTTCATAACGATCTTAATATACCTTACATTCTCGAACTCATCCCTTCCAAATTCATGAAATTCCGTATTAACCTATCCAACCACCTTAATCCCCTAGCACAGTCTAGTGGAGGTCTGTTTGTAAATACTGTATGAATGAGCGAGTGAATGAAAATTGTAAATATGGTATGAATGCTAACATTCACGACAATTATTTATTGCCCAATAAGGCAGATTGTAATTTTTTCACAATATAGAAGTTTCATGTTTAAAAAAAAAAGTAATATACCGATGTATATTTTCTTAATTATAATATTTTTTCCTCGCCTGCTATATAGAGTAGGACTTGTAAAATAAACGGGCATTATTTGTGAGTATTCTACGGGGAGAAAAACTTGTGCGTATGCAGTCTATTCGTTGTAAGGCGGTTAAGAAGGGCAGGGTACGCTGAGAGAGATGAACAAGTTAACCCAGGGACCGAAATAACTGGGTCGAATGAGATCCTTAAATCTGCGCTGAAATAGTTTTCTTCCCGAGGGGCGGGCAGGCTCAACACCGTAAATACCAGGGACTAGGGGGGCTTATATCGGGAAGGAAATAAAAAATATATCGCCCTTGTAGGGTCTGGTGGAAGAAATAAGAGCACCCTGGGTAACCTTCGTCCCCCTAACCATTGCACACTCCCTTCTACGTGAATTAGAAATGGTGCACCGTGCTTAGCAGTGCGACATCAAAAACAGTAGTGATTGTCACGTTTGAGACCAGAAATATTACAGCTTGAAAACATACCAGTTGATCAATAGATTAGTTGCATCTACATTTAAAAAAAAAATTGCTAATAGCAGATATTTTTATTAATGTATGTAAATTTTCTAATAAAATACGCAGAGAGTGTACAAATTGTATCGAGAGATAATCGTAGGACTTAAATTGTTTTTTTAAGAAACTTTTGCTATGAAATTACAATCTGCCCTATTGGGCAATAAGTAATTGTGAAAAATGTTCTCATTCATGCCATATTTACAATTTTCATTCACTCGGTGATTTATACAGTATTTACAAACAGCCCAGAGACCTCCTAAATCCACCTGGTTGTCACCTCCTTCGCATGCGAAAGTGGGAGAAGAGTCTTGGGAGGTCTCCCACGCTCCTCCGTCAGCCGCGTTCTATTGAGAGATGGGACGTCCTTTGAAGTAGCCTGTACAGTTGTCCAACCTGTCGTTGTCGAACAACTGTACAGTGTTTCGTTCTTGTCTTTTTGCCTCGTTTGAGGGTTCCAGATCAGTCATTTGTCGAGATGGAAGCCTAAGTACCATACTGTCTTGGATAGAGGGAGAGGAATAGAATTAAAATAAACTAGTGGACAAGACTTGCGACAAAGGGTGAAGGTAATGTGGGAACATTTTGCTTCATTAACTTTGATCCGTCATTGGTTGCTTCAATACTGTATCTCATCATGGTGCTTTTGAAGGTTATGGGATGCTATATCGGGGTATGGGTGGGATGACAAGACTGCAGTGTCATCTGCCAATGTGGCCAAAAAGGTATTGGTGGTAGAGGGGACATCAGTGGTGTATAGATTATAGAGGATTGTACCCAGGACGCTGCCCTGTGGAACTCCTGCTTTTATGGGATAGTAGTTAGAATATTCTAAACCACAGTGGACTTGGAAGAAGCGGTTTGAAATGTAGGCCTGTAGGATTAAGAAAAGGGTCTGTGGTAAATATCTTTTGAGCTTGTAGAGCAAACCTACGTGTCAAACCCTTTCAAAAGCTTGAGCTATACTGTTTGGTTTTAAGGGCTGAGGAGATGTGATCAACAACGCGAAGGCCTTGTTGAGCAGTGGAATGTCGTTGATGTAAACCAAACTAGTGAGTAGGAAAAAGGTTTTTGAGTTCAACGTTAGGGGTTTCTCAAATATTTTGGAGAGCATAGAGAGTAGGCTAATTGGACGGTAAGATGAGGCGTCATTGGGTGGTTTACCGGGTTTGGCGAATAGGACAATAATAGTACAATAATGTTTCCAGAGGAGAGGAAAGTGCAATTATATATGTAGTTTAGGAAGATTATGGCTTTAGGAGGAAGTTGTTTGTGAATTTGAGGACTAAGGAGATCATATCTAGGGGATTTTAGGTAAGGAAAGTCTTTCAGAAGGTATTTGACCTCAGGGGGGTTAACGGCTTTTAGTGGAAGTAAGAGAGGTATAGGTGAAGTTGGGACATTTTCAACAGTTGTGTTGTGAGTATGGTTTTGATGAGAAAGGTGAAATGTGAAAGTATGGGTAATATGCATAGCATCCTCCGACCTATCCCCATTCGAAGCCGCCTAGGACCCATCATCACGACGGAGTGAGTGTGAAAAAGGATGATACTTTAGGATTTTTTTAGTCACATTACAGAGGGAATTATCCCTGGTAGACAGAGAGGAGAGGTGGGAATTGAAGGAATCGGAACGGAAGGTTGCCAATAGCCGCTTTACCAATCTGCAATACTGATTGTATGTCATCAGCAGAATGTCGGGATCTTTGCCACACTGTTCTGGAGCGGCGTTTGGATTGGGTTAGATCTTTGAGGTAAACGATTATGATTGTGAATTTTTGAATGACGATGGGGATTTAGATAAATTACAATAATGTTCAGAAGCTCAATAAAATAATACATGGTGCCATGAATACTATATGGCACCAAACATACACTGAAATATTTTTTGGCTTTTACTGCTGATGAATTTATCAGTACGAAAAACATACATATAAAAGCAGATAAAAAAAAATAAGTAATAATAACACTAAAAATATAAAATATATCAGTAAACAAAATGAATAAAGTATAATTTGTAGTTGAGTATAATCATTTTGAGTAGGATATCAAATTAGAGATCTTAACGTACTTAATATTTTACATAATAGTTCTGTTTGACGCTGCGAAGATGCAAAAAATAAAGATGAAAAATAATAAAGGTTTATTAAATAAATATTTTCCTATGAATAGTTTAGGGTGTCAAATTAAATCACCTTAACTTCCCGGTTAAAATACGTAATATTTGTTTGGGCTTAACTAGTTAATAGTTAAGTAATGGATTAAAACTACCATCAAAAGGGTGTTAGCAATACTTTGCAGTCCCGGTTTCAAAATAAGGGATGATATTTTATGGGGTTTTACTTGATGTCCAAACTTTGATAAAAATAGAAGTAACTTTATGAGAAATGACGAAGTGTCAATTAATAATTAATTTTTTGTTATTGAAAAATTAACGATTATCATAATGAATATTTCTACCTTAATTAATATTAATTTTATGTATCTCGTGTATTTTCTTTAAATGAGTGTTATTACGTTACTGAAAGTGTCATTAAAAACGTTTTCGCAAACTTAAATAAATCCCCTATCGCTTGATTCATAACATTTTGTTTTATTGATTTTTTTTTTTTGAAACTGCTTGATGCATATCCATAGTTAAAGGACATTCTACTGCAAGCAAATTTCGGAGATTAGTTCGTCCACAGCCTGCCAGCTATAAACATAATTGATATAATAGGTTTTGACAGTTTATGCGGATACGAGCTATCTTGGATAAATCGACTTGGTAGTTTGAATAATTAAATTAGATTGGGTGGGGGAAGGGGTGGTGTTCGTTGGAACTGTGCCCGTTTATACAGTATCTGAGTCGCTTTGGCCAGCCAACGACCGACCCTGCGAAACTTAACTGAACCATACAAAAAACTGAACAGGCCGTTCGCCAACGCTTCCCTAATGTGAAGACCGTATGTATTCGTTACTAGCAAGGAGAGGGCTGCGGTCGTGGGGTCACGGATTTCGAAGAAACATATTTTAAGCATATTGTAGTCATCATATATTCAAATAATTTTTGGATAAAAAAACACACAGCCATATATATTGTAATTGTATTTTATTTTTTATAAAACTAAATTTATTTATAGAATTTTTACTTTATTATTTACTGTGACAAAATTACAATTTGCCTTATTGTGCAATATTGCACCCTAGGGGTATCACATTAGCCTTTTGGAGATAGCACTTTACGGGTGGAAGTATGTTCTATGTAAATGGAAGTTTTGCCAGACAAATCCAGAGTAACTTCAGACCTCCATACAGAAATACGTGCTTGCTCTGAGTACCAATTAAATTTTAATGTTTTATTTAGAATGGCTTTCAGACACTGATGTGTGTTGTAAGTGCTCCTTAATGCGACTTATCCTCCTTTGATATTTAGCGCTTTGCTTCATCAACACCCTTCTAACCAACGATTGTCATAGGTAGGAGACTTTAGATCTCAGATACCAAGGTAAGGGAATTAATCTTATATCGTAAAACATTTTATTTGTTGCATTGTTTAGTTTCATATTGCGAAATTGCTCCCCTACTTGCGCTAATCTTTTTTAAAACCATAAACAAGGTGTTAACTTAGAACGACTTCATTTTTCCGATCCAAACTTTATAGAAATCTATAGACCTATCATCTACACATAATGACACCAAAATAAAAAGGAAGGTATAAAATAAAACGTTTTAAGTTATTCTATTAATTTAATTATTATTCGTCTTACTTACGAAGACATCAAAATTAAATACTGTAAACTTACACCAAAATGACAGAATGAAAAAATCAAAAAGGTGATAGCAACGTTGTATTTAGACAAAATTTAGACAAGTTTTGATCGTATTAGTGAAATAAAAGACATTAATAAAAATGTTGCCCCTCCGGAAAATCTACCCAAAAGTTTTTTGTTTTTTTTATTATCACAAAAAATCCCATTTAAAGATGATTAGGAGGGCTGAAAACCATTACGAACTTTTATTTTTTCCCTAAAGATTTACTTCAATTAAAGCATCATTTGGTTTTTATTACTTTTTGATAAACTATGGATTATGATACAGTCAGAATATTTTTCATGAATTAAGTAATAAAACAAATAGTACCTGATAACCTGAACTTACACGGAGACAAAAACAAATGATGTTTAAATAGTAGAGTTTGTAACCTTATATTTTTTTTTCGGTTCCTTGGGTGCATTTGTATGTTCGCTCGGGCAGATTGTCAAATATTATAATATTATATTATATTCTTATATACATAATATTATATAAATATTAACAATAATACTATTATATAAAATATTATGATAATATGTAAATATTATAACATAAGTATCACAAAAAAAAAGTTTCATTGAAATTACTTACCTCTCAATGGTAGCATCCCCTTGTGAGTAACAACATAGTACATTTATTCGTTGATGGCCAAGCTTGGAGGGAGTGGGTCAACTTCCATTCATGTCCTGGTCGTTGTCTGTTTATATGTTTAACAATATCTTTTATCAAAATGGTTTAATCAATCCGAAATTGTAAATGAATATTTCATGGAATTCTGGATTTCACTCATTTGTTTTTGGTTAAAATAGAATTACAGGAAAAAAAGGATAACTAAAAAAATGTGCTCGTTTCTTTAATTTCTAAGATATCATCTCTCATCCACGCACAGAAGCTGATTTAAGATTTAAGGTTCTGATTTTTTTTTTTTTTTTTTTTTTTTTTTTTTTTTTTGAAAAAGCGTTTATCCGTATTCGAAATGGTTTAATAAATGAAGACCGTTAAGTAATTCTGGGTATCATTTATTCACCTGCTACTCCAAACAACTCGGAGTAAACTGAGCTTGTGTTGGTTGCAATATTGTATGCGCGCTAGTTCGAGCAGTAATTTTGCAATATTAAATTGTTGTTATAAAAATAAAAACAGCTAGACAACATAAATATATGCAAATATGATGTCATCTCCTGCCTGTGGAAAAAGGAATTACGTTTTGATTCTAAATATCATTGAAATGTACGTGCCTGCTACCTAACAACAGGAGTATTGGAAAATAAATGAAATATGAAAAAGGTACGAGCTCAAAAGCTGTTTAATATTTAATATTTTGTTTTCATCTATTGTCAAGGACACTTTTAAGACGGTAAAGTGATATGATTTTCAAAAATACTTTATAAAATCTCTCAATAGAAAATAAACTACTAATCTACAAAGTTATACTTAAACCAATCTGGACATACGGAATAGAGCTATGGGGGACAGCAAAAAAGTCGAACATCAAGCGTATCCAATCCTTTCAATCAAAAGTCCTGAGAACAATAGTAAATTCCCCTTATTATGTCAGCAACAAAACCCTTCATAACGACCTTAATATACCCTACATTCTAGAACTCATCCCTTCCAAGTTTATGAAATTCCACAGTAGCCTTTCCAACCACCCTAATCCTGTAGCACAGTCATTGCACTGCGTTACTTATCCCTATAATCCTCCTCGGAGACTAAAACGGCAGTGGCCTCGTGACCTGCTATAATCAAGTGACAGTGGGAGTCCTGGCAATGGCCAGTTTCTCCAATCATGTCCTGAATGAATGAGCGGGTGAATGATGAAATGTAAATATGGTATGAATGATAGTATATCTTAATTACTTATTGCCTAGCAAGGCAGATTGTAATTTTAGCACAATAAATTATGTTTTAAATAAAAAAATAAAATAAAATTTCGATAGCCCAAAAGATATCGTTTATTTAATGTCGTTCAGCCGACATCGATATTATTTTTTAAATCTATATTAGAAGTTATTTAGATATTTTTAGTATTTATTTGTTGCAAAGATGGATTTCAGCAACTGAGCAGGTTAAACAAAAGAAATGACGAACAAATATACCATATTTTAGAGTAGATTTATATATGTATATAAATATACTAAACTTTGTTAGTATTTATGTAGTAGTAGTTTATAATTTCTAAGTTAAAATATCTACATTATTATATGTAGGAAAACAATTAAAAAAACCCTACAAATAAAAGACAAATTTCTAGTGGTTATTAAGAATAAAACATTGTATTTATGTATATTTTTCCTAGTTGAAACATCATGCATAACACGTTTTACTGAACTGTATTTGTTACAATTTTCAAGGAATTTTTGAGTGATTTTTTTACTACGTTTTAAATAAATCCATTGTCAATCATTTTATGTAGCCGGCAGATGGTAGTGCGCCTAGGTGAATTGGTTATTATTCTTAGTAATTGATTGTGTATTCTCTGCAGTTTAAGGAAGTTACTACCACAGGTCATACTCCAGGATGGTGATGCATAAGGTAATTGAGGTCTGACAAGCATTTTATGAACTATTGCTTTATGTATTATTAGCAGTTTAGATGTATTAGCAGATTTAATAGAGACCTAATTAAGGACGAACAATTGGGTCGAAGGAAATCAGGTTTTTCTCGAGAAGAGAAAATATAATGGAATCAAAGAAATAGTAGGAAACTGTGAAAAGGACGAAAAGTTTCAAAGCCCAAACAAATAAACAACTAATTTATCAATGGATAACTGAGACTATTTTGTTGTATTGACTAACTTTTTTTTTTCACATCAGTTTATAAATATATTCAGTAGAAAAGTTGCTATTTACTTGAACGGGATTATTGATTGGGATGCATAAATTCATTAATACTCAAGTACCATTCGCATTTTATACCAACATTCATATAATTTGTAGGCACATTCTGCCCAGGAGGGCCCCCTCCCTATTCCCAAGCCACTCCCCCAGTAAGCTAGTATAAGGGCCGAAATCAGCGGGTTCCCCCTAACCTCCCTCTCCAACTGATCCGCCATATGGCGAAGAACAGGGGCAAGAGAGCCACAGATACTCAGGATGTAAGTTATGACATATTTTCATATTTACGATAAATCGCGAGGCTATGGCAATTTTATACCTATAAATAGTAAATTTTATTTATATAATAGTATAATTAATACTTATTATACATAGTAATAATAATTAAGAAAAAACAACAACATATTATTAATTAGGTGGTCGAAATCAATCACTGATGGCCTAACTGTGGCGGTAATAATTATCAAATGTACCTTTTACACAAGTCGCTATCTTGAACAGGGAACTCACTAAGACAAACACCAGAACAGACATGAGGGTTTCCGATTTAAAAAACAAAACAAAAACGAAACTCTTACATTTTATAGAAAAATGTACAAAAGTAACTTACAATCTGCTTCTATTGTTAGCTTTAAAAAAAAATTAAATACATTTTCAAATTTCTTTGCATTACCATTTTTAATTTTTCTTTAACCAGAAGAAATAGGAACATTAAATCGTGAATAGCTTGTGGGCTGAGAAGTCTTGGAAGTTAGAGATACGGACGCAAATTTTCTTAACGAGTAATTTGTTTACAGCGTAATTATAGTTATTATATTAAATAAAAAGTAATAAGCATATTTTTAGGTGTTGTGGAATATACATAAGTTTTATTGGATTGATTGACTCATTCTTACGATCAGTACTTGAATGAAAGTATAGCCTCCACTTTTGAGGGCATTAGATTCACATTGGGCTGCCCTAGAGATTTTAAAATGTCCCCCTTTTATAATTGAAATGGCTCGCTCCATCATTACAAGGATTATACATCTTCAACATATTTAACACAAAAGCAGACACTCATTTACGCCAAACCAACTCCTGACAATTCATCGTATGTCATCACTCCTATAGTACATTGATAATTCTGTGATACTACTTGATCCGAACAACAATTGGCTCCATAAGTAAGGCAATGGAGCAAAACTGCGGCAAACAAGGAGACGATCGGTGGAGGATGGAGGCGAATGGACATGATGCACGGCCGGTACTTCCGAATGCAGTTAGTAAGCTCACACAGCAGGACTCGCATTCTTTATTTCCACCCTGGATCCGTTCTGCTCTTCTCATAACGCCATTCTATATCTGCTCCATCTAACTCCCCATTCACCTGTTCTCTGTCTGTTGTCACGACACAGTATTTTTTTAATTGAATTCGTTCTGTGTAATTTCATGACCATGTTATTCATGACTTTTAATAAACTGGAAAAGGGGACGCGATATTGCAACCGTAGTTAACATTGCTAACTTATCATGATATTTCCCTGTAAGCAATTACAAAAACATGAAAGAGTAAAACATATATCCAGAGGGCACAAAAAAGAACTTCGGAATTTTATAACGAATTTGGCAATATTAACTAAAATACTCTTGGTCAGTGGTCACCAGTTAAATTAATAAGAATCTTGGGTCAGTTATGTTCATTGCGGGTCTCCCATTCGCCCGGATAGTGCAAATACAGAGCCCAAGTTTTGTGTATTTTAAACTATATTAATAAAACGTCATTAAAACTGTCATTTAAATCGTGTATGTAACTTTTACGCAACCTTTATTTAGATAGATGTTTTGGAAGTTTTACTTAATGAGCTAATAATGTTGAATAATTATAGATAGTTTGTTAAGCAATTTATTGGTGTTAACGGCACGGAGATATATATTCTTTTATTTGAAGTCAATTGTGGAGAGTGTTTATAATCTGTCAAGTACCAACGGGTTTTCACTGGACCTTTCGGGAACATTACTTTAGTATTGTTGTGTGCCAGTAAATGGATGATTTGCCAGGCAAGGTAGAGCTATCCAGACATTCACCAAAGCAACACGTGATGTAGTCTCCGCGCAGGTTAGATTTTAGTCTTATATTAGATTGCTGTTTTCAGAACTTCTAATCCTACTTTAATACTCACTCCCTTTCTTCCTTAACATCCTTTCTACTCAACGATTACCATAGGTAAGAGAAATAGTTTTACAATGTCCAACTGTTTAATTGCTGCGCCATTTTATTCTATTATGAAAAATTAACTCCTCAATTGGCACACACACACACTTATTAAAAATGCACATTTTCATTTCTTATTGAGGAGGATATCAAATAAAAGCCATGATAATTAATATGTACGTGTTTTTGGAGTTTTAATTAAATTTTCTTTTAGTGTTTTCTTTTTTCATTTTGACCTATCCAAACTCATTTCGGACCTCTGATCACGGGTATAGATATTTGTAACTAAATTCGAATCTCCTACAAGATCCGATAATGTTTCAGATACCGTTGATTATCCTATAAACGTTTAAGCTTTACCTAAACTGTCCTTTCCTGTGCGTAAATCTCTTTCATATCCATAGATTCTCGGCAAGATGCAAGGACAAGTGAAAAATGTTTTTCACAGGATGGCCTGCGAACACAAGGACAATATAAAAAGGAGAAATCGAACGAACGGCTGGTAAACATATATGCAGTACTTCACCAACAGGTAGTAATAATATATGTTATATATCAACTTATTTTTGTGTATAAGATAGAATCTGAGTTATTAACTGATGCAATGCTACTTCTACAGCGGTTAAGGATATGGCTTAAGTCATATTATTTAAGTTCATTCATCAGCTAAGCTCCTTGACAATACTGAGATAGATATAAAATAATGTTGTTATGATAAAATTACAATCTGCCTTATTGAGTAATAAGTAATTGTGATAAATTATCTCATTCATACCATATTTACAATTTTCATTCACTCGCTCATTCATACAGTATTTACAAACAGACCAGAGACCTCCCAAGTCCACATGGCTGTCACCTCCCTTGCAGTCGAAAGAGGAAGCGGAGTCTTGGGAAGTCCCCCACGCTCCACCGTCAGGGCAATACATAAGATACATTTTTAGTTTATATCTCCACTTCGTTTATATAACACCGAAAATATTCCCATGAAAATGGAAGCGAGGAAACATTTCGAAAAATCCTGAAACATAAGACAGGGGCGAATATAAACTTAGACCTATGGAGTGGACGGGAATGTTGATAGTTTCGGTTGAGTGATTGCGGCCAACGGAATGCTATGAAGTTGAAGAGGGAGGAAATTGGGTAGAAAATACAGGGGGTGAGGTTTTATAGCTTCCAGCGGGTCCCAACTGATTCGTACGTTCTTATTATTTATTTTATTCTAGCTCAACATTGTCCGCAGAGGATATTTAGACAATCTTTTCTTATAGACAATTAATAGCAATCTAAACCAAAAAACGAAAGCTTTACTTTGAAGCACATATTATAATGCATGAAAGTATTAAATCGATAAGCTTAAAAATTACAACCAACCATTTGTTGTTTTTTTCACTTTTTCTGAAAACATTATTTGTAGAATACGTTTAATTTCTTTTAAACCCTATAAATTAATTTATGTACACCTTTATCTAGTCTAACCACGATTTATTTTATATTGATACATACGGTTTTGGTGGCTAAACTATCGTTCTCAAGTACCTTATAATAAAAATGGGAGAAAAGGACATAAAAAAAAATCTGTTACTTCCATTATATGCTATTATGTTATTTTATGATAAAAGTTTCTCTTATTTCTTACTGTTTTGGGTATTTATTTTCTCTTCCTCTGTAATTGTCAGGAGATAAACTAAGAAATAACTTTATTCATTAGAAAGAAAACAGATACTTTTGATACCTTCAACAGATACCTCCTAATTACCTTAAGTAGGTAGATATGTTTGAGGACCAGCTTCTTCCAGCAATCAAATCGTTCATATTGATTTTATTAATAAGGACACGTTATTACTTCGAAGGACATTCCATCTCTCAATAGAAAATAAACTGCTTATTTACAAAGTTATACTTAAGCCAATCTTGACATACGAAATAGAGCTATGGAGGACAGAAAAAAAGTCAAACATCAAGTGCATCCAATCCTTTCAATCAAAAGTCCTGAGAACAATAGTAAATGTCCCTTATTACGTCAGCAACAAAACCCTTTATAATGATCTGAAGATACCCTACATTCTTGAACTCATCCCTTCCAAGTTCATAAAGTTCCAAAGTTACCTATCCAACCACCTTAATTCCCTAGCACAGTCATTGCACTGCACCACTCATCCCTAAAACGGCAGTGGCCTCGTGACCTGCTATAAATAAGTGACAGTAGGAGTCCTGGCAATGGCCAGTTTCTCTAATCATGTCTTGAGCGTCTGTGGCTCTCGCGTTCTTCGTCAGCCTCCACTGGCTCGTATCCGGTGTCGCGGATGACGGAAGAGCGTGGGGGGCATCCCAATACTACGCTTCCTCTTTCACATGCGAGGGAGGTGACAAACAAGTGGATTTCGGAGGCCTCTGGGCTGTTTGTAAATATTGTATGTATGAGCGAGTGTATGATGAATTGTACATATGGTATGAACGAGAACATTTATCACAATTTTTACACAATAAAGAAGTTTCAATTATTTGTTGGTAAACTTTATTCACGGGTTTCTGTTGATGAGTCATGAGTAGGAGAGATATATTGAAATCAAATTGAAAGAGAAATTCAACAGATATTATATCTAAGAAACTAATAACTGCGTTGAAGTTAACCATGGAGTAGAAAAAAAAAAAAAAAATTTGCTAATATATGTTTATAATATATTCGATAAGATACTTGAATTGTAATGTAGCCACCGAAGGTGTTTGTACCAATACAAAATATATCGTGGGTAGACTGTAGAAAGGTATTTATTAATTTAAATAATGCACGATCAGACTTCAACCATAGGCTTATTAATCATATATTCACTAATATTCATTAAAGATAGGGTGCTCGCACGCGAGTGGTAAAAAACACTGGATTTAACCTAAGCGGTGTTAAATATATCATTCACTCAGTGATTGGTTGCACATCAACATACCCACGTATTAATTAGCCATATGTAATAGACCGAGTCGTTTGTGATCGTCAGCCAAATTGGCCTCTTAATGGCCCCTTATCACTGAAAACGTTAATTAGTAATTAAAAAATAATTGAAAGCCAAAAAAAATCAATTAGCAAGCAAATATTTGAATTTTTCGAAGTGCGGCACTTTTTTTGTAGGACAGTGTATTTTTGACACTTATATCACTGTTTTTCGGGAGGATTTGCAGATGGACTATTTGTGTGTCAAAGGTTGGTTTTATTTTTATATTGTGAATATGTTTATTTAATTTATGAACTAGGCCGTTTATATAATTATTATTTCATCTAGTATTTGAGTGGGTTTTATTTGTGCTTTCATGTTATTAACAAATGTTTTTAAATGCAATGTTGTACAAAGTATAACATGATAAGGGAGAACCAAACATGCATATCATTTTTTAATTCTCAAAAATAATATATTAGAAATTGTAAATAAATTTTACGTCTATCTACCTAGTATTTGGACCTACACGTGTTTATCACATAAAACTTATTTAATTGTGTTATAATACATTCACTCTCTTATGCAAGCAATGAATACATATAATATGCTAGACCTCAGTACACATTAAGTTCTATCTAAGCTGGAAAAACAAACAAGTGAACTTAAAAAATATATATACTTGAATTAAGCTGTAACACTTAAGACGCCTCCTGGAGAGAAAAGGGCACTGGCAATAATGCCAGTAATGAGTGGGGTCGGCCTCTCGCACTTGAAGAGGGTCTGTTGTAATGATCCATCCTTAGCTAGGCCTCAGCAAGTCCCTGAGACACTGCGACTAATCACTGTTTGAAATTAACACCTGACCGAACTTTGAGTTTGGAACCAAGGTGTAGGTTGGGGCAAGAAACTTTTATTTAAAATGTCCTATCGGGTCTTACAAATCCACTTGTCAACTCCTTGTCCAAAAACACTCATCCTTACGATTCTCCTCGCCGCTTAAAACAGCCTCGCGATACATTGTAAATAGAAATGTATGCCATGATGTCCTGGGACTGGTCATCATACCTGGTGGGCCTGAGCGTCTGAGGCTCTCTTGCCCTAGGTCTGGTCTGCACCTCATGACGAAACGGTCTAAGAGGGAGGCAGGGTAATCTCCACTGCTTCCGGTCCTTCCACCAGATTGCTGTGGGAATTGCCTTGGTAGTGGTGGACTCCCGGGGAGAACGTGAATGTATATATTTTGAATGTAAATTGTAAAGTATGAATGAATTGTCTCATCCCAATTATTTATAATTCTCTCAAATAACAGCGTCAGTAGAAGAATTAAATTTGAAACATAAAGGATCTTACTGAACTACCGTTCAAGTATAATAAAAGTTAATGGTTACTTCTTGAGGGTGGTATTATAATTAAAGCTTGATAGAGTTCTGATGGTGGTAGGGGCGCAGGGCCACTTTACGGCTATAGGCCGGGATTAAGGTCCTCTAAATTCAATAAACGGTTAAATACTGCTAATATATGCAGGGCTCTTACTGATTAAACTGAGAAGATCAGCCCTTGCCTAGTGCAATAACGAATATTGCTACTGCCATCTCCAGGACAAAATAAATAAGCTATAAATTTATTAGGGTGGGATAAAATATGCTGTGGTAATGAATGCATATTTATCTCATTGGATTATTTTATTAATTATTCTTGTAATTAATTATTAATTCAGCCTTCAGCCTTGTGAGGTTTTACTAATTAATCATATTTTGGGTCACTGTGTTTCTAGGTCAATCAATGTTTAGGACACAGTCATGGATTTAGATGACATGTCTAGGACAAACTAAATTTATTTATTAGACGACGCTTGATTCTAAGAGAGTGACTTTTCTGTTCAAATTCCCTGTATAGGGATTTATAGTCTGTAAAGGTACTAAAGGTTTACGTCAAACTTGGGATAAGTCAAATTTTACGTTTTATTTAAAGTGGTTTTCAGACGTCAGGAGCGTCTAATGCTCCTTTAATAATCACCTCCTTACTTCTTAGACATCATTCAATCTAATGATTACCACAGGTAAGAGATCAACCCTGAGCTTTGGATATCGGAGTAAGCGAATTAATTTTACATTGTGTAACCTTTTTCTTATTTAATTTTAGTACGGAAAATTATTCCTTAACTAGCATGCATACACACACTGTGTACCAAATCATATCGCAAAGCACCAAACACTACCTTTTAGAACAATCCATTTTAAGTTGGTGTAGGAGGAATAGTGAATATGGAAATGGAATCCTAAAAGAAAAATGGGAGCCCCAGAGATACTGAGAATAAAATTGCAATAAGGTAAAATGGTGGTGCCCACATTTTATGAGGAATTAACGAAGATTTTTATTTTATGTTAATTGTTAATTTGTAGCTTCCTTAATAATTATCTTGTACCTGTTACGCTGCCCGGCCCCGCTCGAACTCTGAAAACTGGCCTTATTCTTTATGAAACCTCTGTACCTCTTCGCTTGAACATAGTGCATTGTTGGGGCACATACCTATCATACATGGAGTCAGATATGTTATTAACTCGAACAATCCGCACTTGTCACCAGGGTTAGGTGAGCAGCACCTCCCGACAACATGATTTAATTTATTCAAAGAGGAAAAACGGATTAGGATGTTTAGCTGACACAAATCTTAAGCGCCTTTTCTTCTCATCGTGGATGAATATCTTTATGTAATAAATAAACAATTTATGAGAAAACTTTACATAAAATCTGGTAATATTATATATATTATACAATTATATTTATATGCATATATATACAATATATACAATATAATTAATCGTATAGGCAAAATAAATAGGGACTATGTTTCTGCCACATTAACAGGTTCGTCCCAAGCTAAAAAAGAAGCTGGCACTTGCTGGCTTGAAGTGAAGGTATTTTAGTTTATTGTAATAAGAATATTTTTATTTTGATATTCTTTGTTTGTGGTGAATAATAATAAAATCTATCATGCGTATTCCTAAGATTTGTTGTGTTCATTTCCTAAAACTATTGTGTGTTTTTCATTTTATTAAATAAAATCTTGTTGTTCATCGTTCTTCACATATTACGATTTTTATTTCTCAAGCCCACATATTTCTATTAATTTTCTATCAAACCAGTAGCTGGACCTAATTAGAGGTATCGTTAGAGTTTTTAATTATTAATTAAGGATATTGAAGAAATTATCTCTTATTTACCTGCGAAGGTTTACCTTTGGTGAACGGATGATTAGGGTTTCAAATTAAATGACGCCCTGGTTTTTGTACTATTTATTAGCAGTATTTATGTTTATTATAATTTTAAGAAGTCTGAAAGATAACTATATAAAAAAAAAAAAAAAAAATAGGGCAAAATGAAATATGTTATGACTTTTTTCATAGGCTCAGATAAGGGGAGATTAATTAAAGGCTTACTTTGATGTATCTGGTAAAGCAGAGGATGAAAGGGCTGAAATTCAGCTTTTGGGAGGAATTGTGTAATAAGGAAGAAGGGATATGGACAGGCGTCTTACAAACCACTATTATAAGATGATGGGGGTACTCAAGGTAAATGCTGTCATAACTGAAAAACTCAGCTCGTCAAAGAAGAACTGATCATTCCTCGGCAGGCCTAGGATAAAAAACGCTGACAGAAGCCAGCCAATTAGAACTAATTCCATATACATTATTATACATGCTCTTTGCCTCCCGGCGCGAAACATTCAAATTCCTAAATTTCCAAAAAAATTCTCCTTGGCCGAGTTATTGAAATCGTTTCTGATGTCATTGATTGTATGATGCACAGTTTACTTGACTTTTTGAAACTTGATGATACCACTACTAGAGACTTTTAAAGATATAAAAATAATCCTCTTACGTCAAGAATATCCTCGGGCAATAAAAATGAAAGTTTCTTTACAGTGACCCGTCTACTGCTTCAAAAATTTTATTGTTGAAATAACACTGAAAATTGTTCCCTGTATTTAGCATCTGGGTTCTCCTTAGTCCAAAAGTAACTCAGAAGGTGCCAAGTCCCATGGAACCCACTAGGAGCTAAGTTAGATGGATCGAAGGGTGGCCCATTCCCGTTTGGTATATCTGTGCTGAAAAGTCGGCTACTGAATATAATGGGGGGTTTCCCCCCTTAATTTCAGTAGTTACCCCTTTTAAATGACACAGTCGAAGGAACCATTCACACTACACACCGATAACTCAGACGAAGTAATGTAATCATTTTGCCCTTTTATTTTATTTTTTTTATATAGTTATCTTTCAGACTTCTTAAAATTATAATAAACATAAATACTGCTAATAAATAGTACAAAAACCAGGGCGTCAAGTCATTTAATTTGAAACCCTAATTAAACATATGTTTTATATGGATTGATAATTTTGTCCATCATCCGTTCACCAAAGGTAAACCGTGGCAGATAGATAAAAAATGATTTCTTCAATATCCTTAATTAATAATTAAAAACTCAATTCTTCTTTCGTTCTGCCTTTTGGGTTTATTTTCTTTCAATCTATCTGGTGCGTTAAGTGATTATTATGGCATAACTAAAGTTTAGAACAATACTTTATATATGGGAATTAAATTGAATGCCCATAGGGTGGGGACTACAGATAACGGAAAAAGTGTAATCTTTTTATGCGTTTTGTTGATTCATTTTTAATAACAGAAATCCTGTTTTTTTTTAACCACACGTCTGTATGCCAGTCTCTTTAGGTCTTTGAGGACCACCCGGTCAAGGTAATGATATGAAAGTTGACAAAGAGATCCCATTTTAAATTCAGCAGCATCTATAATGCATGAGTAGTTAATTATTAGTAAGGTGTCAAATTAAAGATATCAAGTCCCTAATTAATAGCATGCAACGTTTATATCGATTTTTTTTTTCATAATTATAAGAAGTCATTAAAACTGCCAATAACATCGATGTTCGTACTTTAAACAAACCAGTGTTTTTTATAAGTATGATAATTTGTTTAGTGGTTGGAGTGGATGACGCAATGGTGCGAAAAATTAAATTTATTAGTAGTATTTTTTTTGGGGGTCAACCTTAGACAAGTTAGACCAGAGTACTCTCGGCTTCATAGGTCATTTTTAAGTTCAGAACCAATCAGACAGTTATGGAAGTATGATATGCTACGTAAGCACAAGTTAGACTTTAGTGTTTACAGTGGTTTTAGGTATATATCTTTTCATTTGAATTTCTGCTTTTATAAAGACCCTATTTCATTTTAATTAATTTAAATTTCTAACTGACCACTACCGGTTCATAAATATGCAAGATTTTAGTTTTAGATTTTAAGTTTTTCGGTGGTAGCAGTGTTCTTACTGCTTAAATAAAAATCGAGTTTACCAGTTTCGGTCATAGGTGACAACGTTACGTCTGTTAATAAATAATATATTATGGTGACTGGTCTTGACGAGTTCTTTTTTTTTTGTTCAATAAACTTTTGAATAACTTAATTTTTTCACTAAATATATGGCAATGGCCAGTTTCTCCAATCATGTCCTATTGTATGAATGAGCGAGTGAATGATGAAGTGTAAATATGGTATGAATGAGATCATTTATCTGTATTATTATTGCCTTATAAAAGGCAGATTGTAATTATTGCACAATAAAAATTGTTCTACTAGAAAAATATATGAAAATATGTCTAAAAAACGACACACTAAACATGACGTCACAAAGGCAAAGGAAGAAATTCACGAAGTACGATCTTTAAAATTTACTACGCTAAAGTATCGATTTTAAAATGGATGTTTTTAATACTTTTAACGTACCTAGTGCCATTGTTTTTACTTTCTTTTATCGTAACAGGTACAGCAACCCAAGAATGTCATTGGCTTGAAGAAAAAGGGCTGAACCAAGCCTCATTTCGTCTCCTGAAGAGGAGGATCAGTAGAAAAATGGATTATTTAATGCTCTAAAAGAGGATTTCCAAAAGGAAAAATTGATTTATTCATGAGCGTTTAAGAATTATCAATAGTTACAAATTGACAATGCTATTTAAAGACGGGTGGTATAAGGGGTTTTTACGTAGGCATCCAAATATCTCCAAGAACTACTGAAGCAGTACCAGCAGCAAAGTCTTCTGTGCCTGAAAAAGATAGCCTTGATTGGTTTAGCTCTGTTGAAACTATTTTGATGGGAGAAAAGGTCTATTAATGTTTTGTGTAAGTATCAATGGATTGTTTCAGATTCAATGGAGAACAAGCGGGTGAATGCGAGTTTAATAAAGGGCGCCCAGTAGACTGTGGGCTAAAATTAGCCGTAATAGCTGTCCCCTCCAAATCACTCCATTGTTTGCACAATGTTGTTATTTATCCTCAAGCCTATTGGAAGGCTCTCTTTCTTCTAATGAATGGAGTCGAGAACGATTCTCAAACTGCAACAAAGTCGCACGAAATTAAATAACGGTTGTTTCTGGCATTCGGTCCGGATAGACTGTAACAAGGAAAAAATATTTTCAACAATCATGGAACCAGTTAATATACACATTCAGCCAAAAATTGTTAATGTATAAAACTGAATAAAAAAAAAATTATTCGGGGTCACAATGACGACCTCATTTCTGGCAAACAAAAAGGGCTACCACATAATAAAGAAAAATCACAAATTAAAATAAAGTTAAAAATATATCGGTATTAAAATAAAAAAATGTTTTAAAGCATTTAGTAAATAAATTAATAGAAGGATTAACATACAAAATAGAAAAAAAAAGCAATGCAATAAAGCATTTAATGAAAACCTTAAAATTAAAAATACAAATCCACAAGCGAAATATACAGTAGTAAAAACCAAGTGCCAACCAAACATCTGGATATATAAAGTAAGCAATGGAATAAAAACAGAAATGCAAAGAAAAATAGTACGAAATAATTATAATAAAAATATCTTCTGGATGGTGAGGCGATGTTGGAATATGACGGTTTTGTAAGCATGAAGCATGGGGGCTATTAGGAGGGAGAGATTTCCAGAGAGTAGAGGAGCGAGCCTAGAAGGAACGATCGTGTGCTGCAGTTTTGTAGGAAGGAAAATAAAAGTCAGAGAGAAGGGATCTTGAGTTCCGGGAGTTGAATGAGAATTTTGTGCATACAAGTGCAAAATATTGGTACATGCGGAGCATTGATGATTTTGAACAGTAGTATAGGTTAAATATATAATACTTATAAAGCCGTAAAAATCAAAGTGACCTTGATATCATTAAATAGAAAGTTTTTTTCTTGTGATTTTTTTTCAGAATTGAATTAAATTTATTCAGATCATTGATTAGAGTTGTTATTAGTGAAACGTATTTTAATGACGGTCAGAGGTATTATGTTCTCAATGTTAATAATGTGAGTTCACATTTACCCTAAAACTAGATGTAGTTGGATGTTTTATTCTGGTCAGACCCAATGTTGGCCATAAATACTGATTCCTAGCATATATACGTAACATGTTAGACCAAATATAATAGTTACTGGAACATTCATTCACAAAATTATAACTACACCTAAAACCTATAAAGAGAATACTTAAGGCTATATATATCTTGTCTTGCCCAAATTCTTTTGAAACGCTGTTCAATAATAAATATGAAGGAAATCAGGAATATTTTTCATTAACTTCAATCCAATTTCCAATGAAACACCAACTATATTTAGTAATAATATTAAATCCAACAACCGAATTTCAGGACAATTTAACAACCCGGTTGCTACACAGTATTGTAACAGGATATATTATTTGTGTATTTAAACTGTACTATAGTTAAAATGTTTATGTATCTAAAATTCACTCATTTACTCGAAATTTGAAATTCACCTTAAAACAAATCCACTAAATATTGTAGATAAACTAAAATCTAGAGCAAATAATTATAAAATTTTATTAAGAAGTTTAAGAAAGTTGGATAGTGTAAAATATAACTGGATATAACTATTAAAAGGCTGGTTAAAAGAAAATAAAGAAAAAAAAATCCTGTTATTTAAAGTTCCTGAAGGGCACATCAGAATTTTAAAACTGTCAACATTTAACTTTAATAAATACTAACTTACTTATACCTCTAACTCAAGTTTTCAATTATAAATTATTTACAATTAAGTATTTCCTTCAGGCACTCAAACCAGCCTACTAGCCGAAACTAGCACACCCACAGAGTGAGTAAAAACTAGTGTTTCTGGTTTTAATAAAGGATGAAACCCCTATTAACGAATCTATCTCCAATTTTATTTTCAGATAGGTATATATTTAAAGTTTCTTTATCATTGAAATTTGACTTAAAAAAAAAAACAACGTAACTTTATTTAGTTTATAACTTCCTCATACGGTTGATAACTATTAAGTTTTGAAAATATAATTTTTTTCTGCTATTCTCCAAGATAAATTTACTATTTTACCAGTGTACTGGTAACGTACAAATTAGCTATCTGCCATCTGCTCCCCCAGTCTACACGTCAACCCCTTGTTTCCTCTCTCATTTTCCCTCACTTTGACTATGACTGTGTGCTGTATGGGGTTCTCTCGGTGGGACTCGGGGGCGAAGCGAATCATGAATTTCTTCGTTAAATTTATCTTAGGGACTCCCATGTCTCTCTCAACGATACGCCGAGTTAAAATATTTCACCAGTCCGTTCCTTCATCAAATCATCTATTGCGTAAATCCTCATATATAAACAATATTTTACAGTTCAAAACCTCAGTCAATTCCCGGAACAAAAAATCCTGTCCCTCCGACCTTTATACTGCCCGCAAAACTGCAGCATATGATCGGCCCTTCCTTGCTCGCTCTACTACCCACTGGAATTCCTTATCTCCTAACATCTAACAAGCTCCCTCCCTACAAACTTTTATTCCATCACCTTTTCAACATCCAAAGAGACCCTCGATTGTGCAGGAACGGTTTACTTATTCATTATATTATACTTTATTTTCTGACTTTTACTTTTTTAATAATTATTTTTATAGGATTGTTGTACTATATATAGATAAATGGTTTGTATCTCACTATGTTTTATTTTGTATTAATTTTATTGTTATTTCTCTAATGACTTACTCTACAGAATTCAGATTTTCCCCCCTTATCCTATGGGATCCTATGGTCTTTATTTAATATACTAAAAGTAGTTAACAATTTTTATTCTTATTTCATAATTATTATTTTCATTCCTATAGAGGTTTACCCTTTATTTTACATTGTTATTACTATTTGGTTTTTGTTTTCTTTTTTTATTAGGATGTTATAGTTTATTTTATTTGACAGGTGTCAATTTTTTAAATTAATACATCTTTTTTTTCTATTTTATTCTATTCAAAAGATAGTCCATTGATTAAGTTTTAAGATCCAGTTACCGAGTTTACTTGACTGAGTTAAAATGTTTCATTTTCAATTGATTATTTGTTTTTAAAACTATTTAATCTTTGATGGGGAGACAATGAAACATCTTAGAGAAGCCTTGAATACATACAATTAACACAGACATTAAATAATTAGCTAATGCACTTAAATTTGTAAACAAAATATACCGTTCAATGAAAACAATTAAAATTTTAGATGCGAGAATATTAAATGTTGATCATACTTGAGTGTAAGTTGAAGCGTTGAATGTTTAATGAATATTGATTTTAATTTAAGTTGGAAACTTTTGTATTGAATCCAAATTCAATATTAAAAATTCCATCGGTTATAGAGGATAAAAAAGGGGTGGGAGGCAGTATTGTCATACTAAGCAGTACATCTATAGGCCCTTAAGTAGAAACTTGGACAACTTCGTCTTATTAAACATAGATCATCATCATAGTAGCCTAAAGGCCACTAATTAATTATTTTTCGGTGGCTTAATTTACCTTTATAATTTATAAATTAAACAGGCTATCGCAAAAAAGATGAAACAAAAAGCTTCTGTCATAATTAGTTCAGTTGTTATTATTATTAATAAATTGTAATCTCGTAGAATCGGTTATGAAACTCCTCCCCCCTTCCTAAAGACAAACCTCGTACGGTTAATAGTTAACGTCCCGGGTGAAGATCGGAGCTCACAACCTTAAGATTATAAGACTTACGCGCTGCCGGCTGCGCCACTCAGGCAGTTATCGGTTATGAAACTATCGAAGATTCGACATTTTAACTTATAATAGTTGGATTTGGTATAAATATTTAAGGCTATTTAATTGTTTGCTATAAAGTGTCCAATAAGATGACTTTTTACTTCCACCAATGCTGTATTTCAAAAACAAAAAGATATAGAAACTTCTTTATTGTGATAAAATTAAAATCTGCCTTTTTGGTGAATAATTAATTGTGATAAATGTTCTCATTCATACCATATTTACAATTTCCATTCACCCGCTCATTCATACAGTATTTACAAACAGCCCAGAGACCTCCCAAATCCACATGATTGTCGCCTCCCTTGCATACGAAAGAGGAAGCGGAGTCTTGGGAAGTCCCCCACGCTCTTCCGTTAGCAGCGTCACTGGATACGAGTCAGTGGAGGCTGAGCAAGCGTGTGAGAGCCACAGGTGCTCAGGGCTCCCTTCAAAGCAAATAAAACTTTCGCCTTTAAAAAAATAATCTCTTGGGGCTTAATAACACAATCATAACCTATCCACTGAAGAAAAACATAATATTGGAACTCCAAATTCTAACTATTCAGCTACTTGAAGGATCATGCCTTATTAATATGCGTTTGGTAATTTGTGATCGCGCAACGGAATATATGAACATGTACTTCTCAACAAACCTTAAAGTAGGGCAAAAGGAACCAGACCCTAATTATCAAATTTGGATAAATATCTACTGTTTAATGGTTAATGGTTAATGGTTAATGGTTAATGGTTAATGGTTAATGGTTTTACTGTTCACTCGATGGGTTCAAATCACAGCTACTTGCTGACAGAGTGCGCGAGCCCCAAAAAGCTGGAATGACCAAGGAAATGTTTATAGTGGGAATATTAAGGTTGTTACGATGGGTTTTATCGGTGATGTAATAGGCGCATTCACTGCTGTTGTTAGTGGTACTTTCCCTTTGAACTCAAGTACCTGAGTGGAGATTGATTTCAGTAAGGCTATGTACATGAGAATTTCATTATATCATGTGAGGTGGCTTCGCTCCACGAAAAGCCCTCAAGTTAAACTGTCAGGTGAGTTATATCTCATTAGGCTCGTAATTGGATTACAAGTTATTTTTCTAGGTGGAATCTAAGGGAATCAAGGTCCGCATGGTGTGAGGAGAGGACATAGATAAATCCTAAATATTACCGAATGTTTGAGCCAATCTAAAATTTAAAAACATAAAACTTTATGTTAGAAAAAGAAGATAATTATTTTATTGGCAATCGCTGCTACTGCTACCTATGAGATAGAGCAGGAACGACCTCGCGCGTTGGACACCTTTTTGGGGGTTTGTCGAGACCAGTCACTATGGATCCTAACTTCGTTGTAGTAGCATCCGAATTTTTCGAGTGCCGAAATTAACTTATGAGATTAGTTTGTCGAATCCTAAGTTATCGGTTTGAATTTGATTGTAGTCATAACAGATACATGGTTCGGAAGTTTTATTGTATCCTTCGCCTCAAATCGAGGAAAGCAGTCAAAAATCATCCATTAGGCCAGAAGCTCCTGCCCGAGGCTGGACCGATCGCCGGACAGGTAAAAGGGGATTGATTCCTAAAATTTTCCTTTCAATTTCGATCTATCCGATCCCGAAAACCACCCCTTTTCCCTTACAGAGAGACGGGTCAGCCTATTGGTGGTAAGTTTGAAATTTATTGAATCTAAAATTATTAATTTATTGATTATTAATATAATTTGTTGCTATGTTTTACTCGATTTCGGTATTTGTCGTCGTTATTTGATATCACAGTCCACTGTTGGTTCTCTATCAGAGAAATAACTTGAAAACTCGTTTGTTCTAATTTTGACATAAAATTGTTTTATATTTCACAGCTAATTTATCCGCGTTCACACCGAAAAAGCCATTTCGTTACTTAGTTAAGATACTTCGAATCTCGGTTAGTGCCAAGAAAAATGCATTATTCGTTCTACTGTGCGCCTTGCTATCTTGCATTATTATTCTTAGATCAATAGTCACTAGAAATATTAATCGTACTGTTTCTGATTCGATATGACTTTTTTTTGTGTTGCAAATGTTTGCGATATGAGTCTAGTTGAAAGAAGATGGTTCTGATATTGCGGGAAGCCCGCTGCCTGAGTGAAGATTATACAGGTCTTGCACAGCTATGATAAGTCGCTGTCCCATTCCCTATGTATTAGGGCAGGCCACAAATCCGCTTTCTCCCTCAAGAGTCCTCCTACTTCTCCTTAAAGAGGCAAGGCTAGCATTTATTCACGTCTCATCTTCATACCTGATCTAAATTGGCCACTTCGTCGTCATATTAATATCCGGTATCAATTACCCTTACCGTTACTATAGCTCCGTACGGTATCCGGACCGTCGATAACTGGTTGTGCATGGATATTAATATGTACAGTAAATACATACAGCGTACATTACTGCCTGTACAACGTTAACACACATTTTGTTATGTATGTACATTAGAACATTTATTCGTTCGTGAAACGTAGAAGGAGACAAATAGAATAACTAGCAATCTTCAGGTGGCTTGAAAATAATCAACGAAGGCCAGTGTTGCGTATTTAATAAGGGACTCTGCTAGTACATTATAATTGGAATAGAGGTCGCCAAAATGTTAAATTTTAGTCCATTCATTTGAGACCTATAGGTTTTTTTTTTGTCCCGGTAAACGGGGTTCGGGCTAAGGGTTCGGTGGTCAGGTTAACACCGGGTGCAAATTGCTCGTGGTGACTAATCAACCTCCGAGACTGGGCTTTGTTTACTGTTGTAGCGACCGCTAACTACATAAGATAAATCAACCTATACTCTGTTGTATATATATATATATATATATTGTAAATAAATTTAAACAAATGTAAATAACATTACCAAACCATAAATCATTGTAAACGTTGTAAACAATAAAGAGGCAGTTGCAAGCCAATTAGTTATATGAGCTGGGGCACCCGCTACCCGTGGCAGGTACTAAGCGACCCAAACCACCGAATTGGCCGGAGACTCTTACCTGGGTCAGGTATCAGGGACGCTAAGGCCACCAACTGTCAGAGAACAAAGGCCACCACAATACTCAGCTGGCATTGGGTACAATAAAACCGAAACTGATTGGCTACTGACGAAGCCAGCTGGGTATTTAATACCGGAGGTTTGGGCCTGTAATTCATTCTCCTGACGACTGGCTGACTGATGGCTTGTGGCTGCTCTGATGTTGAAAACTTGGCTTCCTCATTTATGAAAACCTCTGCATCTCTCTTTCCTCACCTCGCTATGTTTTAGTCCAGCGTTGCCAGACCCCACACCTTCCTAGTGGGAATCTCAGCCTTCGTCTCGCTAAAGCACCTCCTTGGGAGAGACCTCTCCCTAGTCGACAATGGTCGTCGTGGCCCTGCAAACTTACTTAGCAGTGTTCCCAACGGCGATTCAGTCTGCCTCTCTCCGGTTCACGCTCGCCTTTGGGATCCGGACGGATTTCGCCTACCCTCAGATACCGAGTGTGAATTCGTGGTCATTCCAAGACCACACACTACCTACACTACCTACCCTATACCTCTTCTCCTGAACATAGTGCATTGTAGGGGCACATACCTATCTAATATGTAGTCAGATAGTAAGACCGTCATGAAACGATTGTCCAGGTCATAAACGTAATCAGCCCTCACTTCGTCACCATGGCTAGGGTAACAGGAGCACCCCCCTCGTGACGACCCGACAACTGTAGTCTATGCTATGATGACATATTTAATTATTATCTACGGTATATGATTTCTTGTATGTTGTTAGTTAATGACTCAATTTGTTCATCAATCTTGTTAATATATTAATTCACGTACTTTTAATTTACATACACATTAATAGAGGATTGGCTTTTTCACTAGAGGATTTTCCTATGTTTGTTCGTGATCCCCAACACACCTCGTACCTGAAAACATTAAGATAAAATTACAATTCAAACATCTAAGAAGATTCGGAGATCAACGCTGAAGGAACAGCTGGATAAAAAATACTGCAAGGACTTACATGTAATAATACATATTTTCAATCACTGTAACGAACAGACAAATTCCCCACCAGTGTCTTCGTTAAGAAAGGCAATTTTTTTTCCGAGCTGTAGATTTCTTCTTAAAATTCTTCTGTATTCGTTTAAGACTGGTCCCTGGGTTAGGAAATTAATTCCGGTACGTCAAGATTTTCTTTATTGATAGTACCTATTCAAGGCCATCAGCATAAGGGAGAGAAGAATAAAAAAAAAATATTAATATTGACCGACATTATTGTGAAATATATTATTTTCGGGGTTAGATAAATTCTGACTCTTCTGATACTGTTTAAGACCAAGTTCAGACTCATCACCTCGGGGGAGGGGAAATAATCTTAGAAATAAATGTCAAACATTTCTATGTGCTTCAAAATCAAACTTTTCTATGTCTTATGTCTTATCAATGATTATTATCACGATGACTAACTTAACAACCTCCAGTTTGTAGGATCCGCTAATATATGAAGTCCATTGGACCTTGTATATTGTAAGACCGTTTAATTTCTTTAAGCCTAACATAGATTTACCTTTTTCTTTTGTTTATCAAAATGGTTGTATATCTGGACTGAAAAACTTATACACACAAGTGTTTCCACTGCTTGCAAACACAAATGTACTATGTTACCAGCAGTGTCATCGAGCAGAGCTAATAAGTATTCAGCACTCTTTTCTGATCTGCTTTGACCCAAACATTTAAGAACCTAATCAGTCTACGGATCTGATAGTAGTAAATACTTCATATTATTCTACAGTTGGTTTGGTTTTTTTTTCTCAAACCATAAGCCCTTACGTTTTTACAATTTTTGCCTTATTGAGAAATAAGATTTTACATGGACGTCCCATGTGACACATGGAAAGCATGAAATAAATGCCAACAAATATTTGTTATTAATTAAATTCTTGATTAAAAACAAAAAGGCTGAGTTTTCAGTTGGGGATCTAATTAAGGATCTCAACATTCTTGTTAATGTAGGTTGTTATATATATTACATTAAGATTATATTTAAAAAAATCTTTCTTACATAATTATTTCAATAATATAGCATCAGAAGTTGATGTTTTGCCTATTCAGGCATCTCATGGAATACAATAAAGATACATAAACTTTCATATGTACCGAAGACAATTACATACAAAACAATTTTGTGTGTTTTATTTTTTTAATGTTCCTAATGTTATCATTTATTAAATTACTTGTTTTTATGTAAATGCCTACTATACATTTAAAGGTATGTCTCTTCTTCTGTATTGTAGTCTTGAGGATGTATGGCTAGGTGAGACGTAGACAGTGATACTAATAAAAAAAAAAACATTTTAGCAGAGTTTTTCATTTTTTTAATAATTGTAACATAACATAAATAACGATATAAAAGTGTCTCTCGGAATAACATTAATTTGTTTTTGCGTTTTCAAACAATTCTGTATGTCGCAAATATACTGAATGTTTTGTAGTCATATGCTTATCTTTCTGAAAATTTCCAATATGTTTTGCCTACTAAACAATACTGTTGTTTTACGTTGAACGATATATATTCTGGAAAAGGGCTGTGGTCGATAAGGTCATATATTTTGGGTATATTAATTTCGATCGAATCTTTAGTCAGTTGGTGGGACCCAAAGCCTCATCCCACAGGACCGCCATTATTTTGCCAGAACCAAAGCGGCGAGGGGATGATTGCTTTGCGAATCCGAAGAGGTCCAGTCTATTCACGCTGACGGTTTTACAGTTCTGTTACATTTAGAACTCCTTTTCATTTGCAGCCCTCTCAACCCCTAACAAGTATTTATTAAATTTAATTCTCCCCCTGTGGCTTCCACCCCCGTGTTTTTGCAGTGGCTACCACCTCTCTGTGTATTACTTATAGCTCCCTAACTCCATCCCCCCCAGTCAATTACAAACGCTTCATTCCCAACTGGTGCTGGCGAAAAAACAGCGTGTGTACACTCTGGAAAATTTCTTCTTTTCCCGCCAAGATTTTTTTAAACGTAGAATACGCATAGGGTCAAAATAAAAAAACGGCTGACGCGGGCACTTAAACACCGCCAACAACACGTGGAACCGTTGCATAAGGAATGAAAAAAAATCATTATAACTTAGAATGCAGGTCCCATTATGCAAGACTGCCATAAAAAAATTAGGCGGTCACTCTTCGTTAAATTCACCTGGTCCCGTATTACCGGGAGGAAAGTACTGTAAAATCTAAAATTGAAAGGGAAATTATTTATTTTTCACTACCCCGGACCAACTCCATTTACGATAACGATTGCTGTTTATTTTTTTTAAACTGAAGTCATAAGTCATCTCTTTTAAAGTGCAGATTAAAATATTTCATATCAGGATAATGTATCCATGACAACTTTAACTGCCAGAATGAAATACATATAAAACAAAAGGATTCCGTTGAAACTTTGAACATCGAACGAAATCAAACATTCCAAAATATAATACCGTGCTCCCACGGGGCGTGAATCACGAAAGTGAGAATTATTGATACACTAAATATGGATTAAGGAAATTAATTACATTCGTTAAAAAGGTCAAATGGCGTAAATCACTTTCGTGATTCACGCCCTGTGAGAACCCGGCAAGTTCCCAAGTCCTAAGCATTGCAGTAAACGCTACCTTTTATATCATAAATTTATCCCTTCAAAGTGATATTCATGTGCCAAATGTCCTTGACTTTGCCCCAATTACAGAATAACCCAAATGCTCGTCCAAATAGTATTGTCAATTCCTTATCCGGTAATGCACATGCTTCCCATCCTCCCGGTTGCCTAAAACGGTAGTGAGCTTGTGCTCTCTCTGGTCTTCACTTCATAGCAAAAGGGTCGAAGAGGGAGGCGGGGGGAGCTCAGTTACTTCCGGACCTTCTGTCAGCTTACTGGGGGAATCACCTTGGGAGTTGGGGGTCCTGGGCAGAATTTGATATATTGTTTGAATGGTGGTATGAATGGAAATTGTACATACTTATGAATGAACTCTCTCATCCCGGTGTTGTACAAGCTGATTGTCAATTTTTAAATAAAGATTCTATATATACCACAAAAACAACAAAATGTGAATAAACTTCCCCGCGTGACACTTTTTTGTTTTTTTTTTTTATAATAACGCCGCTACTCGTGTAGGCAAAGGTAATGCTCAAACATTTCCTATTCAACCAGGCGACCATTCGAACTTTAAAAATGTTGAGTAACTAGTTCATTTAACAAACCGTAGGAAGGTTATATCACCGCATTCTATACACTAAAAACAGACTATGTACCAATGAGGTAGGACGTAAGTCCACTTTCACACCAGTTGGTGGAAGAACAAGAAACGTAAAAGCTTGTTGTTAAGTGTGGAGTTCAGCTGTAAATATTTTACGTATGGGACTATAAATATTACGCATAGTTTCTTAATTTGAACACATAGCGTATTTGTTTTATGAAACAAAGGTGGATTTACAATATAATTTAAATGATTTGTTTAATTAATGGGTCTGTAGTGATTTGCTTTAATCCATAAGCTAAAGTTTAGTTTTGCAGATTGGTACTGCTACCGTTATTAGTTCATTAATTTTCTGGTAGGATCTTAAATAGTTTTATGTATTAGGGTAATAGTAGAAATTATGACCCGGTGATTATAAATAATAGGAATTAGTTTCTCTTGACTCCGCTACATTCTTTTTGATAAAGTGTTTGTGTATATAATTAAATTTACTGTGAATATTCATACGTTTTCCCTACTATTTTATTGAATTTTGATATTGAATTTATGGACTGTTCCGAAGCTCTTTTTTGTAATGTTAGCAAATATATTAAATTTTCCACTGGATAATGGTTTTCTGAGCCTACCTTATGGTTTGGGATTCAGCCTAAAGGATTGGATGACCAACGCCATGCTAATCAAGTGACATTTGAGTTGAGATCCTTCCCTCGATCCTATTAGTGGGGTACGGTGCTAGAACCCTTTTCACTTTATTGTGCTAGTTCAATTACCTTGGTGCTACGAGGCAGTTAATTTTAGAAGCGATGTCGAAAATCTCAATACCTTTTTTTTTTTAACAAGGACAATTCTAATACTAAATGACAGTATTTTTCAGAATTGTTGTAGAAAATAAAGTTTACCGAAGGAAAGGTAATTTTTCGCTGTTTTCTTTCGTACTTGCTTGTCAGCTCAACTAAAATTAATTAAATGCACTATAATAAAAGCTTAAATACAATCATTTAACTCCCAACACAACTGTAGAACATGCGAGCACGTTTAATTTTCTTGCCCTATAGCCTTCCTCCAATGAACACTACACTCATGATAATAATTCATTTTACTCACTCCCTTGCCAGCCCAAACCGGCTAGGTTGAAACTGTACAATTACAGCTCACATATAAATTATTTAACTACAGCTGGATTATCGATAGTGGTATTGATTCAATAAATTACTGAATGCAGCTCCCTAGTTAAGTTATTTTACTAGGCACTTAGGCAACCTATCAATATCTTTTATTTTATTTATTGAACAGTGCCTAATGACAGGTGCACGACAGTAAATTGGATAACGTAATACAAACAGTAGTACTACCTTAATGGAAACACACAAAAAAAAATAATAAAGTTCATGAAAAAAACAAAAGGTTCTAAATTAGAGTACTTATGACAGATCTAAAAAAAACAACAACATAAAAACGTAAAATATTCACTGCTGTAAATTTTAAAGACAAAGAAAGAATAACAAATTTTTAATATTATGATCATTTATGAACAAAATCAAAAATGCCTAAACATAAATTATATTGAAATACTGAAAAATAATTCCTCATACAACTTAAAATAGTTTAGCAGATTTATTTATGCCAAGAATAATCATCCCAATCTTAGGATGGTGAGATCATTTAAACAAGGATGACTTAATTATACATATATCTTTAATCATATGGTTCATTAGCTTCTGGTTTATCTCGACCAGGGCCATAACAATTTTTTTTTTTTAATACTTTTAGCAACCTTTCTACATAATTAATATTTGAGTTTAGTAGATTGATTTATATCAAGAATAATCATCCCATTCATAGGATGGTGAGATCATTGAAACAAGGACGACTTAACTATACGTCTATAAATCTTATTTATCGTAAGTCAAATCCATCACCACTTTCACACCATTTGGTGGGAGAACAAGAAACGTAAAAGCTTGTTGTTAAGTGTGGAGTTCAGCTGTAAATATGACAATAACATTTTTATTTTAGGATGGTGAGATCATTAATTGTTATCTGAAACAAGGACGACTTAACTATACGTCTATTTATCTTATTTATCGTAAGTCAAATCCATCACCACTTTCACACCATTTGGTGGGAGAACAAGAAACGTAAAAGCTTGTTGTTAAGTGTGGAGTTCAGCTGTAAATATGACAATAACATTTTTATTTTAGGATGGTGAGATCATTAATTGTTATCTGAAACAAGGACGACTTAACTATACGTCTATTTATCTTATTTATCGTAAGTCAAATCCATCACCACTTTCACACCATTTGGTGGGAGAACAAGAAACGTAAAAGCTTGTTGTTAAGTGTGGAGTTCAGCTGTAAATATGACAATAACATTTTTATTTTAGGATGGTGAGATCATTAATTGTTATCTGAAACAAGGACGACTTAACTATACGTCTATTTATCTTATTTATCGTAAGTCAAATCCATCACCACTTTCACACCATTTGGTGGGAGAACAAGAAACGTAAAAGCTTGTTGTTAAGTGTGGAGTTCAGCTGTAAATATGACAATAACATTTTTATTTTAGGATGGTGAGATCATTAATTGTTATCTGAAACAAGGACGACTTAACTATACGTCTATTTATCTTATTTATCGTAAGTCAAATCCATCACCACTTTCACACCATTTGGTGGGAGAACAAGAAACGTAAAAGCTTGTTGTTAAGTGTGGAGTTCAGCTGTAAATATGACAATAACATTTTTATTTTAGGATGGTGAGATCATTAATTGTTATCTGAAACAAGGACGACTTAACTATACGTCTATTTATCTTATTTATCGTAAGTCAAATCCATCACCACTTTCACACCATTTGGTGGGAGAACAAGAAACGTAAAAGCTTGTTGTTAAGTGTGGAGTTCAGCTGTAAATATGACAATAACATTTTTATTTTAGGATGGTGAGATCATTAATTGTTATCTGAAACAAGGACGACTTAATTATACACCTATCTTTAATCACGTGTTTCATTAGCTGCTGGTTTATCTCGACCAGGGCCGTAACAATATTTTTAAAAACAAAAATATTTTCAGCAACCTTTCTTCATAATTAATATTTGAGTTAATGGATTTATTGAGATATCGGGTTCTGTGTAAATGCATCGAGTCCTGGATTGAGTAATTCATTTTTTATGAATAATTAGTTATATCCAAAAATAATTATGTATATTTTACATTTTTGAATTACCATATTATTGCTTATATTTACTCATATACTGCCGTTCCGTCGTGTTGTTACACTAATATTCTTCTGGTTTCATTCAAGGCAATCATTGAATAAATGTTTTTTCATCATTTTTAATTGCTGACCTTTCACCGATTAGGCCTATTATGAATTTGCTGATATTTTATTTTACAAGTTCTTGTCATTTATCAAATACTGTATTTTAAGTTTTAAACTTTAGAAGTTATGATTTAATACTTAAAGCTCTACTCCAAGGTTTTACCGGTCGAGAACAATAAAGTCATTTTATAAGTTCGAAAATAGTTTTGAAATGTAACATTACAGAGTTCTCAAACTCAAAATAGCAATCTGAGAAACTGTGGTGAACATGAAATCAAAATGCTGTGAAGCAAAGTTTGTAGTTTTCCTACCATTATTTATTTTACTCATAATGGGCCCCAACATAAAAAAAACAAAACATAAGAACATTAGCTTCCTGATAGCTATAAATTTACTGTCATATACAGCTTAAAGATACATCCCTACAATAAAAGGACTGCTATATATACATATATACATATATGTAGGATTCCATAGTATATGTTTTGATAGAAAACTCAGGTTGTCCAATAATCTGTTTAAAGCGCTTGGTGTTTTTGCTTACAATACTTACCAATATCAAAAAAATCAGTCTAAACCAAGCACTCAGATGAAAACCCTTTCAAAAACAATGGTGAACGCAGTTTTTTCACCAGAATCCACAAAATACCGTCATAAAACGTGGCCATAAAATTACAAAGTGACACTAAATCCAACAGTTAGCCTTAGTATTTAATAGCATTTACTACTCGCCTAACCAATATGAAAGTTATTAAAAACTCAGAACAGGTGTTAACGTTAATTTTTATCAAACGAACAAAGCCTAATGGTGCAAAAAAGCACAGCTAACTATAAAATTTAAATGAGTAGGATCATCTGGCACCGGATTAGATAAGCTGGTGATGGACCCAGTATTCAAACATAACGAATTCAAAGCCTTTACAAGGGAACTAATCTTTAACTCACTCACTCAATATAAACTTACTTTAGATAATAGTGAAATTCATGGATTCCCATCCTACGTGAAGAAAATATTAAAGAAGTAGAACAGAAGTGTTACTGAACTTATGACAATTCCTTACAAACAATTTATTTAAGCTTCAACTAATATTTTACTTTTTCTCTTTTTCATATTACATAAAAAAAAAAAATTGTCAAAAGTACAGAGTAGACAGAAATTAAAAATTTCGAAATTAATGTGGGTATACACTAATTATTTTCTATACAAGGAAAATAACATGTCAAACACAAATACAAACAAATTATTAACACACCAACATATTATTCATATTCACATATCAACGGTTGGTCAATATAGACTTTTAAAGTCCTATTTTTTTGTGACCAAGTTGAAATTCGTGTTAATATTTTAAGTTAAATCTGTTGTTAAAACCTACGAACCTACGTTTGTATAAGTCACAGCCATGTATATATTTTGTTATTTACCTGGAAGTAACAGTGCCTGCAGGTCCTGTTTAGCTGAGGGTAATCTGGTAATATTCATATGCACTATGTCAGACCTAACCCCCACTCTATAGGCTAGCATAGGTCTGTTTACATAGCTCAAACCTGTCAGAGCTAGAGCTTTACCAAAGCAACACGTGGTGGCCAATAGACTTTCTAATCCTCATTTAATACTCCCCTCCTTGCTTCCTTAAACATCCTTTCAACCTGATACTATAGGTTAGAGGTTAAGCTAGAGGATCACACATTGAAGGATGTAAAGTAATTGGACCGTTTTACATTATATCGACAGATCAATTCCTCGACTAGCACATTCACAGTTTTTGAGAATGGGTTGGTACTTTTCAAAATCAGAAACCCTTACGTTTACACTGTTGCTCTGTTTTTCTGTATGTCTGCTTATATCAATCAAGTTTGTTATGACAATTTTAAATCCCCTACTTGTTCAGATATGAAATTTTATGTCCAGATTGCATTTGATTCCCGACGGCACGAAAATGTTTTTCAACTCTATAAAACATAAATAAGGCTTAAGTATCAATTAGTTCTTAATAATTATTGTATAATAAAAAAATACATATTTTTCTATCATATTTAGTTGTGAATTAAATCAAAGAACACGTCACGCTGATTAATAATATGTAAAGTTTGTTTTTATACATGAACGATTACTACAATAAGTCATTACTTACCATTAATGTTATTATGCGGTGACCCTACTTGAAAGTTAACTAGTCCTGTGTTTTAGGAAGAGAGGTAATATTTAGCATGTTGGTTTTTTTAATGCCCCACTGGTGCTATGCAATTAATTATGTTGCAATACAAAAATAAATATTTCCCTATCATATTTTTATTATTAAGTAAACAGTTTTCAAATTTATTTACCCTATACCAGTAAATATTGTTGCGGGCACAAGAAATAAACGAATAACTATGAAATACGGTGGCACAACGGGATAAATAGTTTGTTGAAAGGTTTTCGCCTTGAAGGAACAATTTCAGATCGGATGGAGAAGATTGAGCCTACACAGATTCCACATGTGAAAGATAATGTATGTATATCGGGCCTAGAACAAATATTAGCTTAGAAGGTGTCGCTGAGCAGAGCCCTTGTCAAATATTTGCCCTTCTTGGCCGATGTAAAAGGTTCGGTAATAGGAGGTCGGGTCCAAGATCGAGCACCCCACCCGAACGAAAAATCCCTGCAGATGTATTAATAATATCACCCTGCTCTGTGTAGGCCTCCTGAAATATTTCTCCTCCAATCTCCGCTCAAACAGACTGCAACTGAACGGCTCGTTCGCCAATTATTCATGCGGCCGCCCTTCGCTATGTAGGTGCCGATTTTCATTCCCCACCATTGTCTTTTTCATAATAAATATTGTACCGGCGGGTAAATTCCTATTTAGGGAAACCCACCCTCCCCATCTACCGGTCGTTTGAGAAACGACTGCCAATTGTTTGAATCAGGGGGTGTTTTAAAATATTGTTTTATTTTTGACGAGTTTTGTAAATATTAATTTAGTTTGTAGGCTAAGGTCACAGTTTGTACATATAAAAGTAAGTGGAACCAATTTACCAAATTAGTTAATAGTTTAACAATTTAGTAACGAATGGTCATGTAATGCTTTTGAATCTCTGTCAATATAGAAGCAGTGAACAAAAAAGGAGGAAAACGAAATAGGTTCCAAATTTTCTGGTAGACTCTCATAAAAAAGAAGTGTGATACAAGGAATTAAGCTTACCTTCATGAATCTGGCAAAGCAGAAGATAAAAGTGTTGAAAGGCAGATTTTAGAAGGAACTGAGATACAGGTAAGATGGGTAAGGGTAGGTTTCATATAAATTATTATAAAATGATTAGGGGCATCCGGGGTAAATCCAGGGCATAACTCAAAAACAGATGTTTCCACAAAGCAAGTCTAGAAGAGTGATCTGTCCTTGGGCGGTGAAAGTTATTGTTTTTTAAAAAAACGGGAAGCAAGCAGCCAAACAGAGCTTACAGTGTAGGCCATACAAATTATTATACAACAGACTCCTTTTCTACCGGCACAAAATATTTAAATTCCCACAAACATATGTTGTATTATTGTTTAATATAGAAGTTAACGATCGTCAACGAAAAACGAGAAGAAAAAGGAAAGAGGTTGAATGTAGTTACTGAACGAGAGTTGTCACAAGACTGTTTTTATTTGAGCTTTTAAAGCCTCTCTAAATACATTCAGGATGTTTACATCCCGATGACTTAAGGATTAGGCTGGCGCCTACGACGTCCGAACCTTAACTCCCCCCTGCCAGTTTACGCATATCTCTTCGTAAACTCCAAGGTCCGCCGCACTCAGCACACAGCCTGTAATCCCTTACATCACGTTTACGGTCTAATATATTCATAGTCCTCACAAAAAAACAAAGAAAAGAGATAATACAGAAATAAAACAAAAATAATAATAACAAAAAATAATACATTCGCCCTGGACCCGGTGGCTGCCAGGTAAAAAAAAAATGGAACATCCACAATATAAATAATGAAAACAAAAACTCTCTCTGAGCAGCACATGTGAATGTGAACATGTGAAACATATGATTCCGGATCAGTTGCTCCGTATCGGATCGAGGGCACACCATCTTACGCACATTCAACACCCTCCCCCCTGTGTTGGGAGTTTCAACTGTTCAATGTGAACGGTTCGCCTCTTCTTTGGGGTGGTCATACTCTCGATGGTCACGAGATTATGTTCCCGAATTATGATGACCTTAAAGGGCCCCTCATACCGAACAAGTTCCTTACTACGATTTGACACGACTTTTCTGTACACAACGGTCCCAATCGATATTGCTCCTATGCGATCCCGCACCTTCAAATTTGCCCGTGCCACGCGCTTGGATTTTTCGCGCATAATCTTATCGCGTACTTTGTACCACATCTTTCCGAGCTGTATGTGGGTGTTATGGAGCTGTGCCACCATTCCCTCATCCGCCACCGTCTCTGGCCAGTTCCTCGGTCTCACTCGTAATCCAAACAAAATTTCGAAGGGTGCTAACCCCGTCGTGGCATGTATCGAGTGGTTGTATGCCGCCACCGCCATTGGCATCGCTACGTTCGCCGACAGGCCTTTATCCACCTGGTACACGCGTAAGTGGTCGCTGAGGGTGCTGTGTAACCTTTCGATGGTTCCCCTGCTCTTGGGATGCCCGGGGGTATTAAAATGCCATACCACATCCCGTTTTTGCATTTCGGCTCTCACGGTTGCATTGTCAAACTCCCGTCCCCCGTCCGACGAGATCCTCTCTGGTATGCCGTAGAACTGAAACCATGTGTTGAGGGCTTGTAATATGGAATCTGATGACTTGTCTCCCACCGCGTAGGCCATAGCCACTTTGCTAAATGGGTCGATGATAGTGACCCACTTAAAACCCCGCCACGTGAAGGTGTCCACTTGAATCTCCGTCAGTGGTGCTTCTGCCGTGGGTGATTCCTCCTGGAGTCCCTGCGGGGGATGTCTATCATATTTCGTCTTCTGACAAACTTCGCATGCTCCGATTACCTCCTGAATAGTCCGCTGCATCCCCCACCAAAAATAGCGCCTTCGTAGTGCTTGTGCCGTCTCCTGCCCACCGCGGTGGTTGGTTTTTCCTTGGTGATACGCCAGTGTTACCTCGCGTTGCTGCTCCTCGTCCCGCAGGGTTTGGACCACGGAAAGACACCGAATGAACGAGCGATCCACCCCCAACAGCTCTTTCTGCCACAGCTTTTTAATTTTTTCCCACACAGTCTCGTTGCCCACGAATAAATGGTGTGTTTTGCCGGGTTTGGACACGTCCTTGAGAGCCTGACAAATTTGATCTCCTCGAACTCCCGGTGGCGACCAAATCGTCGCGATCTGACTCCTACCGTACGTACTATGGAGTATTTTCAGAGCACCCGATGTTTGAGTTTTCCATATGATCTGCCTCCGCTTATCATTGATAATTTCGTCCGTCGTCTCCATATCACGCGGTCTCTCTCCTATAGACTCGTCTGATGGTGTGTCCGCACTCCTGTCACTATCTTTCCGCGTGCTGCTCCTGCCCGCTTCTCCAGGCGTCCATTCCTCAATGAACTGCCTCATACCGCTCGATGTTTCCCCTTCTTCTATGGCGTTCACCATAATAGCGCGCGACAGCCAATCTGCCACGACGTTGTCTTTGCCTGGCTTATATACAATATCCAGATTGTATTGGGCTAAGAATTCCTTCCACCTTGTTACCCTTGAGGAGGATTCTTTGAGTTTTCCGACCCATTGAAGAGGTCGGTGATCCGTATGTATTCGAAACCTTCTGCCAAATACATACGGACGGAAGTGCCCAATGGCCCACACTATCCCGAGGAGTTCTCGTTCCAGAGCGCTGTACCGCGCCTCCGTGTCCGTCAGGCGTCTGCTCGCGTAAGCCACCGGTCTTTCCCCGTCTTCGCCTTCCTGTGACAATACTGCCCCCAAGGCATAGTCGCTTGCGTCGGTGGTGATCGTGAAATCCCTTTCAAAGTTAGGGAAAGCCAAAATCGGCGCCTCCTGCAAACGTGCCAAGCATTTGCGGATATTCTGCTCTATCAGCGGCGTGATCATTATCCGTGCTCCTTTCCGTAGTAAATTGTTAATGGGTACCATATATTCTGCCATGTCAGGCACGAAACGGCGGTAGTAATTGAGCGTGCCCAGTAATCTCCGAATCCCTTTTACATCTTTTGGCACCTCCATTCTCTGGATCGCTTCTACTTTCGTCGAGTCTGGTTGAACCCCTTCCTGTGAGATTGTGTGCCCTAAAAAACTAATCTGCTCCTGCCCCAGTGACGATTTGTCTATTGACAGTTTCAACCCGAAATCCCTTAATCTCTCAAATACGTTCCGGAGGTGTTGAATATGTTCCGATTCCGTTCGGCTGAAGATCAGCAGGTCATCCATGTAAATTTGGCACATATTTTCGTCCATTCCTCTCAGAAGTTCGTCCATGAGACGCTGAAAGGTTATTGGAGCATTTTTGAGACCGAACGGCATTCTCGTGAACTCAAAATGCCCTCTTTCAAACGAAAACGCCGTTTTATGTTGGTCATGCGCAGCTAGTTTGATCTGATGGTACCCTGCTTTTAGGTCCAATGTGCTAAAAATTTTTGCACCGTTTAGTCTGTCTAGGATGTCTTCGAACCGCGGGATCGGATATTTTTCGTCCAGGGTATTATCGTTAAGTTTCCGAAAATCCACCACGACTCGGTATTTTTCCTCACATTCTCCCGGTCGACTTTTCTTTTTCACTGCCCACAAAGGGCTATTATACGGAGACGTGCTATCTCTGATAATACCTTGGCGCTTGAGATCCTCGATCTCCTTTCTAATGTGTTGTCTGAGCGCTTGCGGATACCGCCTCTCCTTCACATACGTCACCCGCTCTACTTTTAACGGGATCTCATGTAGCGTTTTCCCCGTTGCTCCTAGCTTGTCCCCTTCAGCGAAAAAAATATCCCTAAACTCGCTCCTCAGACTCTCCCTCCAATCCTCCACTCTTTTAACCGCTCCTATTTGCTCCGTTTCGCCCCTTACGCCCCCCCCCGGCTTCGATAGGTTCGCTTCCCTATTTTGATCCTCCAGTTCTCCCCCTCGTTTTCGATGCGCGCGCCTACTTTTCCCAGTAAATCACACCCCACTATTATCTGGTATTCCCGTGGCATGTCTTCCACGACGTGTACTTTTATGTCACCCATTACTTTCGCCCATTCTTCCAGCCCCACGACCGCTTCTCCCATTACTTCGCAGGGTCCCCCAAGAGTAAGTAATTTACACTTACATACCTTGATCTGGTGTGCCCTCTCTCCTCTACGCAACCTCTCTAACGCACCACGAGATATTATTGTATTGGTGCTGCCAGTATCAATGAGGCACCTCTCCCCCTTCCCTAACTCGATAATTGGCAAACCACACATCCTTTCCCGCACTGTATTGCACCTTAGGATGCGGTCGCCTCTCTGCTGCCACTCTCCTCAGGCCTCCGTACGCCGCTCCCATCTGCGCGAGGGATTCTTCTGCCACTCTCGTCGTCTGCTCCCGCTGCGCTTCGACTCCTCTCCGTCTGTCTCCGACGTCCCTGATGACTCGTCGCCCGATGATCCAATTTCTCTTGGTGTCGCGCTCCGCCTCTCCCGGATTTCCTGGTTGTTCACCTCCATTGGTTCTGCTTTGTGAAATTCCCTTCTACGAAACAAGTATGGACATTGTCTTGCTATGTGTCCTTCTTCCCCACACTCAAAGCACTTAGTGCGAGGGCACTGAGCTACCAGATGGCCCCTCTTTCCACAACCATGACATTTCCTTTCTTCTTTCCGAGGTGCGTACCTAGGCCTCGTCACTCCCAATCTTCTCTCTCTTGTCGCTCCCCTGTCTCTACCGGCAAACGGCGTTTCCTGTCTCCTCCACACTGCTTTTGGGGTCCTGTTTCTCCTATATGGGATCTGGCTCCAATCGTTGTCATCTTCGTTCATTTTTACTTCTTCTTCCCTTGCGCTAGCATCTATCATCGCCTGGGCGCATTCGAGGAACGATCGCTCATTAGGGAACCCTTCCTTCCTTCCCGTCTCCTTCGCTAATTGTACCTTTAAGATTGTTGACAGGAATCCCATCCTGCCCTCCACTTCATCGGCGCTAGTTGTCTCCCTCATTTTCTCATTTATTTTATTGTAGCGGACAACCAGGACTGCAGCATACTGTCCACTATTCTGTCTCGGAGATTTCATTTCTCGAAACATTTGGAATATATCCTCCTCTGGGGTCCATCGTCCCCCCCCATATGCTTTTTTCAGTCTCGTCTTTACTATCTCCCACGGGGTTTCCTCGTCCGCCTGTATCAGGTTCAGCACCTTCCTTTTCACCCTGCACACCAGGTCTGCCTTTATTGACTTAGCGTCACCTGGGTCGAGTAACCCTTCGTCCATCTTGGCTTGTATCCTCTCCATAATCCTATCTCCACCTTTGAGAAAATGATTTAACTCACCTATTTCCCCAGAAAATTTTTCGAGGTCTGAGATCATTTTCCTCATGTCCTGTGACGTCACTGCCCGCACCTTCATCCACGCCAGTGTGTTCGCATGGGCTTCAGCCATGGTTTCTTTAGGTAACTGTGGAACTTCAAACGCTGCCGGCCGCAATTCCACCATTACCTACTTTAATTAAATCACACGAAAGTGAATAAGAAGGAAAAAAAAAAACAAAAACCAACTCGCACGTTAATGACTCGAACCCACTCCGCTCCCGGGTTTCGGCACCAGTTAACGATCGTCAACGAAAAACGAGAAGAAAAAGGAAAGAGGTTGAATGTAGTTACTGAACGAGAGTTGTCACAAGACTGTTTTTATTTGAGCTTTTAAAGCCTCTCTAAATACATTCAGGATGTTTACATCCCGATGACTTAAGGATTAGGCTGGCGCCTACGACGTCCGAACCTTAACTTAGATTGTCTTCAATACTGCTTTATAGCGGGTGTTAATGATTTCTACGCTAGGATAAGAAAACATAATTGGTTGAATTGGACACCCAAATGCTTGCCCGAAGATTATAAATATAAATTATTAGTATTTTTTTTTAATACTACATCTTTCTTTTTAATAAATAATTCCTGTATATAACTGTATTAATTTATTTTCCGGAAGCAGGTTGCAGTTATATGTTTGCCTTTTTATACCTATAAGCTTATTGGGATATTGATATATTGAATGTTTGCTGCTTATAATTATATACTGTCTAAGTTTATAGTTTGCATCAAGCTTTAGGGTTTCCATGCAACCATCCCTGCTCATTGGTCACTAATTCTGAGTTGTTTTGTTCCCTCGTTCCATGTATCTGGCGCCGTGAGCAGTTTATTACTTCGGTGTAATATATACTTATTTTTCATAATTGATCATAAAATAGCCTTTTCCAAAATTAGAAGCTTTACTTTCATACTAGTTATTCTTTAAGAGCCGATATGCTACTAACCCAAAATAAACTACTAAACCTTGAGTGTTCAATGTCTTTAATAGACAGTACTTTCTAGTTAAGAAACTCATAACAGAAAGGGAAAAAATGTCTTCATTTTAAAGACATTTTTTAGGGTAATTTTTGTGGTGTCCCGAATAATAGAGACTTTGATAATGTATATCCCAGAGATTCTTAATTGGAAGATTATCTTTGCGAATTTGAAACTATGTGTACTAATAAGCATTTTAAATGATATTGATATTTATTTTTTATATATTTCTCTAAAGAATCAAAAATACTAGCTTAATATACTTTTAAATTCTAGTAAAATAATAATTTCCTACCACAGTGGTTATTAAAATGACTCAATTTATTTTTAAGTTCATTTCCACACCTTTCATTTAGTGGCTGTAGTACCACTCGACAACTCGAGTACCAGCAAAGAAGCCATTTAAAATTGTTATTTTTTTTTTAATTCAGTGGCGTGAGAACGAGAAAATAACTTTAAAGGTATTCTACAAAATATAATAAGTGTAATATTTAACGTTATTCACTATTTTATAGATGAGCCAGTGAATGGGGAACATTTTTTTTTAAAGAAAAAACTTAAAGAGTTTCAATAGGTTTTTAAAAAATAAAAACGTTATTTAGATATTTTGTATTTGTTTTTTGGAAAGATCGTTTTTTTTTTCATTAACCGAGATGGTTAAAAGAATAAAATGAAAAATACCATGTTGGTTTTTACTACTAACTGAGCGAGTATTTTTCGATATTGTTTGTTTAAATGTAAAATCCTTTGTTTACAAGAATAGTAAGACAATTAATTATATCTTTGGATCAACTAAATTATAAAAACAAAATCGTTCAATCGGCTTGTTAGTTAAGGAAAAAGTGCACCCGTGGGTTAGATGTCTCTGGTTTAGTGAATCCACCAGACATTTGTAACTTATTGAATACAAAAAAAAATGTGTAGTCCAGACATGAACGAATTTTTCGGATTGGTGAAGCGGGGGGCTGTGTGCGAGGAGGGACAGATATTGCAGTAGGCTGGGGTCAGCTCGCAGCCCTTACAAGGTGCCAAACGTCCCCCTATATTGCAGATATAAATTACCCCCTTTTAGCTTCAGGCAAGGAAAATTCTTCTGCTACGAAAGGCATCCATAACTTCCATCTCCATTTCCTAATATCAGCCATTTATAACGATAATTTTTTTCGATTTCGTGGCACGGGACGAATTAATTAATAGGAAAAGGCAGGATAATACAATTTAATAATTTATTAAAGATTTATTTACTGAAGTGAACGCTTTTATATTGACTTATTTTAGGGTCATAACAATAATTTGTACCAACAAAGATTTATTTGTATCAATTATGAGATGAATAGTGCCTTTTAAAATATTACATGTACCAAAAAAAAAAAATAATATAGAAAATTACTCACGGGAATCCACACGAGCTCCTTAATCATTCATTACATAATTCTTCAAAATTACAAATCCCAAAAGAACATTTCTATAATACTCTTGAAGTTATTTTTTATTTACCAATGTATTTTTAAGCATGGATAAAATATTAGCACTTAGATATGTAACTTCTGGGATGCGAAACCGTAAGAACTAATTTTATCCACGTTCATATTCCCGAATCTTTTCATCAATTATATTTTCAAAAAGACATGTGCATACCTTTATAATATAACTAGTGTTCATCGATTTTTTAGTCTGGGATATTTTTGAATATAAGTTTGCAAATTTAGATCAATGTGAATATTTTGGTCAATTGTGAATATACCTTATACGTAGAGCTGCTCCTATCAGGATGGGCTATAATATAATATGCACATGGATATAAAAACCGTTTTATGTTGGGCCTTGCTTTGTGACTTAAAATACTGGATAAAGAAATTATGCTAGTTCCTATATATCTCTAAATCCCATTTTTCCCTGAAAAAATACAAGATCGTCGTGGTGGGTGGCCAACGATTTATTTTAAAATGAAATAAAAAGTGAAATATATAATAAATTATATATTATGTCCTAAGCCCTTATGTTTTGGTAATTTATTGATTTTTTTGCATTCTTTTGACATAATGGATTCTGACTTTGTCTAAATTTATCTGTAAATTGTGTGGATATTGCTTTTTTATTATCTAGAAATTCCAATCCTTTTAATCAAAAGTTCTGAGAACAATAGTTAATGCCCCTTATTGCGTAAAGATCTTAATATGAACTCATCCCTTCCAAATTCATAAATAAACTATCAAACATCACGCACATCTAATCTTAAGTTCTGAGATTGACCATACAATTTCCAAATGTACTTATAATCACTGTAGAAAATATATGACTATCCAAATCCTCTAGCAAGATCACTTTTACGTAACAAGCATTCGTAGAAACCTCCTCGGGGATTGAAGAAGAAATGTACCCGCGATCATTTGTAAATATCCAGTCAGAAGTTCTAGTCACGAGTTCTGGCAGTGGTTAGTTTTCTCCCCTCATGTCATGAGCTGGCTGTCATGCTCTCCATTACTTGTATCGGTGATGCGGCTGGAGGAGTGCTGTGGGCTGATCTCCACAATCATTGCCTCCTCCCCCTGGAAAGTGGAAATTCTGCAGGCGAACTAGGCAATCGCTAGCCTATGAACATGTCCCTGATTGTATGAATGTACGATATACGATACGTGAATTTTTATCACAGTTACCTACTGCCCTTTTAGGGCAGACTGTAGATTTGATTGAACATGGATATTTCTATAAAAACAATATTTTAACTATTTTTGCAAATAAAATATTGTCTTTATTCCGATAGAAATAAATTAGAGCATATATAGCGAGACCGCAGGACTTTTACAAGTTCGGCAGATGGCTCTAGGAAAAAAAAAAAAAAAAAAATACCCCACGCCCATTCATCCATTTATATAGAGCATCTGTTTATATTAAGAGGGCAACTGTTAAAATATATATGCTCTCTAAAGGGCCTCTTTTATTCTTGGCTATAATAGGCTCGGTATAAAAGACGAAGGAACAGAGGAAGCGGCAGGTTTATGAGAGCGGATAAGGCAGCGGCCCACTGATAAGGGAGGAGGCGCAAAGCAGTGAATAACAAATTCAGGGTTGCCACTGGCCTAGCCGTACGGCTAGGCTAACACCTAAGGTCTATCTTGTTTGGACTGTATGCCTTTATATATATTTATCATTTCCAGCCCCTTCGGTTCTCTTTGAAACAAAACCCCTTTCATGCACAAATTATTTTTATTTGGTAACGAATTTTCGTACAAGAAGGCTACCATTGTCACCAGTCGATCCAGAAACAGTAAATTCGCCACTTAATTGACTCAAAATAGTTGATGTCGTTAAATAAAACGATCCAACAATAAAACATCTAGGGATTGTAAAATTAATTCACTTACTTCAGTGACTTCTATATCTTAACAGCCCACTTGCGGTAATCGTTGTGGATATTTTAGTAAGCCAGGAGATGAGAGTATTAAGGGAGGATTAGAAACTTTTGATATCTGAGAGCCACATTCCAATAACGCTATAAACTTGCACTGAGAGTACATCACATGTTGCTCGTATACAATGGTCTGAACAGCCCTGAGCGCGCTGAAGCGAAAACCATTTGTTCTCAGCTAGAAAACGGCCGTGAATGCTCTGTTAGCGCCTAGTAAATAAAAAAACAGAAATAGCTCTGGTATAAACAAAATAAAAGTACCACCATATTGAGCCATAAGTAATCATCATAAATCATCTCATATTTTCAGTCAAGCATTCACTCACTAATTCATGCTTAATGTGCAAATATACCAATCTAGGTCTCGAGGGTGGTCTAAAAAGTTTCCGACCTAACAAAGCTTTTATTTATTTATCATCTACATGTTGAGGTCGGAAACTTTTCAGTGTGCATATAACACCTTAAACATGAAAAAAACATCTTTTTTGCATATTTTATAATATTAATGCATTAAAAGTTTTGAACCCTAACCTTGTTTGAATCAGAGTAAATTTTTAAAAAAACAATTTTTTTGTGTAATAAATAAATACGTGATGCAAGCGAAAAAATTATTTAATAAGTTTGATTTAATTATTATTGGTATATTAAGTACAAAATCTTTGTACTTAAATATGTATACTTAATTATCACCTACGGTCATCCATCAGCCGCATAAACACCAGACTTCCGAGAAACCAGTGGAGTATGATCAAGAAAGCAACAGCCACAGCAGCACAGGGCATGATGGATGTGAAGTTGAGTATTTTATCTGTGACTGCGTGTGGTCATTTATATTTACTTCCCGAGAAACGATCAAACCTTGATGATAGAATCCCATTAAATGTGACCCACAGATATGCATTCTATTGAGATATGCAAAGTATTTAAGGCCAGCATATGGGTTCAGCTTCAGAGTTAAGTAAGGGTACACAGTACCAACGCTATAATTTATTATTTTATGTATAAAGAATATTTAGATGTTTGATTTTCAGTGCTGAGGATACCAGAATAGGCGAAAAATATGTGCGATGAAATAAACAAATAAAAAATTTCTGAGGAGAGACTCAATCGGATACTGATTTTTAAGTGTAAATATGAAATCGTATTTAATCACGGACCACAACGGAAATTACTTCTCTTGGGATATTTTTCATGGAACTTTTATTAAGGCATAAAAACAATTGGACCGCCATTGAACCGAGAGGAGTGGAAGTAAAGTGTTTTCCAGGTAAAAGGACAAATTATTTTGAAGTTGGGGAAAGGGTATTCAAAGGACAAACTCCATTAAAACAATTGTCTTAGAATTGTCTGGTTCAGTTGATTACCAACAAGGGCTCCGCTCAGCTAACAAGGCCTAGGACCACCCTTCCAATTGAAAAGGGGAAATCGATCAATATTGAAGGTTAACCATTGGAACCCCGGCCAATTGATAAGTGTACTGCTGTGTCTATCGGGGCAGCTAAATGTGGGGATTGTAAGGGGCAGCTAAACTTGTTGATTAGGTCTATGATTGTTGTACAAAAGTTTTTCATCAAGTTCAAGTCGAATATATAAAACAAACTACAAACTGATTTATTTTAGTGATTAAAGTTGCTCATTAGTTAAATATATTCTAAACTGCTAGAATTATAGTATGAAACAATTTCCTAGTTGAGAATTGTCTTGGATTGATGCAAAGAAAAAGTACATAGTGGGCTAGCGTAACAAAAAGGTTTTCAGATCCTCTCCAAGCAACGCCAGTTGTATTCTGCACCTATGTAGTGTGTGATATTAGAGCGTGGTTTTCAGAAATAACAAACTACTAATCCTCCTTTCATACTCACCTCCTTGCTTTCTTAACGTATTTTCTAGCATTTTTTATTTTGTTCACATCAGGGGCACTGGCTACACCCACAGAGAAACAAAATAATCTGATATGATTTGTCAAATTATCAGTCCACAAACAGCACAAATAATTATCTGATCATTTAAGAATAATAAATATAGCTGCGTAATGGTTATTAAACCGTGTCAATTAAAATTTATTTATTTATTTAATGTAGTTGGAAAAACATATTTTGAAAGAAACAATGGATAGAGTGATTGTGGAGGCCGAAGGGGGAAACACTCCACCCACCACAGGTACGGGTTCGTTGTAGGTGTATTTTACGGTATTGGCTCTCGAAATGTTCAAAATCAATTTATTTATAAGTTCCCTATCAAAAATCCTTAAAACTATAGAAAATCTATAGTAATGTATAAACAAACTTGTCCCTGCGAAGTGATCCCCATGTACCAACTGTTCTTGACCTTATACGTTTTAGATTTTCCGGATTTCATGAAAAGCTATCCACTCATCCTTACAACCATTACAAATTCTCTTGCTTTCCTTACAAAGTCTCTCACTTTCCTTAAAGTCTCTTAAGACGGCGGTTGCCTTGCGATCTATTGTAAATAGAAAAATATGTCATGGTGTCCTGGCACAGTTGTATTGAACGTCTATGCCCTTTCTCTGGTTTTTTGTCACATAACGAAACGTCCGGAAAAGGAAGTGTGGGGTGCTCCCTGTTTCTCAACCCTTCCTCCAGCTTTCTCGAGGAATCACCTTGAAAGCAAAGGGGGGCTCTTGGCCTATGTATAAAATATGTACACTGCATAGATGTAAATTCGACAGAAAGTATAAAAGAATTCTTACATCCTAATTTATAAAGCTGCACTAGCAGATTGTATGTTATTTTTCAAATAAAAATATTTAAAAATAATAACGTTTTTTTTCCAATGCCAAGCTCACACTGTGAAAGGTAACAAAAACCAAATGGTATCCTATCCTACGATGTAAAGCACATAAATTCAATGGTATGAACAGTTTCGTTTTTTGCTACTATTATAAGACTGTTTTTAATATTCCTTCCCCAAATTTCAGCTAATTATTCAAAAATAAATAAATAAAAATCTAATTTCAGAGGTTTCTTAAATAAAACCCATTTTTTGGGTCATAACAGCGTAAAGCTGATCCCATATATGATTAGTATTTCTCAGTCCTACGTGGACTGTGACCAGCAATCAGCTTCCCCGAAGACCAATATATTATTTAGTTGTTCTTTCTTTTAGTTTATTATGTTTCTTCTTTTTGTTATAATGTTATCATGACTTGTGTTAGCTATGTCCACCTTGAGGAAAAAATAACGATAAGGCCCTTAAAAGAATTAAAAAAACAGACGTTGTCATTTAAAACCTTGATGTCAATTTGATTGGTCCAGGAAAAATTAACATGATTATCTACCTATATATTAACCCTTTTGGTGCTAAACCATATTTCGTATTTCTTCTCTGTGACCATCATTAAAGTGTCTAATTTATTATTGTATTTTTTTCTAATTTAATTGTATTTTTGCATTCAAAATGCTCTTTATTATGTAAGAAAATTATTTTCAAAATTTTTTTTCGGACGTAAAGGTGCATTCTTGGCCACAGAGAATAACATTTTCCTCTGTTTTTCCTATATTTTCCTCTTTCGAAGCCAGAAATGTGGTGATCAAAAAGAATTATGAATTCTTGTTTGCACATTGTTGAAACCATTTTTACTTTTCAATTATTTGAACTCAATAACGTACAACTTATGATACTTTCCTTTCGAGTATTTCTTTTAAAAGAATCATCTATATTATGCTTTTGAAAAGAATGATCAAAATATTTTGGATTATCTCATTTTCAAATATCCTTTAGGTAAAGGTTTTCCGTTATGTAAAACTTTACATTGGTTATGATGTATTGTCATAAAGAAAATAAATAGAACTAGTTTCAATTACATAATATAGAATTTTATATACCATATATTTTATTAAAAATGTCTTAATAAAATATAATTAAAAATAGTATGAATACAAATTATGAAAAAGGACTACATATATCTTATTAGATAATTATTAAAACACCAAGTTACTCCGCAACGAATTGGTGGCGGGGAAATCAGCCTACCAAAAAGGGTTTTATTGCATGTTGACTCCTTCCGTCTTTATGATGGCCACAAAAGGCTATTTGCTAACTTTGAAAGGATCCAGGCTTAACTGTCAGGTAGAAATGATTGTATTTGTGTTCTTTAGTGCTATTTAAATGAACGTAAATTAAATTTTAAAAAAGAAACCACTAATTTGCTCAAAATCAGAGGTTAAAAATTATAAAATGATTAATGAACCTGAAGGGAGACGCTCTACTTTCAAGCAGGTACTAGGACGAGGCAATCATATTTCTTTTGCGTATCTGTCAGACAAGCTTTTACGATAGCAACCATTTTACTGAGACATTAGACATATATTGAGTAACTCTATCTGACATATAAACAGTCCCAAATAACTTAACCTAAAAATATAGGTACATTTAATGCTAGGTGTTTTCCGTGGAGAAAAAAATAAATAAAGTCAGAGTTTAACAAAGATTTAGGCTATTTTCAAAAAGCAATTTCCAGACACCAAGCAACCAGTTTGAGCAGTTTTATCACAATCATGAAATAATTATTTATGAAGGTAACAACCGCACACAACAAACAATAATAAATAACAAAAGAAATAATAAACATTTCACGATAGACCCCTTATACGTTCTATTCCCTCCGTTCCATTTTGGTATTGCTACTAAAATTTAGTTCATAAGGGGAAAGGCTTAGAAGGGATATTGACTAGATATTGATATTTCTTAACCATTTCGTTTAATCTTTATTAAAGTTGATCTGACCATCAGTAAACTCTTTATTTAATATTAAATCATGTACTTTTTTTTTACCATTGATAATGAAGTTAGATTATTTTAAATGTTTATAAAGGTTGTCCGGTCGTCACTAGGGGGGTGCCTAGTTACCCTAGACCTGGTGACGAAGTGAGCGTTGATTAGGCTATGACCTGGAAAATTGTTTCATGACGGGTCTTACTATCTGACTCGATATTTGATAGGTATGTGCCCCGACAATGCACTATGTTCAGGAGAAGAGGTTAGGGTAGGTAGTGTAGGGATAGTTTGTGTGGTCTTGGAATGACCACGAATTCACACTTGGTATCTGAGGGTTGGCGAAATCCGTCCGGATCCCAAAGGCGAGTGTGAACCGGAGAGAGGCAGAATGGATTGCCGTGAGAGACACTACTAGGTAAATTTGTAGGGCCACGACTACCGTTGTCTCTGAGGGAGAGGTCTATCCCAAAGAGCTGCTAGTTTCAGCGAGGCGAAGACAGAGAATCCCACTAGGAGAGTGTGGGGTCTGAGAAGGCCGGACTAAAACATAGCGAGGCGAGGAAGAGAGGTCCAGAGGTTTTCATAAAGGAGGCCAAGTTTTGAACATCAGTGCAGCTGCAAGTCACCAGTTAGAGAGCCGCCTTGAGAATGATTTACAGGCCGAGATCTGGCCCTACTTTTAGTCAGTGGTGGCTCGTTAGACCCAATCATGTGCGGTCTAATTGTACCCAATGGCAGCCCAGTATGTGGTGGCCTTTGTTCTCGTAGTGACTCAGACTTTTGTCTGGGTCGTTACTACCTGCTCGTGGGCAGAGGGTGAGGTTTCCCAGCCCCTAACTAATTGCTTGCAGCTGCGTTTTTTATTGTTTACAACATTTACAATGACTTATGGTTTGGTAATGTTATTTACATTTGTTTAATTTAATTTACAATATATATACAATAGAGTATAGGGTGATTTATCTTATGTAGTTAGCGGTCGCTACAAGGTAAAAAACGTGGGGAAAAGGACGAGGTTAGTCAGGGTAAGGGTTATTTTAAATTTTACTTGCTGAGCCGCATAGCCAATAAAAGTTGACTTAAAAAAAAAAAAAACCTTTTAAAACCAATATGGATCCTAGTAAATATGAGATTTATATAGTTCATGATTTTTTACTATAAAAAGAGTAAGCATTTTAGTGGGAAAGGATTTAAAGACTGGATCTTGTGTCACCGGACTTGAATGAGGATTTAAGCCGTAGGCTGTTGTAGATATAAGAGGGTTTATGATATTGGATAGTTTGGAAAAGGTATGGACCAAGGAAGTATTATTTTGTAAGGAGGAACAACTTGACTTGGCGTAGAAATGTCGTACATGGAGTTTCACACTCACAAATCGAACTAAGCTGTTCATGACACCCTTCAACCTGTCCCAGCCCTACCGCACGATCCCTGTACCGCAGCCATCGTCAAACGGACAGAAAAAAAACGAATACCTGTTTAGAATAGACCAACTCTCATAGCGATAATATAATATATATACATTTTAGTTACTGGTTAAATGAGGCAACGGATGGTACAGCGCGCAACACGGTACAGTCCACGAAGTATTTAGGTTAATAAGCTCTGATGTATATGTCAGTACCAATTATAGTGACAGCTGACAGCCTTAGCGACCGGCCTAATGCGCCTGTGGTCAGGCAATATTACCCAACGACAAGCTGAATTAACAGAGTTCTGCTATATGGCAATAACATGCTCCATTGGATATTGGTGCCGGCAATAGCCGCTCTGGCGAATGATAAATAATTAATTACACTATTAGCTTCCTGCTGAGAACGGGCATCAGGTACTGAAGGAGTTCAGCGCTTAACTACATGCTCTCTTTGTGTATGCAGCTATGGCACGGCAGGCGATTGCCTGATGGTTATAGAATAATATGTGATATTTTAAAGGATGTGAAAGTTGATTATAGTTAAAGAAATTTTTTTTTTTTTTTTTTTTTTTTTTTTTTTTTTTTTTTTTTTTTTTTTTTTTTTTTTTTTTCCTTCATAGCCCCTTTAAATTTACAGATAATTATATATAATTATAGATCCTCAGGCGAATCTATTTACAAATTATTTTGTAAAGAAATTTGCATAATCTCGAACTTTATATGTGAAACATAGGACACATTAAATTTCAGAAACCCTGATGACAGTAGGACCCTCAAAACTCACCTAGATCCTAAAATGGGTGGGGTACCAAGAACAAAGACCATTAACGAGTCTCTAACTCTCTACTATCATATGTGCAGAGATTTTAGACGAGCGTTCCTACTCAACAAAGAGTATATCCGCCACCCTAATGCAAGCACCAGGGATCGTTTTACATTAAAGATTACATGTCGGTGTGAAGTGCAAGGACATCTTTCATGAAGAGGTGCCATAGGGATGGGTGATTACAAGAGGGAATCTCGTTAATCCATTAAGGCACGTCTCTAATTAGATGACGAGGCATTGAAGAGGTCGAGGTGCCACCAAAGGTTAATTAAAGCGAGTGAAGGAAATCGTATCCACATTACACTTAACCTTCCTCACAAGCCCTGACTAGTTATTTGTAACTCCATTGCTATTCGTCCGTCCGATACTGTGCGGTATCTAGGCTTCCATCTTAACGACTATCATAGATTATCATAGTGGACTGACTATCATTGGTCCCAACAAGATGTGAAATGAACTAGTATGAACAAAAAGTTCAACAATGCCAGTTACATCGCAAAAATATAATAAACAATAGAAACATACTCTTCTTATTCACTCCATTTGATTAATAAAATTAAATTATACAATTCTCATACAACTGAATGATTTCAAAACTAATAGCAATACAAAAAAACACTAATTTTGGAATTGATTTTATTGTTTGTTATTTCCTTTCAATGCAATCAAATTAAAAATGGTACAAAAATTAAATTTTATACCGGCTCCAATACAGAAATCATAATATTTCCTGGCCATAAAATCGTCATGGCGATTAAAACAATTTTTGGCCATTATTTCTGTGACTGTTTTAAATTATTTTTCGTTTTTTTGTTTGGAGCGACGTAGCAACATGTGTTTCTGACGTAGTAAGGGTTATCAATTTTTTATTCCGGACTTTTAAATAAAAATTAAAATTGATTGGAAGCTTTTTACGTTTTAAGATACGTTACAAGATGTAAGCTAAGATACCGCACTGTATCCAGTAGAAGAACAGTGATGGAATTAAAAAAAACTGGACAAGACTTGTGACGAAGGTTAAATGTGATGGACATTTTTCTTAATTAACTTTAATTCACCTTCGGTTGCACCTCAATCCTCCACTTACTTCTATTTTATAGTGTCTTTAATGATTATGAGACGTGTTTTCAGGATCGGGATGGGATGATAGGACTACTGTCATCTGGTGTTCCAGGAATATATAAAATTATAACGATTTTAAGTTTGACATTTTTCAATTGACTTTGAGACAGTATATTTCATTTGATAAACCAACTCCGTGTAAGTGCTATTTATAATTAATTATACGTCAATTAAAAAACAACGTCCATCATGTCATGGGCGAAGTCGTTCTGATCAATAAAAAGCAACCCCCAAATGTTACTATAGTAAAATGAAAACATTAAAATAATGTTCCTGACGTTTTCGCAACACTTATGCGACGAAAAAGCATCGCAAAATATATCTGTGATTCAAACAGTCAGAAACATTTATAGATGCGGTAATGTGCTTAACTATGATATTATAACACATTAAAATTTAATAGTATTATTAAATATTATTTCTGGCTAGTAAAATAGAGAAACAAATAACCAACATGCAATGTCCCATGGCTTTATAGTCAGTTAACAAGTTATTCATAATGTGTACAAAATGTTCTTCTGTTTTAAAAACCGATCTGTACCCATTGCTTGGTGTGCCATCGGTGGGTGAGTTCATCCACCGGAGACACATCAAGTTTTTTGACTCGTTGCAGCACATCACAAACCCAGTGTTAAACACTATGACCTCCCACCACCATTCCCCTATCGATGGCAACAGAATGTCGGGGTAAATTAGGTTAAGATTTAGTTTAAGTTTTTATTGTTAGATGTAAGTTAGCTTTACAACTTTTAATATATATGTTACCCATTACTTTTAATGAGATCAGTTTATTAATGTATAATGTACATCATTATACTTTTATACCATGCAGATCACTATTAGTTGAAAACATAATTCGTATAAAATGTAGCCAGGCTACAGGAAATATAATAAGCAATTGCAAATAGATTCGTTTGTAGATCTGTATTTTGTAACATATATTAATTTTGTAACAAGGTGATATGAAAAAAAAAAATATGTCAATTATTGATCACTTGTTATTGAAAAATATATGTTTTGTATTATATTCAATAAGGCATGAAATTAGTGAATTTTACGATTAATGACAAGCAATAGGTGTCAAGACTCGTGTGTCTAATAGAAAAATTGATTGCCATTAGCTAAGCTACTTTTTTTATAGCTTTAACGAAACCCTTAGTTTGGCAATATATCTCACTTAATAACCTTTATATTTTAAGAAAGAGTACGCAATTAATATTATTATTTAATTAAAAAAAAATTGTATGCTAAGGTATCATATATGTATATATTGCGAGACTGTGCATAAAGTATGACCTTATTTGTTCGTAGCATCTGCTATTTGATGTCTCTTCCACCTCCGTATTTGGAACACGCTGTTCCGGGACCATAAAAATGTACAGCTATGAGAACGTTACTTCCTAAAGGGGTTCGCATCGTAAAGGAATATACTCTGTAGGTATTACTTGAAACTGACGTTTATAGTTTTAGCTGGAGAGGGGGTACGTACCCTTAAGAATATTAATTTCATAGGGATTTTTTTTAAGGGGTACTTTGACCAAACTCAGGCTCTTATAAAAGGAAACAGTGGAACTAAGATAATCAAAAAACATCCATGGTCCATGAAATGGCTCAAGTTTTCTATGTACAGGTAAGTAATATGCCTCCTTTTAAGGTGTGCCTCAAATAATTTTTCTGGAACTGCTTAAAATTGAAATGTTTTACGGCAAGAATTATCGGAGAGACTTTGTTTTACTCATTGGTGTGTAGGTAACAAGACCTATTTTCAATGATTAGTGTTTTACTTGTTCAAATTTTTGCTCAAAAATTTGTTTTTTACAAAGGAATGTTGTACTTCAAGCCCTGTGGTTAGCAGTTGTTTATTTTTAAGGTTTAATTTTTTTTTTTTCTCAGACAACAAGAAACCTTCATGAGTGGATTACTTGTAGTGATATCAGATTTTTTTTGCAGAAAAAAAGATGCTTGACTTTCATTATATTTATGAACGGAGGACATTTTTGCATACAATGATATTTACATTGATGAATTATTTTCTTAGATTTATACTCGTGATCCCCTGTCGACCCTTCTACCCGTCACCAATACTACCTTGGATGCCTCCTCATTAATACTATCATGACTAAAAAGCCTCCTTACTTTCACGAACTCCTCCAATTCAATTCAGCAATCAAATCCCGCAATACTAGACATTCTTTTCCATGCCACAAACCTTTGGAGCTGAATTCCAATCGATATTCGTCGGTCATCAACTCACCCAATCTTTAAATCTAGACTTTACTGGTTCCTCATCTCCTTCCAATCTAACAATGCATAAGTAATTATTGTTATTCTGTTCTTTGTTTTTTTTTTGTTCATCCCACCTTTCATTCAGTCTCTTTTCCCCCTTGCAATAATTCCTATGCTTTCTTTATTTTTGTTTCGTCTCTACTCTACTCTTCTCTAATTATGTTTTTTGTTATAATCTATAGCTATTTGATCTTTGTAGTCATTTCATATGTAGATAGTCCGTTTATCACTTGCGGGGTTCATCTTCAAAACCAGCTCTCTCCATTTTCAGAAATATTACATGAGAGATAAAAAACACATTTTCTTCAAGTTAGGTTTAATTACGAAAATGCGAGTTTGAAGTCGTTATTTTCGGTTTAGAACAGAATTGCTCACGATTGTTATAGAATAGGCCTAATACTCGAAAAAAAAGTGGATTGAGTGGATGGCTTTGTATTCTATAAACTTCAATTACAAGCTTATCAACTCTGTGTAATGTTATGAACTTTTTTTTTTGTCAGGTATGCATTCCTATTGTGTTTCTTACTATTATTTTTGGGGGACAATGTCCCAGAATAAAATGCTTTCTCATTTCATTTCATGTCCCGCTATTAGTCCCCGGGTTCCGAGTTCATGAAATTTCATATTAACCCATCCAACCACCCAAATCCCCTAGCACAGTCATTAAACCGCACCACCCATCCCTATAATGCTCCTCGGAGACTAAGGCGGGAATGTCCTTGTGACCAGTTATAAATGCGTCCTGGCAATTGTCAGTTTCTCCAATCCTGTCTTGAGCGTATGTAGTTCTCGCGGTCTTAGTCAGCCTCTACTGGCTCGTATCCGGTGACGCGGCTGACGTAGGAGCGTGGGGGACTTCTCAAGACTCCGCTTCCTCTTTCGCATGCGAGGGAGGGGACAACCATGTGGATTTGGGAGGCCTCTGGGCTGTTTGTAAATATTGTATGAATGAGCGAGTGAATGATGAATTGTAAATATGGTATGAATGAGAACATTTATCTCATTTACTTATTGCCTAATAAGGCAGATTGTAATTTTAGCGCCATAAAGAATATTATGCATACAAAAGATACACCCTTTACAGTTTTATATATTCAAACACAGTTGTGTATTGGATAGATATAGTGTATCAGTACGCATAGAATATCCGTAAATAAAAAATATAAGCCTTTCCACGGTATCTTGCGAGAGGGTTATTAAGCACTTAATACCACATATTCCAACAGATGGGGTAGGTACATAGGTCGGCTTACATCAAAAGAGGGTTTAATGACATGCCAACAGTTGGCCTACCTCACTACCTATTTCCCTATGGGGGTTGAACATATAACAGCTCCAAATATGGAAAAAAATTAACACACAACATGAAAAATATGATCATCTATTAATGTTGCTAGTTTGTTGTCCGAAATAAATGTTTATGTATTCCCTGCTGAATAGGGTAATTAAATTTTCCGATTTCCTAATCAAGAACAAAATATGTCTCTGGACTTTTGTTGCCAAAAAGACTAAATTGTTATTAAAATCGTATTAGCAACTGTCACAAAAACCCTTAATTGTGTCACTACGATGAGATCACACTTTATTTGATTTTTTTCTTTCACGGAAGACCGAAGTTTATCCTCTCCCTTTAGGTGCGTCAATAATTTAACAAAATAAACAAATATTAAAAGTCCATAACCGGAACTACCAGATGGCGTGAAAGCTCATATCTTGCATGTTCATTAACTGGAATATGATAAGGAGAATTCACAGAAAACTTTATATAACAAATGTCAATAAACCGTATCTGCAAAAGATTAGCCATTTTTGCCAAAATGTAGTTGAAGGCAGGCCCAGCGATGACCAACAAAAAAAAAGAATTATTTCAAAAATGTTTTAACAAACATTAACAAAAAACTTAGAAGATGTTAATATTAAGTTTGACTCCATCCCTTCCAAAAACTAGAACAAGAAGGAGTGGGTTATTATTTGTGTTTGCTAAAAGTCCCTCTGCTTCTGAACGGGGGCAATAGATCTATGAAGACAGTAGAATAAACAACCCTTTTCTTAATATTTTATTTTTAAATAATCATTATATTCCATTTAAATTGACTATTAAAGTTAAATGCATTATATTGATCAAACTTTCAATTATTGAGTATTCCATAACAAAGGAAGTACATCACATCACAGAGCTATGTGCTATATATGTGTGTGCATATTAATACAGAGGATATGTAAAGTTTGTTTATCACATATTAGTACAGTACAATCTAGGTAATATGTGTCCTTTTAATTCGTCTACTTTGACAGCCAGTTTATTTGAAAAAAACATCTTTCCCATCCTTTAATTCTCTTAATCACATCTGTTTGCATTTTTTTCTGTTTACATTGAAATCGATATCCTATATTTGTACTTCAGTGTGATTGCCCATGAGTCCAAAGCGTACCCATGGACTAGTGTCTGTCTATTTGTGAAAAACAGGAGATTATAAAACCCGTTGTCGATGGCGAGAGAAAAAAATCGATGATGCAAAACTCCTTCATCTACACTGACGTCGATTTTAAAGAAGAATGAGATCATCGCGGGAGTACGTTCAAACAGAAAAATGAACCGGCGAAAACCCTGCGACTTCCCTGAGCTTGAACGATCACATGTCACTTGGCTTTGACAGTGCCGACAATTAAGTGTACCAGTCGGTAGTGTGACCGTCGTAAAATAAGACAATACAAATAATAACTGCTTTCTTTTCCACTTGAGGTATTTTTTTTATCAAGAATAGCTAAGTAAGTACTTAGTTTTTTCTTTTGTGTTTTATATCGTACACATATCGAATTTGAATAAAAACTTATAAATCCTGTTAATTTAATTTTTTTCTTTTTTAACCCTCGATAATTTTCCACTATTTCGAAAATATCGATAATTTGTAAAAAAAAAAAACACCGAAAAAAAACCCTTGGCATTGCGAATAATCGGGATTCTACTGTATTTAGTTAATTATCAATTTAATTCGTAACAATTTACAACATCTTTTATTTTGTTTATCTTATTAACTAATTAACAATCCATCATTAGATCCTATTACGATCTGTAAATTATATTATGTTTATCACATTATTTATAATTATCGCACCGAGTATGACATTTGGACAGTCAAAAGCACTTTGTCAAATGTAACAAACAATATTGCGGAGAGAGATTTTATTTTCTAAAAATTACACCGCTTCTTGTCATTGGTATATAGTTGGCCGAATCGATTTACGCTTTATGTCAATGATACAATAACAATAAATAAATAATCTTGCAAACGAGGCAATCGGAATTGAATTTAGTGTTTAATGTAATGCGTTAGGTATAATAGTGTTGAAGCGTGGGCACTAGACGAGCTGATTGGCGAAGAAGAAGGGATATTAATGACTGCGCCCCTAGCTAGATGAGCAGCAGACGTCACAACCCCTACGTGACATGTACCAACGAGGCTGCTTACCTACAGTCACCATTGGCTCACAGCTTTAATATTCAACCCATCCCCTGTCAGTCCCCTCTTCACATGTATCTAACTAACTTTAATTCGATTTACCCATCAAGCCTTTAAAAAAATCATTGTCCACCCCGAAGATAGGCAATAGACTTTTTGATGAGAGGAAACAGTTGCTTGTGAGTCTGTATGTATGGAAAGTAAATTTTACAATACCAGATGCTGATTAGGTACTAGTTCAAATACGGTGAGATAAAATACTATAAAAGTCAGGCCTTTCTGATTTCTCATTAATTTATGACTTCCTTAGTCTATGCGACCTCCCCCAAAACAGTATTACTTAGTTGAAGTTTTAATTATAATACAAGTTTACCAGTTCGTGATGTAATATTTGAAGAATATGAAGAATGATTGTAAAAAATATCATTTGTAGTCCTGCAGATGACTAAATCGGTGAAACGTTGAATGGTGATAATGATGAAAATTAAAATGAAAAAATTAAAGAGGTCGGAAAGTCTTTTTTCAGAAAAAGTCGCACAGTGTTATAAGAATTAAATTTATATATTGTATGAATTAGGTATTCAAAAAAATAAAAAAAAGCTTCAAGTCTCTTCCAAAATATCTTTTTATATGACATCATCACTCGACGTCCTCAGGACTTCAATTCAGAACAAAGAACATAAATTCGCATATATAGAAGTAAACTATAAACAAAATACTTAATTTAATAAATAATAAGATTAAAAATAATAAAACAACACAAATGTGAATGATAGTATCTTTAAATTTGTATTACTATATTTTTGTTTTCAATTTTATTATTTAATAAATTAAGTTTTTTTTATATAGTGGTCTTTCATATAAATTGTTGACCGAATGATACCTGAATCTAAAACGTTGACTGACGTGGTCATAAACAAATATTCAAGGTTAAATCTTCGGAATACAAAAACATTTATTTCGGACAACAAACTAGCAACATTAATAGATGATCATATTTTTCATGTTGTATGTTAATTTTGGGCCAGAGGAATCAAATCTGTCTGTAGTTGAATAGTTATATGGAATCCCTAAAATTTAAATATTCTAATTACTCAACTAGAGCGGTACAGCGTGGTGTTAGTGGGTAATTCAGGTGAATATATAAACGAGTATATGTGTTCTTAGAAAAGATACGTTTTATACCCGTCTAGGGTCCTGGGTGGCTTCGGATGGTGAAAGGTCGGAAGAATTCGCACTGCATCTTTCCCGTACTTTGACTCCTTACCTTACTCCTCAAAACCATACTCACAGCACAACTGTTGAAGATTTCATCACTTCACTTATACCTCTCTCACTTCCACCAAAACCCCTCTGAGGTCAAATACCTTCTGAAAAACTTACCCCACCGAAAATCCCCTGGATATGATCTCCTGATTCCTCAAATTCTCAAACAACTTCCTCTTAAAGCCATTATCTTCCTAACCTACATATATAATTGCATTATCCGAACGACGCACTTTCCTCTCTGGAAACATTCCATTATTGTCCTATTCGCCAAACCCGGTAAACCACCCAATGACGCCTCATCTTACCATCCAATTAGTCTACTCCCTACCCTCTTAAAAATATTTAAAAAACTCGTATTAAAACTTCTACTTCCAATTTTTGAATCCAAAAACCTTTTTCCTGAACACCAGTTTGATTTCCGTCAACGAAATTCCACTGTTCAACAAGGCCTTCGCGTTGATCTCCACCTGATCTCCTCAACCCTTGAAACCAAACAGTATTGCGCTGCTGCTTTTTTTGATATAGCTCCAGCTTTTGACAGGATTTGGCACGCAGGTTAGCTTTACAAGGTCAAAACATATTTACCACAGACCCTTTTCCTAATCCTACAGGTCCTACCTTTCAAACCGCTTCTTCCAAGTTCGCTGTTTAGAATATTGTAACTACTATCCCATAAAAGCAGGAGTTCCCCAGGGCAGTGTCTTGGGCCCCATCCTCTATAACCTATGCACCGCTGATGTCCCCAATACCTTCTTGGCCACATTTGCAGATGACACTGCAGCCTTGTCATCCCACCCAGACCCCCATATAGCATCCCATAACCTTCAAAAACACCTTGACGAGATCGAGTATTGGTGCAACCAATGGCGGATCAAAGTTAATGAAGCAAAATGTTCCCACATTTCCTTCACCCTTTGTCGCAAGTCTTGTCCACTAGTTTATTTAAATTCTATTCCTCTCCCTGTATCCAAGACAGTACGGTTTTTAGGCTTCCATCTCGACAAACGACTGACCTGTAACCCACATACGAGACTAAAAAGACAAGAACTAAACAGACGCTTTGGACAACTATACAGACTACTTCAAAGGACATCCCATCTCTCAATAGAAAATAAACTACTAATCTACAAAGTTATAATTAAACCAATCCTGACATACGGAATAGAGCTATGGGGGACAGCAAAAAAGTCGAACATCAAGCATATGCAATTCATTCAATCAAAAGTCCTGAGAACAATAGTAAATGCCCCTTATTATGTCAGCAACAAAACCCTTCATAACGACCTTAATATACCGTACATTCTAGAACTCATCCCTTCCAAGTTTATGAAATTCCACAGTAGCCTTTCCAACCACCCTAATCCTGTAGCACAGTCATTGCACTGCACCACTCATCCCTATAATCCTCCTCGGAGACTGAAACGGCAGTGGCCTCGTGACCTGCTATAATCAAGTGACAGTGGGAGTCCTGGCAATGGCCAGTTTCTCCAATCATGTCCTGAATGAATAAGCGATTGAATGATGAAATGTAAATATGGTATGAATGATAGTATATCTTAATTACTTATTGCCTAGCAAGGCAGATTGTAATTTTAGCACAATAAAGGAATTATCTATATTAAGTACTTAAAACATAATATAAATGTCAATACATATGTGTCTCTGTTTGAGTGTTACTCTGAAGAATAACGTATTTTCCCATGGTAAAAGACATGCAACTTCAATTGAGGTTACACAATAATTCATTTTAAAGGTATTTTGGTATGAATAATTAATAAAAATTTTACCCGAGGGTTTAATTTTGTGGCCCGATGAGACTTGAGAACACAGCTCCATGATATATGAATAATTGCATTAATTAATTATAGCTTGATAATCAAAGGAATTAAATTAAACCACAGCGACAGGAATATATAACTGTTAATGATTAAGTAAATTGTTAGGGCTAATTTACTAGAAAAAAAGTAATGAGAAATTTCATTAAAATTGTTTTTACAACTTTTTTTCGTAGCCATGACAAGACCCTTCAGTTTTATTCCCTTCAATTTCAGATTTTATTTTGATTTTTTAGACAGCGGTGTCAAAGAAAATAATTTTTCAATGTTGTTCAATACTTGTTTAATGACAAAAATATCTTTCAGGATAACGGTGTGCGTCGATCTGAATCCATGGACACGATGGCTGGCAGTGGCGTAGTGTTATTGAGGGTAGTTCCCTAGAAGCATTACCAGATTCCGCTGAAAAAAATAAAATAAAAATAGCATATCATGTAAAATCTGCAGGGACACTAAGTGTTATATCAAAAGTGTTTAATTAGCTGTGCGCGATTCAACTCATCTTGCATAGGGTTTGTTTTAAAAATACACGTTGTTTTGAGAAGCTGGTTTGAGTCTGTACTACTGTACCATTCAAGCGAATTTATTTTTAATTCCAAACAAGAATCGAACACTTCTTTCTATGTTTTGGGTGAATTGCAACGTTAGAGCTGTAGTGATGTTATTTCGAGATCCATGCCTGGACTTCTATTTTATGTAATATAAATTTTTGAACATATGCTTTCGTTATTCTATATTACTACAACAATGTTTATCACGATAAAATTACAATCTATCTTATTGGCCGATAAGTAATTTTGATCAATGTTCTCATTCATAACATCATACAGTTTTTCATTAACTCTCTCATTCATATAGTATTTAGAAAGAGGCCTGATACCCACCAAATACACATGGTTGGCACCACCCTCGCATGCTAAAAGAGGAAGCGGAGTATTCCTATATGGAGTTATCCACGTCGCGTCACCGGATACGAGCTAGTAGAGGCTGATCAAGAGCGCGTGAGCCACAGATGCTCAGGGCACGATTGGAGAAACTGGTCCATTGCCAGGACTCCTACTGTCACGTATTTATCGCTGGTCACGAGGCCACTGGCACGTTTTTCTCCGAGGAGGGTTAAAGGGATGAGCGGTGCAGTGTAATTACTGTGCCAGGAGATTCGGGGGGTTAGATAGGTTGTAATAGAATTTTATAAACTTGGAAGAGATGAGTTCAAGAATGTAGGGTATAGTAAGATCGTCATGAAGGGTTTTCTTGCTGACGTAATAAGGAGTATTAACTATTGTTCTCAGGACTTTTTATCGAAAGGATTGGATGCGCTTGATATTCGACTTTTTTGCTGCCTTCCATATCTTTATTCCGCATGTCCAGATTGGCTTTCGTATAACTTTGTAAATTAGTAATTTATTTTCTTTTGAGAGATGGGATGTCCTTCGAAGTAGTCGGAACAGTTGCCAAAAGCGTATGTTTAGTTCTTGTCTTTTTAGCCTCGTATTTGTGTTCTGCCGAGATGGAAGCCAAAATACATTTTGCTTCATTGTTCTATAAAATATACTATTTCTATGTTCTCCGTGAAAGACGAAATAAATTGATGAATTTTACTTTGTAGCATTCTGCTCAGCATCATGAGAACTTTGGGTTAAGCACGTCGAGAACACAAATCATTATCACATGCTCCATCATGCCTCCAATTTTACTAAATTTATAACAAAAAACAATAACTATGATTTCTGTCCACAAATAGTCTTGAACAAGAACAATTACTAAAGCACTACACCCTAGAGACTTCCACGAGTGCCAGTCGCATACATTATGACCTAGAACAAAGGCGGGAACGCTCGCTAATTATCTCTTAAATGTTTGAGGAGTCTCATCTTTGATCTTCTTTTCAATTATCTGAGTGTTCTAGGCAAGCGCTAAGATGTAAATGTAAGAGTTTCATCGAATATAGAAGCCGTAGCTTTCAAGTATTCGCCGAGTTTCAGAAAGACTTAATTCATATTTAAATTCGTTTTGCAGTAGTGACTGCGGTGTAAAAAAAAACTCTCTTGTCAGGAGAATACCATTTTTTATTTATAAGTAAAGCAGAAAGTCACCAGCATGACAATTTTAGAGACATTTTAAACATTCCCACATAGTGATCTAAAACATTGTGGTATATTTGTTTTGCATTATATTAGCAAATAATGGAGTTATTCATTAATTTCTTAATAGCAACAAACTGATAGGCCAATATTCTTATCCATTCCACATTTCATAGAAATATGGTTAGTAAAGTATAGAAATATTAGACTTTTATTGAAAATTTTAGTCATAAATTTGACAGGACATAAGATTCCCATATTTTGTATTTTTTGAATTTCAACGTTCCATAGTAATTCGAAAATTAATTATGACATACTTAAATATGCAGTTATTTTAATTTATGATATCACATATTTAAAATTTTCCAAGAAGATACGATACAGCTAATCCCGAAAGAAGGGGCACTACTTGAAACATGTATGAGGCTATTCGTCTTATCTTCGGTAGCGGTGTAAAACTGAATTATTAATCTAAAATTTTAGAGCAATAGTCCAGTTCAAATTTTAATATGCTGATTGAAAATTGGGTCCCACTTTGTAAATTTTAAAACTTTTGGAACTCCTTGCTCAGGGCCTATTTCAGTTCTGATTTGGGGGTCCAGGCACTGGACTGTGGCTCTCTTTACCTGTCTCTGATCGTCACCTCATGAAACGGTCGGAGAGGGAGGCGGGAAAGCTCCGCTGCTTCCTGCCTGTTCTCCAGCTAGCTGAGAGATTTGGATTGGGAGTAGGGGGGGAGAACTCTTGAGCAGGATGTGTGTATATATTGTATAAATGTTGATATGAATGGAGATTGTACATAAGTATGAAGGGATTCTCTCGTCCCAATCGATAATGCTGTACAAGCGTTAATAGTAATAAGGCCGAACCCGCTCCAGACAATCCATTTCCCGCCCCAACCCTAGTAGAACTATAATACTAGACAATTCCTTTGTCTTAATCACAATATCCATCTGAAACTGCCTCCCCCATCACCATTCACTACGCTCCTCATTGAATGTGTTCAAAACATGATTGTTTAGTTATTGCCTATTACAACCTAATAAGTAGTTAAACAATGTGCTAACTTTTATTAAATTGTTGCTATGTTATGTACCATACTGTTATGCAACAGTACACATTTACGTGGGATATATTTTTTTTTTTTTGTTTAAATCTTATGTAAAGATGCAGATAAATTCTTCCATATTAATCAAAACAAAATGGAATAAATGTAAATATAAAATATTTATTCTTATTTATTAAGATAATAAAAAAAAAAAAACTGCTTGAAAAGTAAAATAAAATATCTACACAAAGACACTCACACTAATATAAATATTTATATGTGAATATCCAATCGTGAATTTGTGCGTGTACAATTGTGTAGATATTTTATTTTTAATTAGGCAATAAATAATTGTGATAAATATTCTCATTCATATTTTATATTTTTAGGATGTTTTGAGGAAGTTTTTTATTTTATTTTATGCATTTTTTTTTTTGATATGCGTATTTTTTGTGCATATATACATTTTATTATGTATTTTCTTTTTAAATTTTATTTTTCTGTATATTTTGAATTTTAGCGAGAACTAATAATGTAAGAGAAGCCAATTTATGATGAACAAATGCTTATTCTTAACGGTATTATTATTAATTAAATAGCTTTTGATCTCCGACTTGCAAAACATGGAAACGTGTAATTATTGTTGACATAAAGGTATTTATTTGTGGTAGCTTTAAAGTAGTACAAAAAAACTAGGTTAAATGCAATATCATTATTTAGCATAGGTTATTGCAGTACCGGGTTAAAGTTTTCATTATACGAATCCGACCGGTGCTATCCAGGGAAGATTTGACCGTCGCAAGCCGAACGTTTTCCCCGCAGGGAGGGACAACTGATTTGAAAAGTTCCCTCTTAAATCCCTTACACCCAATTGGCTATGTTGATTCAGCGGGCTCCTTTGCTCTAACTTTCAAACAAAAGAGTAAAGTCTGTTTGTTTGTCTTTATCCACTTTTATCTCTCCCCTTTCTCCCCGCTTACTTTAGCAATTTTTCAATAACTTTATCCCTTTGTGTAAAACCTGGTTAGTGTGCTCTGTTCGGATCAATACCCTCCTTATGCATAGCACGTCCTCTCAGTGAATCCAGGATTAAATGAAAAACAAAATCTCAGGTGATAGTGCACAAATCGTTTGGTGGCCATCGCGCGAACATGACTACTCAAAATTGAATAGAATTTATTTATCTAACACCCAACGTTATTTATATTGCGTAATCAAAGTCCGTTGTTTATTAAGGTTTAACGCTATTTTATACTTATCTAGGTCAAAATAATCCTTCTTAAGGTTTCGATGGTTATATTTTGCGGATTTGCTATGTATTATAACGCAATCCTCAAATTTATAAGATGCTCTCAGTTTCAGTACATCTTTGATCTTTATTTTAAAAAAATACAATTCACATACCAACACGATATGAACATGCACATTCCGCCCAGGTGCCCCCTTCAAATTTCAAGGTGATTTCCCCAGCAAACTATAGCCGGGAGCAGTGGAGTACCCCCTGCCCCCCTCTCCAACCGTTTCTCAATGTGGGGAAAAACAGAGAGACGGCAGGGGAACCACATACGCTCTACACATGAGTGTTGAAGCTGGCCAGCCCGGACTTATGAGTACTTTTCCATTTACAATAGCTAGCGAGGCCACCACCATTTTAAGCGTCGAGGTGGATTTTAATGATTAATGTTACTGATGATTCGGTCGAGGGGATAGGTTTCTGTAGAATTTGGCAAATCCTTAAGCAGAGGGTAGTGTTTATTACTGTTCTGAAGACTTTGGATTGTAATGTTTGTAATTCTTTAATATTCTAATGTCCGGCTAACCCTCATAGTTCTAGTCCGAAAGAACAATTTGGTTTTAGTTACTGCAGCATTATAAAAATCTATCCGGCTAAAATAAAGGACGAACAACGTAAAGAAGCTGCATCGTGAAATACTTAAGGAGATTTTCATGAGTTCTTAAAATATGTTAGTTAGGTAGAACTACATTTTCCGAAAATAACTGAAAAAATAACTTTTGAAATTAACTAATAACATTGAGACCATTTTTTAGTTGGATCCAAAACGTTTTTGGCTGAATATCCTTGGACATATAAATATCTTATTGCTTTACCATATGAAAAGTGTCCATTAGCATGAGAAAATATAAATACTATAAATCTTAAATAGCTTCTTATTTGTTACTTGAGAAATCTTAAAAAATAGAGGAACATGACTGAAATAATTATTGTTAAATTTCGTTTTACTTATTTGTTACTCTTATATATGATATGAAAGTTTGGAAGGCTTGATGAAATTCATGCATACAATAATTGACAATTATTGTAGAACTTTACTTAGAAACATGTATTGTTACAAGCATGACAAAAGATCTCTTCTTATAAAATATTGTATTATAAATCATTTATAGCATAAGCCTACCTATATTTGAAGGGATTCTATCCCAAATAGAACCCATGATTTTTGTTGTGGGGCAGTAAAAAACATAAAATTTATGTATTTAATAATTAAATAGGTAGATAGAAAAAGGGCGTAAAGCTCATTAGACAAATTTTGGGGGAATGAAAAAACTCGATAAAAAAGGTCGATTAATTAGACCTAAATAATACAAAAACACACCAGGCTCATAATTGACCTTGATACAAATATGCCACATTGATTTTTTATTTGATTATTTTTAGTCGTCAAATTTAGATGAATTTTTAAAATGTGTGGACTGATTCCCTTTTTCTACGAATGAGTTGAAGAAGGCGAATATGAATGCGCTAAGATCAAGAAGAGGTCACCTCTTTGCGCATTACCCTATTTTACCCCAAAAAATAAAAAAAATAACTTTATTAGAACTAATGTAAGTATGATTATTCTATTCTTCTTGAAATGCGTCACCCCCGTCAAAATTGGCTTCGTAATCCTTACTTCTTATCCCATGAAGTTTTTGTATTCCACCTTCTAAATGCAAAATACATCGATAAACCGATTTTCAAAATATGGACCCATTTAATTAATGAAAGATGAGAATGTAAAATTATTCGTGGTGGTAAGATAAGTCACTAACAATGTGGTTCTTGAACACTCTCAAAGGTGCGCTTCAATTTTTGCACTTACATCTAAAGAAGCTACCCCACTCTCCTCACCTTATCACCTATCGACCTTGCGATCCCAATCGAAATCCTGACATCGTTGAATTGTTCTTCCACCGTGGATTAGAAACGATAAATACATGCAATACTCGGCCAGTCGAATGTCATTCGATCATAGCTCTTAACTTTCCACAATGTCTACTCACCCCATTCCAAAACTAGTCCTCGTTCATTTACTAGGAACCCAGTTTCAATCACGGATCTGTTTTGTGAACTTTTACCTTAATCCGTTGGCCTCATATTCACCTATAGAACCCTAGAAAGATATAGACAATTCTTTTTCTACCTTGAAAAATTCATTACCCCAAAACCTCCTCCACCTTATCCATACTACACTGTTACTTAAATTGTTAAATCTTTGAGCTTTCTCAAGGAACTGCGCAACACCTATTCAAGATTAAACGGACCTGTTCTCGATACATGAGAATACCATATAAATAGGAAAATATATTTTAAAAACTAAAGGTTTAGGAGCCAATAATATCTGTGTTTTAATTTATTTATTTTTTTTTATTTAAAAAAAATTTTAATTTCCAGATAATTATATAGAATTATAGATCTTCAGGTGAATCGATTTACAAATTATTTTGTATTTCCTGTAGCATCACTACATTATATACAGGTTTTGTTATTTTATAGAAATTATATAATGAATAAACAAGTATAATGATATACATTATACGTGACTGGACTAAACTGACTAATAAAGGTGATGGGGCTCACCTTTTTGATCAACCTTAAAACTAACTAAGAGGTATGTCGGACCACTTTTCGCATGATTCCATTCTGGAAGTGTTGGAGACATTTGGCTGTATTGTCAGTCAAGTGGGCAAATAGTGGGGCACCGTACAGCAGAGCTGGCCGGAGGACACATTTATATATCATCAATTTGAGATGAAGCGACAGGTTAGGTGAAGTTAGTAAGTGCGATAGTCGGTAAGATCTTTGTCGTACTTTTTCTATTTTATTACTAAAATGAGTAGAGATATGGAGATGCCTATCCATTTTTATACCCAAATAGTGCATTGAGAAAGCTGCTGAGTTCTCTTGCCCTCCTATGCTATACGATTTTGGCAAGGATTTTTTCCCCTTTTGGAGGGAGAAGATTACGCAGTCGGTCTTCCCGGCGTTTACGCTCATGTTTAACATACCCAGTCTGTCACTGAAACGTCACTTATTAGCTATTTAGAATTTATATGGTAAAAAAAAAATTCATTGAACGATATGACGTATTGAAGTATTTTTGATGAAAAATATCCAGACGATATAATAAGTATTTTAGTAACACACTCTGGATGCATCTCTTGATTTTTTTCTTTGGTTCCAGCATAGGTTATTTCGTTTATGTATATTTAAAAATTGCAATTTGCTTAGTAAGTGAATTATCATTATTATTATCAGTTAGTAGCTTTAACTAAAATGGTTGAATATAATTTATAGTCATTTTATTCTATCCCCAAATCAACAGGATGTTCATGACCATTTTTTTTCTTTTACAGTGATTAGTATTAAACGTCTTTGAGCGATAAGCAAAATGATAAAAATTTTAACGGAGAGAGTAACGGAGAACACGCATAAAAAAAGTACTGACCTCATGATTTATTTTCAGGACGGACGAAAAAATAAAAACGGGAAAAATTAAATCAGTCTGACAAAGGACAATTCGACAATGCAGGCAGTATTTCCACATCCCCTATGTAAAAGGTTTTCCATTGTCAAGTAGGGAACCGTTTACAACCATTCCGGACATAAATAAAATATAAAGAAAGCAAATAAAAAAGGGGTGGGTAAGGGAAGTATAATAATTTCCCTTTACCATTGTCTTCCGTGTGAGCTCAAGTTCTTTCTTGTGAGCCTTCCACAGCGACAGTTGTCACTCTCTAATTGAATTCTTATTTAAGCTGTCTCTTTTCAATTGTTACACCTGTGATGTGATCTTAATCAAACCGCTTTTTTAACTATTTGAAAACTATTACTCTCCAAAACGTCAGGGGAGCATGGAAGCGGGTACAAATCACAGATCTCACCTGAGGTACGGCAGGACATATCCTCAAGCGTATTCACGCCATGAGGTATTTGGCAAGCGCTTGTTTACTATTTTAGAACAGAGAATATAACGTGTGATCGTCTGTATTTCCACAAATCATATTAATTTTAACGGTATGTTTATCTTATGTTAACGGTACCATCCAGACAGAGACGACAGGTTAGGAACGATTTATTCCTTATTTTTTGCTTTTGAATTTCTATTCTTATTTCCTAGAGAGAGGGAGATACTTGACTGGTTTTTATCATTGTGTACTCAGTTTGAATGTTACTTTTTTATATATTAATTTAATGTTGTATTGTATTGTACCGACTTCTTCATATTGTTGTTTTTGTTTTTGATATGTGGCCACATGTATGGCCTTATTTGCTGAATACATTTAAATTATCTTTTATATTATTTTATTAATATTTCTCACTGAGATTTTTTTTATGACATAAGGCTTCTTTTTATTCATGCGGTACTTCGTACTGGTTTAAAAGTTTTTCTTATTTTCTATTCTATTGTACATTAAACAAGTAGATCCCAGGATCATTTGCTTTACGCTAGTAGTCTATACAATTCAGACCATGTCAGGGCAAAGTGACACGCTTCCGATGGGAGCATTCTCGGTTTGGTCAAGTAGGCTTTTTCTGGAAGATCGAGCTTCAAACTATTAAAGAACGGTCAAAGACCTGAGAACTCCTAAGTTGATTTGACTGAACCACTAGTGTGTTTGGCATTCAAGTCCAATTATCATAGAAGACCTACGTTTCATAATACTTGTTTGAGATTTTTCTCATAAAAAACACTGCGATACCTCCTTCTTCTTGCCGAGTTGCCGACATCTTGAGCACTTAGAAGCATTCTCACTTTTATCTTTGACAAATTTTTTTTTCTTTACCCATAATTGATGCTATAAAGTTTATTTAATAAATTTTGGTTCGGGAACGACATGGGTCATAAAAGAGTGAGTGACTGAAATGAAATGACGTCGTTTATTGATTGTGATTGTGAGCTGGTCTGACCTGGCCGTACCTTGTTCTCTAGAAGTGTAGTAATAAAACGGGATTTATTACCTATTAGATAAAGATACTTTATTTATTCCTTTTTAGATCAAACGTGGCATGAAGAGGCAGAAGTAAGTCCCATCTTGATAATTGATCTTCACTTCCCTTCAAGACCAAGAAACAGGGATTTATTATCCCTCTGAAACCCAACATAAACTTTAAAGGTAAAATTAGATTGTATACAGGAATTTTTGAAGGGAGTAGCATATCCCATCATTAAGATGACGCTAAACAGTATGAAAAACATTAAGAATGACAAAAAATAGATTTACCCCCTTTTGGGTCTCCACGCCTCAAATATGATCAAAACCGTAGATTAGTAAATATATAAATACGACACACATTTAAGTATTATTGGTAGCTTTGTCAACAGAGGTTTTCTATTGCAGTGGCTGCAGGCAATTATAGTTAATTGGTTAGAGGGCGTACAAATGATACGTTCAACTCTAAGTTGAACCCAAACTGTAAACTTGGTCGGATATGTATACAACTTAGACAAAAATCAGCTCTAACTTTCAACCTCTTCTTACCTGAAGTACCTCAAATATCAGTGACATCGCGATAAGAAAAGTGCTGGAACTTTTATGAAAGTTGCAATTTATAATTAACGTCCACCCTAATACAGTGAATGTTTGTATATTATCTAATAAAATAAAAAGTTACATTCATTAAAAAATTTAAAAAAAACATTTATAATCCCTAATGTCACATATAGGATGAATACAATTTTAAACGTTATGGAAATTAAGGCATACATATGAAACTACAATGTATTTTTTCAGTAGATGCTGTCACCTGCAATTCTATTTAAAAAAAAAAACGGAGACAATTGTCGATCTGAAAAAAGGGTTTTTAAAATGAGTCAACGCTGGTTTCCCAATGTTGTAATAAAAATAATTCTTTCGTACTTATCAAAGAGAACATTCCATTTTCATAGAACAGTCCAAATATTTTTTGTAAAAAAATCCAGCCCGGGACGGTGAATTATTTTAATACCTTTATCAAAGAAATTCTTACCGCAGAAATTCAGTCTCTTCGTGGACGACACACCTGTGTTCAGGTCCTCCTGGAGGTAAGTACTTTCTTTGGCTATAAATTATTGATAATTATAAATAAACGGGAATTGAATGAACGGGAATGAGGTTTGAAGTGAGAGTTGAGAAGAGATATTTAAGTATCATCTGACAAATGAGCATATTGTCTTTATGAAAGCAATAGACTAACGCACTCCGCAGTAGAATAAGGCTGGCACTTGTTCTGGGAGCCCCAGGCTAAACTCCACTGCAGAAAAGTTGACAATGGCCATTGTTAGTTAGGAAGGTGTATCAGTTGTCGAAACAAAGCCGGAGAATCTCCTTCTGTCAGGGTGGCTCTGTGGGCCGTTTTGGCTTCTTCTCTCTCCGTCGCAAAGTGAGGCTATGCACGTGTGAATTGTGCACTGGCCACTGTGAGTCTGGCCCCGTTTCAGTATGTGGGGTGGGACGAACGTGCGAGGAGTTAAGGCTGAACGGGGAAAGTATTCTCAGAACTGCTTGAAGTCCTGTTTGCGGGACACGAGTCTGATATTACTTACGTTACAAATTAAAGATGATATATTAACTATCTTATTGTATGCTGAACTGCTAGAAGTAGAATGCAGATACTAGTCGTGTGTTAAACATGTTAGTCCTGTTTGAGGTCATTTTGAGGGTATCTTAGTATATCTGCGAAATTGATATTTTAATGGTAGTTTTAATGATTTGTGGTAATAATAGTCAGATAATTTTAGTAACACACTCTGGATGCATCTCTTGATTTTTTTCTTTGGTTCCAGCATAGGTTATTTCGTTTATGTATATTTAAAAATTGCAATTTGCTTAGTAAGTGAATTATCATTATTATTATCAGTTAGTAGCTTTAACTAAAATGGTTGAATATAATTTATAGTCATTTTATTCTATCCCCAAATCAACAGGATGTTCATGACCATTTTTTTTCTTTTACAGTGATTAGTATTAAACGTCTTTGAGCGATAAGCAAAATGATAAAAATTTTAACGGAGAGAGTAACGGAGAACACGCATAAAAAAAGTACTGACCTCATGATTTATTTTCAGGACGGACGAAAAAATAAAAACGGGAAAAATTAAATCAGTCTGACAAAGGACAATTCGACAATGCAGGCAGTATTTCCACATCCCCTATGTAAAAGGTTTTCCATTGTCAAGTAGGGAACCGTTTACAACCATTCCGGACATAAATAAAATATAAAGAAAGCAAATAAAAAAGGGGTGGGTAAGGGAAGTATAATAATTTCCCTTTACCATTGTCTTCCGTGTGAGCTCAAGTTCTTTCTTGTGAGCCTTCCACAGCGACAGTTGTCACTCTCTAATTGAATTCTTATTTAAGCTGTCTCTTTTCAATTGTTACACCTGTGATGTGATCTTAATCAAACCGCTTTTTTAACTATTTGAAAACTATTACTCTCCAAAACGTCAGGGGAGCATGGAAGCGGGTACAAATCACAGATCTCACCTGAGGTACGGCAGGACATATCCTCAAGCGTATTCACGCCATGAGGTATTTGGCAAGCGCTTGTTTACTATTTTAGAACAGAGAATATAACGTGTGATCGTCTGTATTTCCACAAATCATATTAATTTTAACGGTATGTTTATCTTATGTTAACGGTACCATCCAGACAGAGACGACAGGTTAGGAACGATTTATTCCTTATTTTTTGCTTTTGAATTTCTATTCTTATTTCCTAGAGAGAGGGAGATACTTGACTGGTTTTTATCATTGTGTACTCAGTTTGAATGTTACTTTTTTATATATTAATTTAATGTTGTATTGTATTGTACCGACTTCTTCATATTGTTGTTTTTGTTTTTGATATGTGGCCACATGTATGGCCTTATTTGCTGAATACATTTAAATTATCTTTTATATTATTTTATTAATATTTCTCACTGAGATTTTTTTTATGACATAAGGCTTCTTTTTATTCATGCGGTACTTCGTACTGGTTTAAAAGTTTTTCTTATTTTCTATTCTATTGTACATTAAACAAGTAGATCCCAGGATCATTTGCTTTACGCTAGTAGTCTATACAATTCAGACCATGTCAGGGCAAAGTGACACGCTTCCGATGGGAGCATTCTCGGTTTGGTCAAGTAGGCTTTTTCTGGAAGATCGAGCTTCAAACTATTAAAGAACGGTCAAAGACCTGAGAACTCCTAAGTTGATTTGACTGAACCACTAGTGTGTTTGGCATTCAAGTCCAATTATCATAGAAGACCTACGTTTCATAATACTTGTTTGAGATTTTTCTCATAAAAAACACTGCGATACCTCCTTCTTCTTGCCGAGTTGCCGACATCTTGAGCACTTAGAAGCATTCTCACTTTTATCTTTGACAAATTTTTTTTTCTTTACCCATAATTGATGCTATAAAGTTTATTTAATAAATTTTGGTTCGGGAACGACATGGGTCATAAAAGAGTGAGTGACTGAAATGAAATGACGTCGTTTATTGATTGTGATTGTGAGCTGGTCTGACCTGGCCGTACCTTGTTCTCTAGAAGTGTAGTAATAAAACGGGATTTATTACCTATTAGATAAAGATACTTTATTTATTCCTTTTTAGATCAAACGTGGCATGAAGAGGCAGAAGTAAGTCCCATCTTGATAATTGATCTTCACTTCCCTTCAAGACCAAGAAACAGGGATTTATTATCCCTCTGAAACCCAACATAAACTTTAAAGGTAAAATTAGATTGTATACAGGAATTTTTGAAGGGAGTAGCATATCCCATCATTAAGATGACGCTAAACAGTATGAAAAACATTAAGAATGACAAAAAATAGATTTACCCCCTTTTGGGTCTCCACGCCTCAAATATGATCAAAACCGTAGATTAGTAAATATATAAATACGACACACATTTAAGTATTATTGGTAGCTTTGTCAACAGAGGTTTTCTATTGCAGTGGCTGCAGGCAATTATAGTTAATTGGTTAGAGGGCGTACAAATGATACGTTCAACTCTAAGTTGAACCCAAACTGTAAACTTGGTCGGATATGTATACAACTTAGACAAAAATCAGCTCTAACTTTCAACCTCTTCTTACCTGAAGTACCTCAAATATCAGTGACATCGCGATAAGAAAAGTGCTGGAACTTTTATGAAAGTTGCAATTTATAATTAACGTCCACCCTAATACAGTGAATGTTTGTATATTATCTAATAAAATAAAAAGTTACATTCATTAAAAAATTTAAAAAAAACATTTATAATCCCTAATGTCACATATAGGATGAATACAATTTTAAACGTTATGGAAATTAAGGCATACATATGAAACTACAATGTATTTTTTCAGTAGATGCTGTCACCTGCAATTCTATTTAAAAAAAAAAACGGAGACAATTGTCGATCTGAAAAAAGGGTTTTTAAAATGAGTCAACGCTGGTTTCCCAATGTTGTAATAAAAATAATTCTTTCGTACTTATCAAAGAGAACATTCCATTTTCATAGAACAGTCCAAATATTTTTTGTAAAAAAATCCAGCCCGGGACGGTGAATTATTTTAATACCTTTATCAAAGAAATTCTTACCGCAGAAATTCAGTCTCTTCGTGGACGACACACCTGTGTTCAGGTCCTCCTGGAGGTAAGTACTTTCTTTGGCTATAAATTATTGATAATTATAAATAAACGGGAATTGAATGAACGGGAATGAGGTTTGAAGTGAGAGTTGAGAAGAGATATTTAAGTATCATCTGACAAATGAGCATATTGTCTTTATGAAAGCAATAGACTAACGCACTCCGCAGTAGAATAAGGCTGGCACTTGTTCTGGGAGCCCCAGGCTAAACTCCACTGCAGAAAAGTTGACAATGGCCATTGTTAGTTAGGAAGGTGTATCAGTTGTCGAAACAAAGCCGGAGAATCTCCTTCTGTCAGGGTGGCTCTGTGGGCCGTTTTGGCTTCTTCTCTCTCCGTCGCAAAGTGAGGCTATGCACGTGTGAATTGTGCACTGGCCACTGTGAGTCTGGCCCCGTTTCAGTATGTGGGGTGGGACGAACGTGCGAGGAGTTAAGGCTGAACGGGGAAAGTATTCTCAGAACTGCTTGAAGTCCTGTTTGCGGGACACGAGTCTGATATTACTTACGTTACAAATTAAAGATGATATATTAACTATCTTATTGTATGCTGAACTGCTAGAAGTAGAATGCAGATACTAGTCGTGTGTTAAACATGTTAGTCCTGTTTGAGGTCATTTTGAGGGTATCTTAGTATATCTGCGAAATTGATATTTTAATGGTAGTTTTAATGATTTGTGGTAATAATAGTCAGATAATTTTAGTAACACACTCTGGATGCATCTCTTGATTTTTTTCTTTGGTTCCAGCATAGGTTATTTCGTTTATGTATATTTAAAAATTGCAATTTGCTTAGTAAGTGAATTATCATTATTATTATCAGTTAGTAGCTTTAACTAAAATGGTTGAATATAATTTATAGTCATTTTATTCTATCCCCAAATCAACAGGATGTTCATGACCATTTTTTTTCTTTTACAGTGATTAGTATTAAACGTCTTTGAGCGATAAGCAAAATGATAAAAATTTTAACGGAGAGAGTAACGGAGAACACGCATAAAAAAAGTACTGACCTCATGATTTATTTTCAGGACGGACGAAAAAATAAAAACGGGAAAAATTAAATCAGTCTGACAAAGGACAATTCGACAATGCAGGCAGTATTTCCACATCCCCTATGTAAAAGGTTTTCCATTGTCAAGTAGGGAACCGTTTACAACCATTCCGGACATAAATAAAATATAAAGAAAGCAAATAAAAAAGGGGTGGGTAAGGGAAGTATAATAATTTCCCTTTACCATTGTCTTCCGTGTGAGCTCAAGTTCTTTCTTGTGAGCCTTCCACAGCGACAGTTGTCACTCTCTAATTGAATTCTTATTTAAGCTGTCTCTTTTCAATTGTTACACCTGTGATGTGATCTTAATCAAACCGCTTTTTTAACTATTTGAAAACTATTACTCTCCAAAACGTCAGGGGAGCATGGAAGCGGGTACAAATCACAGATCTCACCTGAGGTACGGCAGGACATATCCTCAAGCGTATTCACGCCATGAGGTATTTGGCAAGCGCTTGTTTACTATTTTAGAACAGAGAATATAACGTGTGATCGTCTGTATTTCCACAAATCATATTAATTTTAACGGTATGTTTATCTTATGTTAACGGTACCATCCAGACAGAGACGACAGGTTAGGAACGATTTATTCCTTATTTTTTGCTTTTGAATTTCTATTCTTATTTCCTAGAGAGAGGGAGATACTTGACTGGTTTTTATCATTGTGTACTCAGTTTGAATGTTACTTTTTTATATATTAATTTAATGTTGTATTGTATTGTACCGACTTCTTCATATTGTTGTTTTTGTTTTTGATATGTGGCCACATGTATGGCCTTATTTGCTGAATACATTTAAATTATCTTTTATATTATTTTATTAATATTTCTCACTGAGATTTTTTTTATGACATAAGGCTTCTTTTTATTCATGCGGTACTTCGTACTGGTTTAAAAGTTTTTCTTATTTTCTATTCTATTGTACATTAAACAAGTAGATCCCAGGATCATTTGCTTTACGCTAGTAGTCTATACAATTCAGACCATGTCAGGGCAAAGTGACACGCTTCCGATGGGAGCATTCTCGGTTTGGTCAAGTAGGCTTTTTCTGGAAGATCGAGCTTCAAACTATTAAAGAACGGTCAAAGACCTGAGAACTCCTAAGTTGATTTGACTGAACCACTAGTGTGTTTGGCATTCAAGTCCAATTATCATAGAAGACCTACGTTTCATAATACTTGTTTGAGATTTTTCTCATAAAAAACACTGCGATACCTCCTTCTTCTTGCCGAGTTGCCGACATCTTGAGCACTTAGAAGCATTCTCACTTTTATCTTTGACAAATTTTTTTTTCTTTACCCATAATTGATGCTATAAAGTTTATTTAATAAATTTTGGTTCGGGAACGACATGGGTCATAAAAGAGTGAGTGACTGAAATGAAATGACGTCGTTTATTGATTGTGATTGTGAGCTGGTCTGACCTGGCCGTACCTTGTTCTCTAGAAGTGTAGTAATAAAACGGGATTTATTACCTATTAGATAAAGATACTTTATTTATTCCTTTTTAGATCAAACGTGGCATGAAGAGGCAGAAGTAAGTCCCATCTTGATAATTGATCTTCACTTCCCTTCAAGACCAAGAAACAGGGATTTATTATCCCTCTGAAACCCAACATAAACTTTAAAGGTAAAATTAGATTGTATACAGGAATTTTTGAAGGGAGTAGCATATCCCATCATTAAGATGACGCTAAACAGTATGAAAAACATTAAGAATGACAAAAAATAGATTTACCCCCTTTTGGGTCTCCACGCCTCAAATATGATCAAAACCGTAGATTAGTAAATATATAAATACGACACACATTTAAGTATTATTGGTAGCTTTGTCAACAGAGGTTTTCTATTGCAGTGGCTGCAGGCAATTATAGTTAATTGGTTAGAGGGCGTACAAATGATACGTTCAACTCTAAGTTGAACCCAAACTGTAAACTTGGTCGGATATGTATACAACTTAGACAAAAATCAGCTCTAACTTTCAACCTCTTCTTACCTGAAGTACCTCAAATATCAGTGACATCGCGATAAGAAAAGTGCTGGAACTTTTATGAAAGTTGCAATTTATAATTAACGTCCACCCTAATACAGTGAATGTTTGTATATTATCTAATAAAATAAAAAGTTACATTCATTAAAAAATTTAAAAAAAACATTTATAATCCCTAATGTCACATATAGGATGAATACAATTTTAAACGTTATGGAAATTAAGGCATACATATGAAACTACAATGTATTTTTTCAGTAGATGCTGTCACCTGCAATTCTATTTAAAAAAAAAAACGGAGACAATTGTCGATCTGAAAAAAGGGTTTTTAAAATGAGTCAACGCTGGTTTCCCAATGTTGTAATAAAAATAATTCTTTCGTACTTATCAAAGAGAACATTCCATTTTCATAGAACAGTCCAAATATTTTTTGTAAAAAAATCCAGCCCGGGACGGTGAATTATTTTAATACCTTTATCAAAGAAATTCTTACCGCAGAAATTCAGTCTCTTCGTGGACGACACACCTGTGTTCAGGTCCTCCTGGAGGTAAGTACTTTCTTTGGCTATAAATTATTGATAATTATAAATAAACGGGAATTGAATGAACGGGAATGAGGTTTGAAGTGAGAGTTGAGAAGAGATATTTAAGTATCATCTGACAAATGAGCATATTGTCTTTATGAAAGCAATAGACTAACGCACTCCGCAGTAGAATAAGGCTGGCACTTGTTCTGGGAGCCCCAGGCTAAACTCCACTGCAGAAAAGTTGACAATGGCCATTGTTAGTTAGGAAGGTGTATCAGTTGTCGAAACAAAGCCGGAGAATCTCCTTCTGTCAGGGTGGCTCTGTGGGCCGTTTTGGCTTCTTCTCTCTCCGTCGCAAAGTGAGGCTATGCACGTGTGAATTGTGCACTGGCCACTGTGAGTCTGGCCCCGTTTCAGTATGTGGGGTGGGACGAACGTGCGAGGAGTTAAGGCTGAACGGGGAAAGTATTCTCAGAACTGCTTGAAGTCCTGTTTGCGGGACACGAGTCTGATATTACTTACGTTACAAATTAAAGATGATATATTAACTATCTTATTGTATGCTGAACTGCTAGAAGTAGAATGCAGATACTAGTCGTGTGTTAAACATGTTAGTCCTGTTTGAGGTCATTTTGAGGGTATCTTAGTATATCTGCGAAATTGATATTTTAATGGTAGTTTTAATGATTTGTGGTAATAATAGTCTCAAGAGATGATACTTGATTATTAAATCCAGATTTCAAGAGCATTGGATTTTAGCAGTTTTGAAGCGTAAAATGAAATTATTATACTAAATACCCAATATCTAATAAAAATGTTAGTGTAAGCCTTTAAACGTAGATATCTATTGGTTCCATAGTTTAAATTATATACACTAAGCGTATTTAATAAGTAAGAAAAATGTATTAAAAAGTAATAGTAATAATAAATAACATAAACTAACAATAATTTATCGTAAGAAAAATAAAAGATTAAACAATTATTACATAAAATAACAAAATAATTACAAAAAGTATATATGTAGAAAATAAAATAAGATAAATAATAAAAAATAATAATAAAAGCGATGTTCCTGGATTACTACCACGAACTCAAGCAGTGACGAATTCCCTTGGCTCTTCACAGCAGCACAAGAAATTATGCTGTCAAGTCTGTCGTAGGTTATAAACTCGTCATAAATTATTAGCTGTTCTGTAAAAATGTGCGGTATGGTTTGTATTTTAAGTGTGAATTTGAAGTTTCCTTAATAAAGTTTTTCTCTTTCTAGAGATCTATTACTGCACATATATCTATAATGAGAAAAATATTTGAAGTACAACGGGCGCGTCAAAAGTAAGTATGTGTTAGCAATAAGGAAAATTTTATAAGGAACTGGAGGCGTTTAGAAAGAATATAAGATCTAATATACTTGAAGAGGTAAATGGAATAGAAAGTTTAGCTTGGACGAATGCAAAACATCTTTGCTCCTTTCACGTATCATTTCTTTATGCAACATAATAACAATTGAAGAAAAACCTGTACATAAAATCTGGAAATAATAGTACCGGATTTCCATCATATAGTTGATTTGGCTATATTAAGGCTTTCACGGGGCAAAATATTAAAGACTATGTTCCGCCACTTTTATGGCTTCTTCCCAAGCTGGAAAACAACGTGGAACGTGCTGACTGGACGCGGATGAGATGGCACCTCTTGGACGAATGTGAATGGTGCTGGAGTATTGATGGTGGAAGCTAAGCTGGAGCTTTTGAAGATGAAACTGCAGTACTGTCATTCCACTCAGATCCCGAAATAGCATCCCATAACCTTCAAAAACACCTTGACGAGATCGAGTATTGGTGTTACCCTGCCGCAAGCCTTGTCCACTAGTTTTTTTTTTTTTTATTCCATGTCTCTTTCTATATCCGAGACAGGCTTCCATCACGACAAAAGACTGACATGGAACCCACGCACAAAGCTAAAAAGACGAGAACTAAACAGACGCTTTGGACAACTGTACAGACTACTCCGTCTCTCAATAGAAAATAAATTACTAATCTACAAAGTTATACTTAAGCCAATCTGGAAATACGGAATAGAGCTATGGGGGACAGCAAACAAGTCGAACATCAAGCGTATCCAATCCTTTCAATCAAAAGCCCTGATAACAATAGTCAATGCCCCTTATTACTTCATCAACAAAACCCTTCATAATGATCTTAATATTTTTTAAATTTATTTTAAAATTTTTTAACTCATCCCTTCCTAGTTTATGAAATTCCATAGTTAACTATTCAACCACCCTAATCGCCTAGCACAGCCATTACAATGCACCACTCATCCCTATAATCCTCGGAGACTAATGTGGCAGTGGCCAATGACCTGCTATTAATACGTGACAGTTGGAGTCCTAGCAATGGCTAGTTTCTCCAATCATGTCCTGAGTGACTGTGGCTCTCGCGCGCTTGGTCAGCCTCTACTTGCTCGTATCCGGTGACGCGGCTGACGAAGGAGCTTATTGCTATACTTATTGCCCAATAAGGCAGATTGTAATTTTATCACAATAAAGAAGTTTCTATAGGCAAAAAGATATAGAATAGCATGTAACACAGCCCTGTGAAGTGAATACCATGCCATCTTTAGAACAATTATTTTAAATATTCTGGTTTTGTTAAATATACTTATGAAGGAGTACTTAGTGGTAAAGTAACTTAGTGGTTGTAATTGTTTAATTGGATACATATATATATAAGTTAAGTCCGAGCGCCGCTAGTGCCCAGCCTTAATCCCCAAACATATGTTATCTGTACGTATGTTTACATGTAAAACGTATAGATAGAGGTGATTTGGAGTAAATAAAGCAGTCTTGTAACAACATTCTACCTGTTCTGATTACCAAATTTTCTGAGTTTTTAGTTCGATAAACTTTAACTTATATATATATATATATATATACCAGAAATATTTTTCTTTGGTGTAATAAAACCTTTTCATTTTACATTCTCCGTTAGATCAGAAAAATTATTAAATCAATCATGAATATTTAATTTCAGAAAATTATGAATAAACCTAATGACAAGAAAAAAACTAGATAATAATAGAAAAACATGTATTTATAATATATTATATCTTTAGCCCTTATGTTTGGGTTTTATTTATCGGTGCAATATTTTAGTTATGGATTCTCGCTATGTGCACATTAGGCTATAAATTGTGGCGTTATCGCTTTTAAATATCTATAATCAGAATTGGATACATCGTGCAACTTGACTATTACAGGGCACCCTGGTTTGTCAAATATTATTCTTAGTAACTTATTTTGGATTATTTGAACTTCGGTGACATTGGTATGACTTCGTAAGCTTCTAGTACGTAATGACTATGTTAATACTGAACATACAAATTGTACAATAGTAGTTTAGGGTGGGTATTCAGCTCAGAATTTCTATATATAATTGGAAAAGCATGAGTTTTTCCAATTGTGCTTATATGGTTTGTATGGGGGTCGGAATGTGTGTCTACGGTCTAGTTAAACCCCAAGGTTAATTACAATCGGCTCCTATTTATTCCTATTTTCTAATTATTTATTCCTGAATATAATTTTATTTACAGTTTTTGGGTTTTTGCTGTGAAATATTGACTCAGTTTTGTTACACCGTTTTTAATTTCCACTTTAAAAAATACTTATATAACTTACATAAGCCTGCAGCTTATTCACAATTGCGTCACACCCCAGTACGACTTGAAGACAGTGTCATCCGTGAGACTCATCTTTGGTTTTACGAATGTCTTTGATAAAGACTTTGAACATTATCGGCGATGAGTCGATGTTCCTAAAAGAAGATAGAACTCTGTTGTGAATTGACAAGAACTGTTTTCGTTAGCAAGCATAAAGATATAGCTCCAGAGAGAGCAGCAAATAATAGTTTTCTGATAATATTTACGGTAGTTTGAGGCCAACGCAATTATTACTTATTGACATAAAATGAACGGGTAGTTAAGTCGAGTCCAGTAAACATTTACTTATCGAGCGGACGTGAGCTTAGCCTTAATTCGTTTTGTTAAATATTTGTGTTACAAACGGTCAGATCCGGTAAAGAGCAGGAACCCTTGAAATGTTGCCAACTATAACCTGGCCAAGTTTTACTTGTCTCTGTATTCGCTTCTATGCAACTCTCGGCCAATTTAACACATAATCGCCCACAGCTGTCCCCTATCAAAAGTATAATATATGCTCTAACAACACTCACGAGATCATAACCGTCCCTAAATATAGAGAGGAATATACATCGTGCAGTTTTGTCACCATCCCTAAGTGAAATGGGTACAAAAAAAAACAAAAAACAGAAGGTCAACCATAATAAGTGGTGGAAGGTAACTGATTAAAAAATAGAATTTACTATAATTTCGTAAAATTTATGTATCAACCAATTAACGGGAACTGCGAGATTTTCTTTGAATATATACGGATACTTCCTCGCGAATCGATACATTGCTTGATCACATATTCAACTGTATCCAATAAATAAAACTATAAGGCAATCGATTTACCTGACTTACTCACTTACACCATGCTGTTACGCTCTAGTTGAATAATTAGATTTTAATTTTAGGCATCCCATTTACCTGTTCAACTACTGACAGTCGTATTGCGTTAGCATAAAGTTGTAAAAAATTATACTTTACTCAAATATTCAATTCACTTACTATTGGTTTAAATTGAATTCTAAAGCCAAAGTAATTTACCTTAATAAACTAACGGTCTGATCAAAATGGAAGGGATTCGTTTATATAAAATAGAAATTTTGTTAACTATATTTCATTACTAATATTTTTTTTTTATATATAATTTCTTTATTGTGCTAAAATTACAATCTGCCTTATTAGGCAATAAGTGATTGAGATAAATATTCTCATTCATACCATATTTACAATTTATCATTCACATGCTCATTCATACAATATTTACAAACAGCCCAGAGGCCTCCCAAATCCACATGGTTGTCACCTCCCTCGCATGCTAAAGAGGAAGCGGAGTCTTGGGAAGTCCCCCACGCTCCTACGGCAACCGTGTCACAGGATACGAGCCAGTGGAGGCTGAGAAGATTGCGAGAGCCACATGCGCTCAGAACATGATTGGAGAAACTGGCCATTTCCAGGACTCACGCATTAATAGCAGGTCACGAGGCCACTGCCGTTTCAGTCTCCGAGGAGGATTATAGGGATGAGTGTTGCAATACAATCACTGTGCTACAGGATTACCACCCTAAGGTGGTTGGATAGGTTAATATAAAATTTCATGAAGTTGGAAGGGATAAGTTCAAGAATGTAGGGTATATTAAGATCGTAATGAAGGGTTTTGTTTCGGACGTAATAAGGGGCATTTACTATTGTTCTCAGGACTTTTGATTGAAAGGATTGGATACACTTGATGTTCGTCTTTTTCATTGTCCCCTATTCAGTATGTCCAGATTGGCTTAAGTATAACTTTGTAGGCTAGTCATTTGTTTTCTTTGAGAGATGCTATGTCCTTTGAACTAGTCTGTACAGTTGTCCAAAGCGTCTGTTTAGTTTTTGTCTTTTTAGCCTCGTATGTGGGTTCCAGGCCAGTCGTTTATCTTGATGGAAGCCTAAGTACCGTACTGTCTCGGATACAGGGAGAGGAATGGAACTAAAATAAACTAGTGGACAAGATTTAAGACAGAGGGTGAAGGTAATGTGGGAACATTTTGCTTCATTAACTTTGATCCACCATTAGTTGCACCAAAACTCGATCTCATCAAGGTGTTTTTGAAGGTTATGGGATGCTATATTGGGGTCTGAGTGGGATGACAAGACTGCAATGTCATCTACAAATGTTGCCAAGAAGGTATTGGGGGTAGCGGGGACATCATCGGTGTATATGTAATAAAGGATGGGACCCAGAACACTGCCCTGTGAAACTCCTGTTTTTATGGGATAGTAGTTAGAATATTCTAAACCACAGGGAACTTGGAAGAAGCGGTTTGAAAGGTAGGACTGTAGGATTAGGAAAAGGGGCTGTGGTAAATATCTTTTGAGCTTGTAAAGCAAACCTGCGTGCCAAACCCTGCCAAAAGCTTGAGTTATGTCCAGAAATGCAGCAGTGCAATACTGTTTAGATTCAAAGGCTGAGGAAATGTGATCTACAACGCAAGGGCCTAGTTGAGCAGTGGAATGTCGTTGACAGAAACCAAACTGGTGTCTAGCAAAAGGTTTTTGGATTCTCTCTCTCTCTCTCTCTCTCTCTTTCTCTCTCTCTCTCTCTCTCTCTCTCTCTATCTCTCTCTCTCTCTCTCTCTCTCTCTCTTTTATATATATATACATAGTAATTTATATATATAATGGCTTTTTACGCCTTCTTGTGAATGGGTTATGGACACTATTCTCGGGCCAACTTACTTGAGTCCCATATCCCTTCTGGCTCTTATACTTTCGTATACGAGTTAGTTTGAAACTCCTTATTGTGATAGGAAATCATTTATTTTTTTTTATCTCCAAGTAATTCGTTTATCAATCTTTGTTATTTTTCATGGGGTTGTTTTTATGCTTTAGTATTTTAGAGTTTTTTTCTTTCTTTTTAAAATTAGGCACCAGTGTGTTCTGATAATTTTGAGTCCTCTGTTAGCTAGATTAAGCTAGATTTAATAATTGCTCATTTAATAATTGAAACGCACATAAATATCTCCATGAAATAATCATGTTATTAACTAATCAATCACTCATCATTTAAAAAAAAGTCAAGAATTATGAGTAGGCTATCTAATTAATAACTTGACGTCTTGATTAGTTAGGGGTTAGGTTTGTTTAACTTGTATGGGGCAAAAGCTGAGAAAATATCCCACACTCCTCTATTAGATGAGAAAGCGCGATGCCACATACTCTTAAGAATCATTAGATTAACATGTTTGGAGAAAATGACTATTTCCGATGCCTCCACTCACATAGGTTCATTGGCTTAGGGATATGTGGAGCTGTGACTGTGCTATACTAGTGTGATGGGACAGGTTTTGATTGGATATTGTGGGTTGCGATCTGTCTGAGGCCTAAAACTCTCATTACAAGCAGCCTCGTGTCTTAATTTTTTTTTTTGGCTACTAAATCTTCTGTTACGAGCGAATAGAGGAAAAATAGCCCCCGGCCGGGTGCCCGAGACCACGAATGTTGGCTGGGCAAAGGCGAAGAATTCTAGAAGAAAAGAGCCAGAGCTAGCAATTAAAAAATGCACCATCGACCTACAGAACCAACTAACCAGCACTATAACAGCTATGAATTTTTTAATTAACAAGAAATTTTCATTTTTTCCAAATTTGTTTTCCTCATAATTTTAGTTAGTTGATTTCTTCCCTTTTCTCATAAATATCAAGACTATGACTTTTATTTCATTAATCTAAATATTAGATTTACAACCTGACCTTCAGTTGTCATCAAAATTATTCAGCATATTTCTTTGAAGTTTTTTGTTTAATAGTATGTGTTCTAACACCGGTACTAACTTTGAAACTACAAGGTAGCAACGGTACAAGATCAATCAACTCCCATGATTGAAAACTCATCAAAAGAACTTCAAAGATATTTAAAAAAAACTGTTTTGTGAGAAACCTATCGAAATCGTTTAATCGTTCAATTACAATGCCAATATTTTTGGTCAATAGTACTAAATAGTATCTATTTTCATATTTGTATTTAATTTTTAAAAAGGTTACTTTTAGGGACCATAAAGATTTAAAAAATACCATTTCTTCCAGACAAGACGTGGGGGCGTGTGAACGATACTTGCTTGACATCTACCGGATGCCCAAGCCTTTGATGTTGCAAGCATTTACCGACATTTCACGGGAAGCGACAAGGTGGTTCGGGGTGGACGAGTCTTTGATTTCGCAATGCGCGGTAAGAAAAACTATAGACAAGGTTATGTGTCTTGGGAACAAGGCTTTATTTAGTTGTAGTGCGGCATCTACAACTATTCAAGTGAAGCCCTACTTCACTAAAGCAAACTATTTCCCCTGCATTGATCAGACTCAAGGTCTCTACAATAACTAAAATGTTCTATTTTACCATGTTAAATACTAGAGATTTTCCCCATTTTTGTGTCAAACAAATTGATTTCGTAGGAGTAAAAAAAAAGAATTTACCCATGAGATCCTGTTATATCATAAGTATTTGTTGGTATCTAAGAAATTGTATAAATTTAAAAAAAATCATTTAACTACGAAGAAACAACTGGCGAAGCGTCGAATCCTTGAATGAAAAAGTTATTATTCATATGACTTCGCTAAAGAGAAAACTTTGAAGGTGTCCTTTAAAGAGACCTGAATTAATTTGTGAGATTAATTTACTCAGGCTGGCCATCGTCGGACCGGGGTAATATAGCTTGCTCTAGCAGGCTTGCTGAAACTTTTTCCAGGCAATAAAGGCCCAGACAGCTCCCTTGTGTGTAGTCTTGGCTAACACCTCCGCCTGCTCCTCACAGCTCGAGTCAGCTATTATTTAAATGGAGAAAATATAAACTTATTCTATTAAAACAAATGATTTTCAAGAACGAATAATTTTTTTTTTTTTATCAAACAACAATTCAATAAATAAGAAATCAAGTAAGCAATAAATAAGAAATTACAGATAAACAGGATAACCAAAGTTTTTTTTTTTAATTTATAATCATTATAATTTGCGAATTACTCAATATAATAATAATAAACTCAGCAATTGCCTGTAAAACTTAAAAGATAAAATAAAAATGAATGATATGTAGAGAAGACGCAAAATTCATTGCAAATATAAATTTTATATTTGGAAAGCCTCATTAAAAAAATAGGTCATCTTGCACAGAATCAATTGTAATAATCCGATGAATTTAAATGCCCCATCATTAAGCAACCATACGACATATTTTTGACTTTGACTAAAAAAAAATTATTGGAAAAGAAGAGAATAACCACGCGTTACCGCGTGTAACCTTTTTAGAATCCATTCACAAAACCAAAAATATAAAAAATACAGACGAGAGGCTCACTTTCACATCACCACATATGCACAACCGGAAAATCAGCTATACCTACCTATTAAGGAATAATTAAGAAGGCGTATCGAGTCCACCATTAAACTTGTTTCTCCTCGTCTGCTTGTACTTCTTATTTCACAATTTTGATCCACTCAACTTATTAAGTTATTATTAACCTCACGTTTTCCCATCTATTAATAAAAAGTCTAAGCTCGACACCCAGACTAAATTACTTATTTTAAATGTGTTAGCAAGCCCCATATTTACTTACTCAGAACCTAGTTGGAGCCATTTTGAGTTCAAAAAATCCAAAATAAATTTCTAAGAATAAAATTTGACAAATCATGTACACTACAACCACTAAGCTACACAGCGTATCCAAAGCTGAGTATCTGGACATTTTTAAAACAATAAAAATTTTAATTTAAAAAGATTATAGACGAATGTAAACAAAGCTAGAATCCATTACTTCAAAATGTAGCTAACATAGATTAATTACCCAAACATAAGGGATTAGGGAATAATATATTATGACGAATTGTTTTTTAGTTCCAAATTTCCTATTCGTATTTTTTCATAAACTAAAATTTATGTGTTCTTGATTGAAGATTCCATTCATTACCAAGATTTTATTCACTACTTGTTCTAAATATAAATTATCAAACATTACATTACGTTCTTCATCAAAATATATTGTTTTCATTTTCTCGGTTAATGTAATCCACACTCTCTTCTCTTGACCTCTTTACTAAAACTGTTCCTCAATCTTTTAAAAATAAGTCTCTTAGTCAATTCTTCATGATCACTCATAAAGCTTTTCTCTTGGGGCAACACATATTCTTCGTTTTCCTCTGTTTTAATTGAGGTAATTGAGAGAACATTTGTCTTCTTATCCTTCGGTGATCCCACAAAGTTAAAGGTGAATTGCAGTCTTTTCGCCATTGTAACTCCTATTGTCGTTTTGTAAGACAATTATTGAAGGTGGGGTGAATAAACTGAAATCAGTTTCTCTGTAAACAATGTTAGCAATTTTATTCACTATATATTCCATTATAACAATTATTGATATTGATTTACACACTATTATTATTATTATTATTTTGTAAATATTGGACATCAATTTATTTGAATTTGACATTATTTCATATACTTAAGATGCTTTGGTTACCATTGCGCAATATTTTGAAGTTCTAGGATCTCGCGAATTAACAATGTTCATAAAATCCACTTTGCCATTTAGCCGTAATATTAAAGAAAATTAGTTTTATTGCTTCAGAAGGAAACATTTTTGTGATGTGCATTGGTGGATTGTGCAGCTAAATCGGAGCTAAAAGATCCCATTTGTGAATGCTAGCGAGCATTCCCACATTCTCGTGAGGGAATGCCGACTCCTCGCTCGGTTGGAATCTGAAAGACGCCGGAGCTATGGTTGTCTCAGTGTATCGTCTGTTTCCTCGCCTGTTCTTAACATCACAATCAAATCAGCCTAAAACAGAATATGTTTTAAGAAGGGGGGGGGAAGAAAACCATCACATGATAGGCCACGTGACAGGAGACCTTTATCAGGTTTCGGCTTTCAAAGGGTACTCAATGGGTACCTTCCTTACTTTAAAACTGATCCTATCAGAATAACTGTATAATATATAAATAAGACAACAAAATGTATATTAGTTCAATAGTCAATTAAAAAAAAAGTTATAATATTTATCACGTACATTTATGTTCGTTAACATTTTCATTGTATTAAATTTAGTATTTTCAAAAAACAAAATAAGCTAGAACCCTTTCCATCTTTTATTATCGTCATAGCATAAACAATTATATTCCACCTATTCAGTAACCTCAAGACTTCAATTCAGACAAGAAACATACATTTAAATACATAGAAAATAATTTCATACCAAACAATAAATTTAACAAGTAATAAGTTTAGCAACAATAAAAAGATTCATTGCTACATACCGAATTAGTAACCTCTCTGTAAAGATAAATTTATATTTTAAAATAGAAAATCAATATTACATTAAAATGTAAGTAATTTGATAAAGAAACCATTCATAATCCTAATGTGCATGAAAAACTTATTTGAATAATTAAGAATAGAAAAAAATTAGTTGCGTACTTTATAAGAAAAGCAAACTGTATTGTAGGAGGAACTTTAATTGAAATGTTAGCCTCTAGTCAAACTTGACATATCATAAAACTCATAATTAGCAGAAATCACTAATCATAACGAAATTTCTTCATATATTTAAAAAAAAAACCTATTTTTCCGGGTTTTTTCGTTTTTTTGAAAAACTAATTTTTACAAAATATCAGAATCAAAATACAAGAATCAATGTTTGAGTGTTACTCTGGTGAGTAATGCTATTGCTAGCATTATGACGTTCCGTTATACAATAGACAACAAATAAAAAATGTGTTTTATTTTCCATACTTTTCAAGCTTCTTCAAATTATGTATATACAATTGTAGTAAATTAAATGCTATATGGTTATTAAAAATGCTTTAACAGACAGTCTATTATTTTTAGTGTCAGAAATGATACTCTGGCGCTCTTGGTCAGCCTCCGCTGGCTCTTATCCAGTGACGCGGCTGACGTAGGAGCGTCGGGGACTTCCCAAGACTCCGCTTCCTCTTTCTCATGCGAGGGAGGTGACTACCATGTGGACTTGGGAGGTCTCTGGGCTGTTTGTATATATAGTATGAATGAGCGAATGAATTAAAATTGTGAATTGGTATGAACGAGATCATATAGCACAATTACTTATAGCCCAATCAGGCAGATTGTAATTTTATCATAATAAAGTTGTTATAATCAGTAATGACCTATTGGAAATATGGTATGAATGAGAACGTTTACCTCAATTACTTATTACTCAATAAGGCAGATTGTAATTTTATCACAATAAAGAAAAGTTATGACCACTACCAAATGATGCCGAGATCCACTTAACGGATCTTGTTAATAGTTTAAGAATTACGATCCAGCCATACAAAAGCCAAAGATTGTTTAGTTACTTATTGAGAAATTTTGATACGACATAACACCTTCCTTAACGATGAAGTCATTAAAGAGCTCACAGGATATATAATTTATAAAATAAAAAGTATTGTACGCATTTCGTTTCTGTCAAACGTTTTTTTTTATTAGAGCCAAGTTGGTACGTACATAATTTATGTCAGTACTAAAGTATTACTTGTAGCCTAAACATGCAATGTATTTTTCATATTCAACCACAATTTCAACCACCGGTCATTAAAAAGGATCCACTCCGATTGAGTAAATAGGTTATTACATTAGCATTTCGACGGTACAGATGAACATAGACAAGATAATAACTCAATATCTTTCGAAAATAAGTATAATTTGTTTTTAAGAGTACCCTATTTTTTGAATAATTGTTTTTTTTATCATTATATAAAAACCTTCGCCTTTCATCATACTATTCCTAGTTACCGTTATTTCATTTTATACTTCTTTCGTTTCTTTTATGTTTTATTTTTTTCTGAAATGAGGAATACATTATTTTTTAAATGAACTGTGGATCGTTAATAAATACGTTTTATTGGAATACCATCCCAAGTCAACGTTTTGCTTATATGTATAAAAATAATAAAACAACGTTTATTTATATACATCTTGGGTTTGTATATCATTTTTGCATTTAACGAGTTTACCTTGTTATATTATAAGAGTTACTATTTTAAGTAGTATAGATAAGTTATCAATTTGGCAAGCAATGGTGGAAGACTGGATCAGTGATCTTGTAACAAATTATGATTCATTTGAATGAAAGATCTGTTTCGATGAATGTATCTGAAAAATGTTTACACACACTCGGCCGTTTTAACTATCCGCAACTTTGCGGCTGTTTTTGTTTAATTAATTCAAACTCACTTCCGTACCGTATGTTGAATATTCATCCGTGTTTTGTCATTTTTGCGTCGCTCAACAGTATCTGGACCATTAGCTGATATTTACCCAGATCGAAGGGTCACCCCCCCCCCCTAGCCAGACAGTAATGACACACTAACGCTGATGTTGTGTCATAAACTCTTTTCACTGAGGGAAATTTAATGACGCAACTGGAGGTGGGGTTGGCCGCCTGGATCCCTGCCAAACAGTTAGTCAACCTCAATTTTCCATTTTCCAACTCATTCGCTTATATCATTCCAATATCACGTTTTAAATTGTTTCAAGCATATTCTAGAACACTTCTTTGTTAAGAAAAGGACGTTTCAATGAGGTCGTACCAGCCGAATGAATTGGTTTATGTAAATGCTAGTAAAGGAGTTAATTTTGAAATATAAAATAGAACGATACAACCAAAAAAAATTTTGGCACTGTCAATTACTTGGCTTGAAGCTTGAAAAATCAACCAGAAACAAAATAAATCCGCTCAAATCTCTCTAATATATATATATAGATATATAATGAACTCCCCGCCTATCTCTATATTTAACGAAAACAGCTAGTGACTGCTACAAACAATAGTTTAGTTGATGAATGAAACAATGTGGAAAAAATAGCGATAATGGTAAATTATCAGTGTCTACCTATTCAACATTAAATGCAGCAGCTGTGGGAGACACCGTGGACGCCCCAATACCTGGGTGCTTGTTATTGAGGATCGTTAGGCCAAGTGACATTACGCTATTAGCCAAACGTGGAGGACGCAGCGTGAATACTGAGTGTGACACTAACACGCAGATGCTGGCACATCCTTCACTATGACTAGGACCCATATATCCTAACCCATCTTAGGTAACCCGTTTTACCGACGCATTCCTTATGGCACATGGTCCCCCTACCCGAATCTTCTTCCGGTTCGACACAGCGTGAACATCAGGTTTTTTTATAAAACGTGAACAACCGTTCCTACCATTTGAGGGATAACTACGTAAAAGTTGTTTTTTTTTATTGGAATACCACCCTAAGTCAACGATTCACTTATATGTATAAACATAATAAAACAAAGTTTATTTATATACATCTTGGGTTTGTAAATGATTTTTGCATTTAACGAATTTACCTTGTTATATTACATTAGTTACTATTTTAAATAGTATAGACAAGTTCCCCAATTAGATCCATGTCTGAAATTTTATTTGATTGCAATATAATAATACAATCCCCCCCCGCATCTTAATCAGCTGTGTCGCCGGATATGAGCCAGTGAAGGCTGACCAAGATAGTGAGAGCCACAGACACTCAGGACGTGATTGGAGAAACCGGCAATTGCCCGGACTCCCACTGTCACGTATTTATAGCTGCCTTCGCTGGCTCATATCCGATGACACAGCTGATTAAGGTGCTTGGGGGATTCCCAATAACTTGGCTTCCTCTTTCGGTTGCGAGGGAGGTGAAAGATATGTGGGTTTGGGAGATCTCTGGTAGGTTTGTAAATACTGTATAAATGAGTGATGAATTGTAAATATGGTATTAACGAGAGCATTGACCATAATTAATTATTGCCCAATAAAGCAGATTGTAGTTTTACCGCAATAAAGATTGTTATTGTTCTAGTAATAAAGAATAACGAAAGCATACGTTCAAAATATTATATTCGCGATGCCAATGCCCCTTCTTTCTCTGAGGAGGATTATAGAGATGTTTGGCGCTGCGTAATGACAGTGTATAAGGTTATCGAAAATTATCGCAAATGTTTCGATGGAATTTTATGAAAATGGAAGGGAGTTCAAGAATGTAGGGTATATTAAGATCGTTATGAAGGGTTTTCTTGCTGACGTAATAAGGAGCATTAATTATCGCTCTCACGACGTTCGATTAAAAGGATTGGATACGCTTGATGTTCGAATTTTGCTCCTCCCACAGCTCTCTTTCACTTGTCCAGAATGGCTTAGGTATAACTTTGCAGATTACTAATTTAATTTCTATTGAGTGATGGGATTTCCTTCGAAGTAGGCTGAAAAATGTACGCACAGATGTCCAAAGTTCTCCTCTTTTAGCCTCGTATGTGAATTATATATCAGCCTTCGTTCAAGATGGAAGCCTAAATATCGTAATTTATCGGATACAGGAATAGGGATGGAATTAAAAAAAAATATAGTGGACATGACTTGTGGCAGAGAGTAAAGGTAATGTGGGCACATGGATAGCGGGGCTTGAGTGGGATTACTGGACTGCACTGTCGTCTGCAAAAGTGGCCGAAAATGAATTGGGAGTAGAGGGGACATAAACGCTATATAGGTTTTAAAATTTGGGACCCAGGACACTGACTGGTGGAGCTCCTCTTTTTATGGCTAGTAGTTAAAATATTCTGAACCACACTGGGCTCATTTTACATATAACAAAATTATAAAAAATTGAGATATTATTTTACATGTAGTGTGTTCAATTGGTAGTCCTGAAAATGCCTGAATAAGAGAAAAACGTGTGAGGCAATAATTAAGAGTTTTAGAAAGATACTAAAGCTTTATTTAAAAAAAAAACAGGATAGTGCTTAGGATATAACATAAAAACATGAAAGTGCAGAGACTTATGTAGAAATACCGTAAGGGAAAACATTAGTCATGACCCTAACGTAAATAATTAAACTTGATCTCATGCTAACTGGGTTTAAGAGAATAAGAGGCTTGATAGCTAACTTAACAAACTGTGCTCTGGCCGACCCTGGGTCTGGGCTCTGCTCTTCTGAGTGCACTACTCACACGGGCTTACATTGGTCGACAGTGTCGATGACCTGAGTTGGTTTTATGCCGAAATGGACCAAATCCCTTCCACACAACCCCCTATGGCATACTGGTATGTGTTTTTACTTACGTATTACGTAAAATCATATACTAGTGTTACTACTATTCGTATCTATGATTGCACATCCCATAAGAAATCCAACACTGTAACTATAACATACGTGTTGTCTGTTGGTTGTTGTAGAGTCGTAATACGCCAGTGTAACCTTTATTAATGTCAGATATTTTTCTAGATATAAACTATATGATAAGATCCAAAAAATAAATTAAAGATTAAAATGACTTAATATTGGTTGGCCAAAAAATCCGTTCGGTTTTTGTCGTAACGAAACTTCAAAAAGCCTAATATGTAGCCAACTTCAGTCCATCCCTTGCGAGTGCACTTTCAGTTTCAGATGCTAGACACTTCAAAGTAGTTTGACGTGAAATTCCGACGAGACTGATTGTATTTTGTGTGTTTAGGATCATCCTGAAAATGGAATACCAAAACGAACATTATCGACACCTCATGTTTTTTATTTTAAAAAAGGCAAGAAAACAGTGGAAACTTGCTGGAAGATATGCGCTGTATACGAAGACGATGCTGTTACAGAACGTGTATGCCAGAAATGGTTTTCAAGATTTCGATCGGGAAATTGTTCGGTTCAAGACGCACCTCGCTCTGGCCGGCCAACTGAGATTAGCAAATTAGTCGACACCAATCCCCGCTTAACAACTAGAGAGATTGCAGTTATCCTCAAAATATCCAAATCGAGTGTTGAAAACCATCTGTATAAACTTGGCTACGTGAGGAGGCTCGATGTTTGGGTTCCTCCCCATCAACTTAGTGAGGGTTACCTCGCCCAAAGGATTTCCATCTGCGATTTGTTGCGGAAACGTGAAGAAAATGATCCTTTATTGAAGAGAATGGTGACGAAAAGTGGATCGTCTATAACAATTTGGAGCGCAAACGCTCATGGGAGAAGCGCGGCGAATTACCACAAACAACCCCCAAAGCAGGACTTCACCCAAAGAAGGTTATGCTCTCGATTTGGTGGGATTGGAGGGGTGTTGTCTTTTACGAACTTCTTCCAACGAACAGGACCATCAATTCGGATGTTTACTGTGACCAGCAGGACAAATTAAATGGAGCGATCCACCAGAACTAGCCAACTGTAAGGGTATTGTCTGCCATCACTTCTTTGCAGACGCGGCAGAAGTTACTGGAGCTTGGCTGGGAAGTTTTGCTGTACCCTCCATATTCGCCTGATCTTGCACCTTCAGATTTCCACCTGTTTCGGTCTCTTCAAAGTACATTGAATGGACAGCCCTTCAACTCTGAAGAAGATCCAACTTAAAAATCCGTAAAAATCCACTTGTAAAATTTTTTTGCCAGTAAAGACAGAAAATTCTTTGAGCATGGAATAATGAATCTGCCCATGAGATGGGAGAAGATACTGGAACAAAACAGCAATTATATCATTGATTGAATAAATCGCTTTGTGTTTAAAAGTTTTCTTATTTTCGCTTAAAAACCGAACGACTTTATGGCCAACCTAGTTAAAAAGTTTTAACGAATTCCACCGCTAAGCCATTCAAAAGATGAATGACAATAACGATAATACTCAAAAGAGATAGTTGTATTTATTTTAATTTAATTTCAACAATCTTTATTGTGCAATAATTACAATCTGCCTTTTATAAGGCAATAATAATACAGATAAATGATCTCATTCATACCATATTTACAGTCATCATTCACTCGCTCATTCATACAATAGGACATGATTGGAGAAACTGGCCATTGCCAGGACACCCACTGTCACGCGATTATAGCAGGTCACGAGGCCACTGCCGTTTCAGTCTCCGAGGAGGATTATAGGGATGAGTGGCGCAGTGCAAAGACTGTGCTACAGGATTAGGGTGGTTGGAAAGGCTACTGTGGAATTTCATTAACTTGGAAGGGATGAGTTCTAGAATGTAGGGTAAATTAAGGTCGTTATGAAGGGTTTCGTTGCTGACATAATAAGAGGCATTTACTATTGTTCTCAGGACTTTGGATTGAAAGGATTAGATACGCTTGATGTTCGACTTTTTTGTTGTCCCCCATAGCTCTATTCCGTATGTCCAGATTGGTTTAAGTATAACTTTGTAGATTAGTAGTTTATTTTCTATTGAGAGATCTTTGAAGTAGTCTTTACAGTTGTCCAAAGCGTCTGTTTAATTCCTGTCTTTTTAGTTCGTATGTGGGTTCCAGGTCAGTACTTTGTCGAGATGGAAGCCTAAGTACCGTACTGTCTCGGTTACAGGGAGAGCAATAGAATTAAAATAAACTAGTGGGCAAGTCTTGCGACAAAGGGTGAAGGTAATGTGGGAGCATTTTGCTTCATTAACTTTGATCCGCCATTGATTGCCCCAATACCCAATCTCGTCAAGGTGTTTTTGAGGGTTATGGGATGCTATATCGGGGTCTGGGTGGGATGACAAGACTGCAGTGTCATCTGCAAATGTGGCCGAGAAGTTATTGGGAGTAGAGGGGACATCAGCGGTGTATAGGTTATAGAGGATGAGGCCTAGGACACTGCCCTGTGGAACTCCTGCATTTATGGGATAGTAGTTGGAGTATTCTAATCCACAGCGGTGGAAAGGTAGGACTGTAGGATTAGGAAAAGGGTCTGTGGTAAATGTCTTTTGAGCTTGTAGAGCAGACCTGCGTGCCAAACCCTGTCAAAAGCTTGAGCTATATCAAGAAAGGCAGCAGTGCAATACTTTTTGGTTTCAAGGGCGCGAAGGCCTTGTTGAGCAGTGGAATGTCGTTGGCGGAAACCAAACTGGTGTGTGGGAATAAGGTTTTTGGATTCAACAATTGGAAGTAGACGTTTTAGTAGGAGTTTCTCAAATATTTTTGAGAGGATAGGAAGTAGGCTAATTGGACGGTAAGATGAGGCGTCATTGGGTTGTTGGTGGAAAGTGCGTCGTTCGGATAATGCAATTATATATGTAGGTTAGGAAGATTATGGCTTTAGGAGGAAGTTGTTTGAGAATTTGAAGAGTTAGGAGATCATATAAAGGGGAGTTTCTGTAAGGTAAGTTTTTCAGAAGGTATTTGACCGCAGAGGGATTAACGGCTTTTGGTGGAAGAGAGAGAGGAATAGTTAAAGTGAGGAAATCTTCCACAGTTGTGCTGTGAGTATGGCTTTGATGAGAAAGGTGAGGTGTGAAAGTATGGGTAAGATGCAGAGAAATTTCCTACGACCTATCCCCATCCGAGGCTGCCCAGGACCCATCATCACGAGGGAGTGGATGTGAAACAGGTTGATACTTTAGGATTTTTTTGGTTACATTCCAAAAGGAGTTATTCCTGGTAGACAGAGAGTAGAGGTAGGAATTGAAAGAATCAGAACGAAAGGATGCCAATCGCCGCTTTACCAATCGGCAGTACTTATTGTACGAGCGGCGATCAGCAGGATACCAGGATCTTTGCCACACTGTTCTAGAGTGGCGTTTGGATTTGATTAGATCTATGAGATGCTGAGGTAAACGATTATGATTGTGGATTCTTGGGTGACGATGGGGTGAAGTTGCCTCCCAAGCCGACCCCTGGATCAGAGTAGTGAAGGAATGCACTGCATCATCTAGGTCTTGGGATGTTTTCAGAGGTACTTTGAGGTCTACAGAGTCTGTAAGAATCTGGCGGAGGTGGTCCTAGTCAACTGGGCCCCTAATGAATGAAGGAGGAGGCAGTTTGTGAATGGGATTTAGGGAAATGGTTAATAATAAGGGGCTATGGTAGGAGGAGAGGTCATCGAGGCGCGTGAGTGAATAGTTTAGTGTTCTTAAACTATTGTAGAAGAAAAAGTCAAGGAGATCAAGATTTCGTTTGAGATCTGATGGTCAATAGGTGACTGTGTCAGGAGAGATATGCAGACAGCAAACCACGTCCTCGTGTATTTGTGGATCTTGAGCCCCAGTGTTGGTGCTTTGCGTTAAAGTCCCCACCCACAAGGAAACGATGCCCGATGGAGTCTAGAAAGGAGATGAATTGGGAATCGGGAATGGATTTATTGGGAGGGCAGTACATTGATGCTAGAGTAAGGGGAAAAGTGAGGGTGGTGATTGACACTGCAGTGGATTGAAGGAAATCATGTGCTACCAAAGGAACTATGTGATGGGATATGGAGTTATGGACAATGACAGTGGTACCTGCATGAGCTCTTCCATCTGGGTGATCAGTCCGATGAGTCTGGTACTGTCGAACGGTAAATGGTCGTTTACTTTAAGTCTTGTTTCAGTAATAAGAGCTACATCGATGTTTTTGTCTTGGAGTAGTGCTGTCAGTTCGTTAGTGTGGGTGTGAACACCATTCGCATTCCAAAGGAGAATGGATAAGGAGTCGGAAGAATCCACTTATGGATTTTGTTTAACGGGGATAAGGTAGGTATTACAAGACTTGTAAGAAGGGAAATAAGAGCGGTAATTAGGGTTCTGAACTCTGTAAGGAATGAGGTTAAAAGGCTGGTGAGATCTGAACAGCTTGAAAGTGGCGGGATATGCGAGATGTGTGGTTGAGGATGGGATTGAGTTTGCTGGTTGCTGGGATGAGCGGAGTGCTGGGAAAGAAGAACTTGCGGAGGAGGAGTGGGCAATGCCTGTGACTGCTCTCTGTTCCGAACTGCGTCAGCAAAAGAGACTGAAGGCCTCAAACTTCTGGTGAGGGCACTTCTTGGGCTACCTGTGGCTGGTGTTTCTTCTTCAGGATGACGACGTTGTTCACTTCTGGACTTCAGATTCTATAAGCCTCACAGCCTTTATAGTTTGCCGGGTGGCCTTGCTGACAGAGCACGCATACAGCAGGTGATTTTAGGGGCTTCTTGCACAATTCGCTTTTGTGCTGCCCACTGCACTTTACACACCGGGGAGGGTGGTAGCAGTATGATTTTGTATGCCCATATGCCTGGCAATTATGGCATTGGACGATGTTTCGTTTCGGATAAGGCTTTTCGACCTGTACTCTTGTGTAGTATAAGTGGTTAAGCTCGTAGATTTTCTCCACTCCAGCTGTTCGCTCTAGGTCGACAAAGAATAAGGGCATTGGTTTCTTGATACTTGTATCATATTCTTGTCTTTCCTCACGGAGGACATTCGTAATTTGGCGAACCTTGTATCCTAAACTTATCAGCTCCTTTTCTATCTCGTCCGCTGGTGTTGTGGGATGAAGGTTTCTAATCACCACCCGCAGCGATCTTTCTTGCTTTAGTTGGTAGGTATGAAAATCAGCCTTGGTTTCTTCTAGGTATTTTATAATTGCTCGGTATGTGTCAGGAGTGTCCGGAGAAACTTTTGTGTCCCGAGATCGATTGAGGCAAGTATATTTGCCTGTACCTACAATTTTGCTCAATTGAGTACATAGTAATTTGAAATTACTAATGTTGCGAACGAATATCGCTGGTGGCTTGGGCTGTGTGGGTGTTGTTGTAGAGTCCATGTCCTCTACCTCAATATTTTTCAACACCTTGTAACTATTGGGTGTGAAAAAGGGAGACTCGTGAGTTATTGTTGTTTGTTTTGATGTGCTGGGTTGTGATAGTATCTCTTCCATAGAGCTTTCTAATCTAGAGCTGGGTGCTGAAGAATTGACTGGGATAGTTCGATTAGATCGCCGCGGCTTACGTTTGACTGGTGACATAGTGGGCGTAGGTCCCAATTATCTTGAGCGTTTTTTCTTATTTTCAGATATAACCTGTTGGTAGAAACGCATGTTTCATATTCGGGTTTGTTTTTATTAGTAAAAAAGAAGTACGTAGCGCCGGTGGGATTCAAGCTCACAACTCCCTTGGTGAGTCACGGGTCTTGGCTCTGAGCCACCAGACCGATTGGCTCAGAGAACTATCGTTAGTGAACGATCGGTGAACGTCTGGCAAGGCGTTCCAATATGGCCGACTACTCAGTCCGATATCACTTATTACACTTCACCTAAATATAATAAGCAATTTACTCACTCTTGAGGGCTCCCTCGTGGCCAGCTCCCTCAAGTTGCCTGCTGGAACAATTTTGTAACTGAACTATGGTCTATAGACAGTAGTATATAGTATTTGAATGACGAGCGAAGTAGCGAGATGTTCTAGAAGGTAGCGCATGCGCAAAAACTGTATTTATTTAAAATTATTCTTTATCCACCAACAGTTGATTGAATTTACGTTTTCTTGTTGTTAGTTGTACTTTCTGATCTAGGCAAGTGGCAACATATTATTTTGTCCATTTTTGTAGGTTATAAATTGTTTAGGTCATAGCCATTTAAACGTATTACATTTAAATATATATATGTGTATAGAGAGAGAGAGAGAGAGAAAGATATGTATAAATTTATTAATTACCTACAGCTAACGGGGCCTCCAGACCCTATTTTATCTAGGGTGGTATATGTTGTTTTGTTTGCGCTATCCTCGGCCCTGCTCTCCAATGCTTGGTGTTTTGTTCGGAGTGGCTTCAGACCTCATCAATGCAACACGTTGTGCTCTCAATAAAAGTAAGATATTAGTGTTTATTTTAGAGTTGTTTACAGACATCATAAGCTACCAATTCCCTTTGAATATTCACCTTATTCATCCCTAAACATCTTCCGACCAATGATTTCCCCAGTTAGGAGACGAGGCACCATATATTGAGGAATATATGAGATATAGCGTGTCAGTTTTACATTCTATAACTTTTTTACTGTTGCATCATTCAATTTCATACAGCATAATTACTCTTGAACCTGCACGAAAACATTATTTATTGATTGGTCGGCCGGGCCGGAAGAGACACGTAAATGTTTATTAAATGTAGGTTGCTAAAATTTGTGTAGTACCTACAGAAAATTAAACGATTCTTGGAGAATAGTTCGAAGAAAAATTATTACTGGAAGATAAACTTGAACATAAAATTAGATCAGCTTGAGAAACATTATATATTTTTAGGTCACAGATTTTCCTATTCTGTATATATATATATATATATATATATATATATATATATATATATATATATACATATATATTATTATTTATTGGCGTAATGATCATACTATTATTATCTTAAATACCTAATTCTTGTGAATATCCTTTCTGTGTTTAATCTGGTATTTAATCGAGTATTATAATGATTTTTCTAATATCTGTTTTTCAGTTCCAACCTATCGGAGAATCGTCAATGATACAGTCACCACTGAACATCTTCGGAGCTGCTTAAGCAGAAATCGTTAACTATTATCTGTTATAAAGTGAAAAGGGGGTGGGAGAGAGGGCTGGCCCGCCGATTTTATCCTAGCTTACGACCGATAGGGGATGTTCAACAGTGATTATTACCTTATCTAACTTCGCCAACTTAGCTTGACTAATGACCATCTTTCTTCTTAATCGATTAACAACTTGCCTTTGTTGGCACCCTTATCTTCAAAATTTCTTCTCCCGTATATATATATATATATATATATAGAGAGAGAGAGAGAGAGAGAGACCCAAATGTTTAAATTAATATGTGTGGAAGTATGGTCGTCTTGGGTTTTTAGAAAAATGGGGTTTTTGATAGTTACCAATTACGCTTAAGTCACCACCTATCAAAATTAATTAATGTATACACTTAACTTTATTCATTTACATTTCCATACTAATTGTGACTATCCTAGTAATTATTAAATCCTAACTATACATTTTGAGATTTAAAATGAGTTTAAAATATATATTCAATCGGAACAGATTCAATATTTATTCTTAAATATACTTTTATAGTAAAAACGTACATGATTATGTGGTCATTATTAAATAAGCAGCTTAGAGGATAACTTTATTTGCAATTGATATGTATTTATTCAATTCCCATAACTATTGCTGCTATTGATATGTCACAGAATGAAGCATGTTATCCATCACAGTTAGACAGGTCATATTCAATGGGTATATAAATGCATATATATTTTCAACTACAGGTATTCAGAGTAGCACATAAATTGGAATTAAGAAAGAAAAAAGAAACAAGAAGATAAAAAGAACTATATCATTTCATGTAGTTCCGCCCAAAGGAAAAGGAAGTAGAACAAAGAAAAAAGAAAAAAGAACAACTATGTATTTATTGCTGGGAACGCTGTAAAGAAACCTCAAGACGGCACCGCCCCAAGGTATATTTCATATTTATACTCAGTCGGTGTTGGCACTTGTTTCAAGCGTTCACTCTATCATTGGCGATCTGTTCTATAGCTACACATCAATAAGCACTTGATAAAAAAAATTCTCCGATAAAAAAGAGACAGACAGAGAGAGAGAAAAAGAGAGAGAGAATTTTCACAGATTTTAATGTGTTTTTTAAAAACAATATTTCATTTCTTTGTACATTTGGTATTTGTAGAAAAAGCGACTTTTGCTGACTGATATAAATTAATGAACTATTTTTCATGAAGAATAAGTAGTAGTTTTATTTTTTTACAATCATAATATTTTGAAGGAGCTCACAGAATATACCTTGAGATTGTCTCTTTATTTTCAACATATTAATTTTTGTTTATATCTATTTTTAAAAAATTGAATTTCTTTGTAATCTGTCATAAAAATTTAGTTCGTTAAATGGATATGAAATCTATATTAATTGTCCGCTGGTCGTTAGATTATTTATTATTATATTATATGTGTTAGCGATTTTATAAATTAGGTATTTTAAATATGAAATTGAAGCCAGTTGGGATCAAATACAAGCTGAAAACAATACTGCCTTATAAGGCCTTGTTTTAGAGGCAAAAAGGAGTATTGAAATATAAAAGCCTTAATTACCTACGCAAATGGCAAGGCACACATCGGTAGAAACATGGAACATTTAAATTTTTAAACATATACAGGATCAAAGACATGGTTCAGGTCAGAAAATGTTTGAATATTGGAAGTTCATAGTCATTGCCGCAATCTAACTGTAACTGCAGACAGTAGCATTTGGAAAACAGACGTCTGATGCCCAATCCTAGATAGGCAGAGCAAGAAGCTATGTGGGAAGGGGGAGTTGTATTTAGTAAATAGTAATTAATAATGAGCATTTGGTCAAGCCGGACCATTCATTCATTCAAGAGAGAGCAGTGGGCGAGCCTATTCATTAAGGGTGATATGCGAAGCGTCACTAGTGAGGCGAGTTATATGGCCGCATATAGACTTCAGCCATGTTATCTGTCTAAAGCATCATTTAAATGATTCGTTTTTCCATCGGTACTTCATTTATGAAGTTTGTACGCGTTGGTTTGCTGCGCATCCACTGTTGACTAATAGAAAACATAGTTTTGTTATGGAGATTATAAATACATGGAAAACGCTGGGGTAGTAAACTTATTCGTATTTCAAAAGGGGTTAAACACTGGGTTAGTTAGGTGCTCCAACGAGTCAAAAAACTTGATGTTTCTCCGGTAGACGAACTCAACCACCAACGGCACACCAAAAAATGGATGCAGGTCGGCGTTCTTTAACATCTCGAGAGAAGTATGTCTGACCACTTTTCTCATGAACCCATTCTGAAATTGTTGAGAATTTCAGCTGTATTTCAGTCAAGTGAGTATGTAGTGGGGCACCGTACAGCAGAGCTGGCCGGAGGATACATTAATATATCACCAGTTTGAGACGTATTTGGGCGAAGTTATCAAGTGCGAAAGCCGGTAAGACCTGCGTCGTACTTTTTCTATTTTGTTACTAACAAGGGTAGAGTAGCACATAATAATTTTTCTTTTTTTAATATACATTACGATGCTGTAGTAATTATATCGCGTAGGAAAAAATAAATAACAATAATAATTATTGTTTATGTGGTAATAATACTTATAATGTAACATTAACATACATAAATACAATATATTATTTATTAATTTTAGTTATTTTAATAATAAAAATTCCGTTTATCCATTAATCCTGGGTGCCAAAGAGAAAGACTCCATTTCGATTCATGTACACAGCAGTTGTCTGACACCTTTTGTATGTATGTATGTATGTATGTATATTCAAAGATAGCGATTGTAAAAATGACTCAACCGACCAGAAATTTAGCGAACTAAGCCTAGACGTGGAGCACAACTCAATTAGTTTTTGATTGATTTACTATAAAAACAAATATATAGAACAAATTAAACATAAAAAAGTCTAAGCTATTTTTGAAACTTTTATGATTCTGTAAGTACTGAACTAGGATGACATAAAGAATTTAAGGTCATTTTTCACATCTCTAAGATCACGTAAAAGATGGTAACGCAAAAAGAATTTAAATGATGCTATTAAAAAAAAAAAAAAAAAAAAAGAGGATCTGTTTAAAAGGATATTTTAAGTGAACGAGATATTTTACGAAGCATTTTCGTCCTAAAATATCAAGAAAATTAATTAAATCATTTCACAAATATTTGAGATACTTACTTACCCACGTCGGCCTTAGTTATCCTTCACTCTCTACATTCCTTATTTATTCAATATCTTTGAAATAATGGAAAAAAAAAAACTCATCTTTGCATCAACCAGTTTAAATATATTATATATTGTAGCATACACGTTTCAAAATGATTTTTAAACTATTTATCTAAAGAAATACCCCCGTTTGGCAAGCCGTTTTAATGAAGCATTCCCTGAGTCACAATGCTATCGTGAATTTATCAGAAGGACTAGTCCCTGTATCAACAGCCAATTTGAGACTGCATTCTTACATCAAATCTAATTGTAAATAATTAATAATATATTATATACCTGGGGGGGTTGCCTGGTTAAATAATATTCACTAAGACACAGATTTCTGAATGGTGAAATGGTATAGATAAAATGAATGTTCATACAAATATAGTTAAGTGTAATTAGATACAATGGTTTCACTGTAGTGTACAATACTACATGAAATATAGATTTACCGTATGAATCTTTAAGGCGTAGTCGATACAGATAAACCTAGGATACTTTCTCTGTACTGCGGAAGAGGTGGCTATATATATAATTACCACATGTGTCCTGTTTTTGCCAAAACGTTTTTATTGTTTAATTAATAATAAAATGCTTGACTTTCGGTTTTTTTCTGAAAGCTATTGCTACGTAAACAAGGTATTCTAGAAACCTTAGTGAACATGGCAGAACATGGCAAACTATGAAAATTCCCACCTAATAATAAAAATAGAGAGAACGTTTTTCGAGCAGAGAAATGCTCCCTGCAATTCGGTCTCCAGTTAGACTTCACGATAGCTACTCCTAAAATGTCAGGTAACCTTTGCAGCACTAGAAGACACCGCTGCGAAGTAACCACAAGTAATCTAAAACCCACTAAAACAACGGGCCTTAAGTTCATATCAATTTACAGTCAGGCTAGATTAGATATCTTATATTTTGCCAAAACTAAAAATATACCAGTGATTTGCCTAATTAACTTGAACATTTAGACTTCTGGTAATGATGAATATTTATTCGCCAACAAAATAGGACCCTGTGGTAATGACGCAAGAGTGACGAGCTTAACTAAAGATATGCTAGATAAAATACGATACTTATAATATTAAACACTGAGCTATCACACTGGGTACCACGTGGTACAACTTAAACTACCAATATATAATAAATAATATAACATAAATTATTACTTTAAAAATCCCGGTGTAGCAAACGGACTGTATAAATTCAACGACTTTAACTATTCAAGTGCAGGCAGAGAGCATATCACAAGAAATGTTACGCTTTGTTATTCTTGTAATGGATTTGTTATTTTGCATACTTAATAGGCCTTCCTATATATGATTCTTCATAACAAAGACTTTTGGCCTGCAAGAGAAACATAAATTCCAACCCCTGGGTGGATCAGATATGAAAAGGGATCCGGCCGGCCCTTACCATGAGTGCACTTATTGAACTTGTCTCTATTGGTCCAAACAACCAACTCCCTGGACCAAATTAGTCTCTGCAAAATGTCTGAAATGTGAAAATTTCAATGCCAAAAGCATGAGCATGAAAAGTGGAGATATATATTATAAGGATCTATTAACTAGTAAACCCCTAAAAACTCTTATAAATACCTTATTGATATATTATATACATCTGATTGTGATCTTGTACATATAAAAGTAATATTATATGTGATTTTTTGGCTTGGAGTAATCAGAACGTTCTTTATTTGTAAAATTGTAATTTTTTCATCCAGCATTAATAATGGAGCTTGTTATTTTGTATACTTTCTAGGTCTTCCTATATATGATTTTTCATAACATAGACTTTTGGCCTGCATGAGAAACATAAATTCCAATCCCTGGGTGCATCAGATATGAAAAGGGATCCGGCCGTTACCACGAGTGTACTTATTGTACTTGGTCCAAACAACCAGCTCCCTAGACCAAATTAGTCTTTATGTGGTGAACATTTCAATAGCAAAAGCACGAGCATGAAAAGTGGAGAGAAATATTATAAGGATCTATTAACTGGTAAACCCCTAAAAACTCTTATAAATACCTTATTGATATATTATATATATCTGATTGTGATTTTGTAGATATAAAAGTAATATTATATGTGATTTTTTGGCTTGGAGTAATCAGAACGTTCTTTATTTGTAAAATTGTAATTTTTTCATCCAGCATTAATAATGGAGCTTGTTGTTTTGTATACTTTCTAGGTCTTCCTATATATGATTTTTCATAACATAGACTTTTGGCCTGCAAGAGAAACATAAATTCCAATCCCTGGGTGCATCAGATATGAAAAGGGATCCGGCTGTTACCACGAGTGTACTTATTGTACTTGTCTCTATTGGTCCAAACAACCAGCTCCCTAGACCAAATTATGTGGTGTCTTTATGTGGTGAACATTTCAATAGCAAAAGCACGAGCATGAAAAGTGGAGAGAAATATCACATGGATCTACTAGCTAGTAAACCCCTAAAATCTCTTATAAATACCTTAAACTACCTTATAACTCTTAAATACTACTACTTAAAAAATACTACTCTTATAAATCTTAAAAGTTATTTAAGAGCTTATTCATATACCTTATACACAAATCCAACCCCTCAGGTCACTCTCATAAGAACATTCATACACACGGCGATACAAAATCGTCCTATGAGCTCCCATGGCCTTCAGGAAACCCTAAATGTAGATGGTTGAGAAATACGGGACGACGAAGCGCCTGATCGTTTGGCTTTATAGTAAAAACCAGAATGAGCCACAGACAATCGGGACATGGCAGCTGGGATAGTAGCCAGTGCAAATATTTATCTATATACAATAGATTGCTTGGTCACATCCACCTTAGGCAACGTGGAGGATTTCATGGGCGATTTTTACTGTAAGTTTAGGCAACGAAGGGGGGGGGGATGATATAGTTTTGAAATTTGTTAAAGTTGTTTGATGGGAGTGTCCTGTGTAACATACTAATTGTCCCCAACGGTGAGGGGTGAGGTCTCTGAGGGGTAGCGGTTTAAAGGTCAACTTTTTTTTTGGGGGGGGGGGAGATTTTTCTGAAATATCTGGCAAACTAGTGATTTCAGCAAACAATACTGTATATGCAATATTAAACAACATAAAATTGCCTATAAAAATATTTGTATTACCTGTTTTCATTGAGTATATGGTCAAAGAAATGGCGAGGGCTAAAAAACCGGGATTATCACAATTTTTGTGAAAGCTATTTCTGTATGAGAAAAAAAAAGAAAAAAATTATTATTGAACAAAGCAAAATATTCAAACAAATATACTAATACTAGTAAAGTGAAAAACATAGACTTTTGTTTATATACCGATATTCTATCATCATTAAAGGTAATCCTCTTCTCCTTCCTCCCCAAAATCAATGTCCAATTCTTCATTATCAAGAGACCATTGGTACATGTTCTATGAAAGCTCCCTCAAACAGGTGAGCGTGGCATCCAAAATTTCCGGTATCCACATCTTCCAACACACCCAGTTAAACGAGGGACAAAAAATGGATATTAGGATTCTGTCAGGAGGAGTTGAATGCAGGATTTTGGTGTTCTTAGAAGTTTTCATGGAAATGTTGAGTTTATAAGATCAAGGATTGTAGGCAATTTGCTGCTTGCAACTCATTCTATTGGATCAGCTACACTTACTTGTAAAATAATTTTTAAAGTAAAGTGCTTTTCTATCCAGTGATAAATACAAGTGCCCCCATGATAATTTTGTTATATGCAAATGATCAAAACTTTTAGGCAAAACATATTGTCGAGTCGACCCGAGGGGGTGCCTAATTACCCTAGCCCTAGTGACGAAGTGAGGGTTGATTAGGCTATGACCTGGACAATTGATTCATGACGGGTCTTACTACTGTACTATCTGACTCCATATCTGATAGGTATGTGCCCCGACAGTGTACTTTGTTCAGGAGAAGAGGTATAGGGTAGGTATTGTAGGTAATTTATGTGGTCTTGGAATGACCACGAATTCATACTAGGTATCTGAGGGTAGGTGAAAACCGTCCGGATCCCAAAGGCGGGTGTGAACCGGAGAGAGGCTGGATCACTGGGAGGAGACACTACTAGGTAAAGTTCGTAGGGCCCCAGGTGACCGTCGTCCGCAAGGAAGAAATGCCTTCCAAGGAGGATGAAGGCAGGGGTCAGACAAGGCCGGACTAAAACGTAGCGAGGCTAGGAAAGAGTGATGCAGAGTTTTCATAAATGAGAAGGCCAAATCTAGAAACATCAGTGCAGCTGCAAGTACCAGTCCAGAGAGCAGTAGGTAGAATGACTTATCGGCTAAAACTAGGGGGTATATATAGCCCCAAGTAGCCAATGAGGTGAGGTTTTATTCTGGCCAACCATATTGCAAGTCTGGATGAAGCTCGAATGTTCTAGACCAAGACTCAGCCCCTCTGAAGGGCCCAGGCCCCTTTTTACCTGATCCCTGCCTCTGAGCTGGTTTTGTAGCTGCCTCTTTTATTGTTTACAATATTTACACTGATATGATTTATGGGCTGGTAATATTATTTACATTTGCTTAAATCAATTCACAACATATTATAACCAATTTACAATATATATACAATAGAGTATAGGGTGATTTATCTTATGTCGTTAGCGGTCACTACACATATATTAAAATATACTATCTAGGGCCTCTATTATACCACCTTATATTATATTATGAATATTAAGAATTATATATCTTACAGTAATTTATGTAAAAATATAGATAATAACGCACAATTCCAATTGCAAATATGTTTTCATGTAAATGGTGAGTTTATAAGATCATCGATTGTAGGTACTTGGCTGCTTGCCACTCATTGTATTAGATCAGCTATACCTCTTTGTAAAAAAATTTTTAAATGAAGGGCTTTTCTATCCAGCGATAGATATAAGTGACTCCATGATAATTTTGTTATAAGCTAATAATCAAAACTTCCGGGGATAACATATATTAAAGTACACTATCTAGGGCCTGTATTAGACAGCTAACTCCTCTCTTAATCGGCTTTGCGCATTGCTACAACTTAATTTTCATTAGCAAACAACTAAAATCAAAGTTTTGATGCCTAATGGAACTATAACCAGATCTGTTGCATTATTCTAAGGGTAACTTGATTCCCGAACTTGCCCAAGCTAAGCTCCACAGCCGAGGCAGCGAGAGACGAGTTGTCCTTCCTATGAATGTATGTAAGACCGGGCCCTTTGAGCAGCGCCAACAGGCCCATCAAGCACTAGGAATGCTAAATTAAAATTTGTATTTTTAAAAATGACATGTCCCGGTGCACTAAAAAATCGGAATGTTTTTTTTCTTAAAACAGCACTCTCGACGTGTTTATTCATAAGGCTTGCCTGTTGGAATGTACTCTGCTTGTAAATTTTAGTAAAATGCATTAAATCAATCACTCCATGGATTTGAATCCTAAACGTTTTTGTTTTATATAAATTACGATGTCAATTGATTTTTTCGGGACATTCCATCAGTTTTAAAAATAAAACTGCTAACATTTATAAGTTATAATACTTAATATTTCATCTTGTTTTGAAAACCACCCTGGTGATGGAAAATCAGATTTTCAACAAATAAAATAATTGTAAATAGCTATTGTTGTACCGACTTCTAATAAATAGAAGTTCCCCTCTCCTCGTACCAGCACACACCCACCTACGTTTTCATATTCTAATAATAAAAACCATAGGTGTCAGATAGAGAGGGAGAACTGGTTCACGACCCAGCTTAAGCTCACTAGAGAGCGCGGGTCTAGTGCCCTGCCTATATAAGGCCTAAATTCGGCTTGCTGATCTATATGAACCATGGCTTTTTTATGCAACTACATCTGCACCTAACCTCGCTGTGTTTTAGTCCGACGTTATCAGACCTCACACCTTCTCTGCCTTCGTCTTGCTAATAAAAGGAATGAGTTCCATGCGGATGACGGTCTCAGGGGCCTGTATTATATATACTATATTGTATATATATTGTAAATTGGTTATAATATGTTGTAAAGTGATTTAAACAAATGTAAATAATATTACCAGCACATAAATCATATCAGTGTAAATATTGTAAACAATAAAAGAGGCAGCTACAAAACCAGCTCAGAGGCAGGGATCAGGTAAAAAGGGGCCTGGGCCCTTCAGAGGGGCTGAGTCTTGGTCTAGAACATTCGAGCTTCATCCAGACTAGCAATACGGTTGGCCAGAATAAAACCTCGCCTCATTAGCTACTCGGGGCTATATATACCCTCTAGTTTTAGCCGATAAGTCATTCTACCTACTGCTCTCTGGACTGGTACTTGCAGCTGCACTGATGTTTCTAGATTTGGCCTTCTCATTTATGAAAACTCTGCATCACTCTTTCCTAACCTCACTACGTTTTAGTCCGGCCTTGTCTGACCCCTGCCTTCATCCTCCTTGGAAGGCATTTCTTCCTTGCGGACGACGGTCTCAGGGGCCCTACAAACGTTACCTAGTAGCATCTCTCCCAGGGATCCAGTCTGTCTCTCTCCGGTTTACACTCACCTTTGGGATCCAGACGGTTTTCGCCTACCCTTAGATACCGAGTGTGAATTCGTTCATTCCATGACCATATAAACTACCTATAATACCGATCCTGTTCCTCTTCTCCTGACATAGTGCACTGTCGGGGCACATACCTATCAGATATGGAGTCAGATAGCTCAGCAGTAACACCCTTTATGAAGCAATCGTCCAGGTTATAGCCTATTCAACTCTGACACCGTCACTAGGGTTAGGGTAACTAGGCCCCCCTCGTGACGACCCAACATTCCTCATTAAGAATTATTCCTGTAATACCTACCCTGTACTTCCTCTCCTGTACACTGCCGGGGCACTCCTTCTAAGATATTATAGAGTCAGATCAATACGAATAACGCTGCCTGCCAACTAGGCCGCCAGCAAAGGTTAAAGACCACAGGATTACCCATACTATCTCTTTCTTGACGTCCGGCTGGCAGAGGCAGGGTCAAAGAGCCCCTAGACCGTGGCGGGCGTCCCCCTCGGCCAGACAGCTAAGATATTGAATTAAAAAAAATCAAGTCAAGTGTTATCCAATAGACGATTGGTGGCGTAATGATTATATTGACACTTATTATGACTTTTTAGGTTAGTCATTTTTTATATTTCTCATTTCATTTTTTCACACAGAATTCATTTCTTTTCAAGACCAATACATATAGAATGACATCAAATGTGTGGCTTAGTGTTATTATTTCACAACCAGGTATTCCTTCCGGGCATAAAAAGTAAAATAAATTAAAATTCTTTATAAATAAATTATTTGATGTTCGCTACATTGAATTAGCTTGCCCAAACGGAGGCTATACTGTAATATTAGTTTAATCACGCCATTTCAATTTGGCGTCCGTCCAAGTGGTCTATTTGACTGGAGACTCCAACCATTCATTATATTTACATTTTTATAATAATTAATTAGGTGCATCGATTGGCCTTCCTGAAAAGGGACTTTATATTTCGTTATTTTAAAATTGTATTAATTTAGGTATGTTTCGATATTTGACAATTATACACAATATTGTTTTATAACATTTGTCGTGTTTTATCCATAAGTTGTAAATTGTTGTATTGTATATTGCATTTTCTAGCGTAAAAATGGAATTCGAGCTGCCTAAAGCATCATTGACGTATTTATTTAGCCGTAGCCAAAAAAGTTGCTCATTTGTGTCAAAAAAGAGTCTTTTTCAATTATGTCACACATATACCGTTTACTATTCGTGATTGTTTATGAAACTCACGCGTCGCATTCCACTCATTCCCTTCCAACTCTCTTTATTTCTTTCATGCATATATTTGTGTAGGTCACCGAGCGCTCTTTATCGGCAACCTCTACAACCAATCTCCAAACAGCTCAATAAAATACACCTAACGCTAACAAGCTCAAAGATGGCAAATTAAACCCTATTGCCTTTGCAATGTTTATTGACCATAAGTGAAATAACTGTCCAACATTTTTGAGAATTTCAGTATGAATACCAGTTTGTCTGTAAACATTACATACGAGGGTGGTCTGAAAAGTTTCCGACCTAACAAAGCTTTTATTTTAGCTTTTATTTATTTATTATCATCTTCATGTTGAGGTCGGAAACTTTTCAGACTCCTGTGTAGATACAAATTAATTCATATTTTTGTGAAAAATCGAAAAAATCTTTAATGTAAGGAAAAAAATGGTTTGCATTATGATCTTAAGATTGACTTATAGTTGCAGACATTTATTTTATTTAAAAAATACAATTAATGGCGAAAATGAGATCATTATCGTAATCATACCTGTGGCGGTATAAAAGGTATCAAATTTTAAATAAAAAAAATTGCTTTTCCTTTATGAGCTTTGTTGTAGACCATGGATCAAAGCACCATGTCCCGCCGGAGAAGACAGAGAGATTCGGCACCCTTTCATCTATCGACACCTTTCATCACGCCCCTTCGGTCCCTTTGCCCGATTTCAGATGAAATGGTCTGTTAGTCTTTCACTGCGACACCACAGCGTTTCAATACCTTCCTCTGACGGAAATCACAATGGACACTCCATTAATTCAATATATTTCCCATTGTTCTTCTTTGAGCATGGCAAGGTAATTAATTAGCCCATGGTGGAATGGAATGAAAAAGTATACTTTATTCTGGGAAATAGTCCTCTAAGAATAACAAGGAGGGGCAAATGCCTAGCTAGAGGGAAATACATAACATTACACAGATGTCATAAGCTTATAAATAATAAATGGGCTATATACATATGAGATTACTGCAAAGAACCAACACAAAAATATTCAAACAAAAAAGAAATGATAAGAAATGAAGATAATTAAATAAAGAAAACATAGGAATTATAACAAGGGGTGAAAGAGAATAGAAGGCTACTAAGATAAATAAAAAATAAATAAACAGAATCATTTTTTAAATAGTAAAATTCTTTGATAAAATTACAATCTGCCTCATAGGGAAATAAGTAATTGCGATAAATGTTCACATTCATACCATATTTAAAAACAGCCCAGAGACCTCCCGAATCCACATGGTTGTCACCTCCCTGGCATGCGAAAGAGGAAGCGGAGTCTTGGGAAGTCCCCCACGCTCCCACGTCAGCCACCGGATACGATCTGGTGGAGGTTGATCAAGAGGGTGAGAGGCACAGACGCTCAGGGCATAATTGGAGACATGGACCATGGCGAAGTATCACACTGTCGCGTATTTACAGCGGGTCACGAGGCCTTTCCAGCTTTAGTCTCTGAGGAGACACATTATAAGGATGTTTGGCACAGTATAATGATTGTGGGTCGTTGAATAGGTTTCGATAAATTCTCATGGACTTGGAAGGGATGACTTCAAGATACATGTTAATAAAATCGTTATGAAAGGTTTTGTTGCAGGCGTATTAAGGGACATCAACTATTGTTCTCATGCATTTTAATTGAATGAATTGAAAACGCTAGATACTCGACCTTTTTGTTCTCCCCCATAGCTCTATTACGTAATTCCTGATTCCGTCTCTCCAGAAAATAACTCTTTAGATTAGTAATTTATTTTCTATTGACAGATGGCACGTCCTTCGAAGTAGTCTTTACATTCGCCCAAAGCGTCTGTTTAGTTCTAGTCTTTTTAGCCTTGTGTGGGTTCCATGTCAGACGGAAGCCTAAACACCGTCTCGGATACAGGAAGAGGAATGGAATTTCAAAAAAACTAGTGGACAAGATTTGGGGCAGAGGCTGAAAATAATCTAGGCATTGAAATTGTTAAAACACAGAATACAAATTTTGGACAAATCTAAACTGCAATGTCATACTTAATTTTTTGAAATCAAATTGCTATATGTGATTTATTAAACCTTTTTGCCTGATTATTCAACCTATTAAGCCTCTGAAAACTTATTTTTCAAAAAAAAAAAAAATAATAAAATAAAAGTCTCATTGATCATAAATAAATTCAGAGGTGTGACTTTCGAAAGTTCAAAAGTTAAATAGTTGAATTACTTTCAACTTTATACAACAATACATAATTAGATATATTTTTAGGAAGGAAACGCATGACATTAACATTTTATTTGCTGGGTAAAGTTCAGATTTCTTGCAAGTAAAAATACTAGATAATTATATTTTTAAATAGGAACTGCTATTTTTCGATTATGGGGCTAGCAGTTGTAGTCGGTAATCCATCACTTGCGCTACAGTATCTTGTTATTGCTTGTAGGAAGTTGTATAGCTTCTGCTACTCAGCGCTAATCTATAGATTACCTTTTATTAATTGTCTTTGCTCTTTTGCGGTGACTGTAAGGAAATCTTCGATTCTTCCCCTTTCTTTGTTTAAAAAAACTCCTTCCAATTTTCGTACCAAAGGACATTTTTGGTTAATATTCCATTGGTCATAGCTCAGAACAAGCATAACTTTCTTCTATAGTGACAGAATCCCGTCTGTATATCCCATAGTGAACAAGTAAAGAAGTCTTCCATTCTCAAGGTAAGAGGTTTGATCGAAAAGTAACGAGAATTTTATGATTTCGCGAGGGTTATGAATCCGATGGTAAATTTTTTAAAAATCATATTGGTACGCATGTCTCTGAAATACGTTGCAATTTTTTAGTATCAGTCGCTAAGGCTATACGTGTTTTGGTGTTCTCGGCGATTTTTAGTTTCGAAAAAAAATGATCAAAGAATTTGTATTCAATTGAAAAATCGTATACTGCATAATTTGGTACATTGTTTGGCAGACCACGTATTTTTATGATGAATTTTTGAATTATACCTACTGCGACGACATCACCCAAATTTGTATGTCATAAAATGGGCTAGCTGTAATAACTTTATTTATTTTATGTATATGTAGACCCCAGATTGGAATGGCTATTACTATTAAACATTATTACTACTATCTACTATTAAACATGTTCGGAAAAATTTTGAATCTGCCTGTCAGTACTTTATAAGATTTTGACCATAAAAATAATCCAATCGATCTAAAAGTTCAATGGATTACCCCCCGATCGAAAATGAAAATGTTTTGGTGGGCTTATGGCTTCATTATGATGAAAAAAAAATTAAATGTCAGCCCTGAATGTATTATATCTTCATTACTGGATCTAAGGTAACTTTTCAGTAATACGAAAATGGTTTGAAATATTTAAAAATATGTTTGCTGCCTATAATCGAAATTTAATTGCGTTCTAGGTGATTTAAATTTCTTTTTATGGTTTCCGGAGTCAGCAAAAAATGGAGTCTTCATTAAAAACACGTAGTAATTTTTTCACAATTGTTCAATAAATATTCAAAAAATCACACGAAATTAGGCCTCACTACGTCCTTTTACAATTTCCTTTTTGTAATGAAAATATACTTTTATAAAGTACTAATAATATAATATTATTGTTAAGAGTAACCCTAAAAAAGAGGCACTTGAATATTGATAATTACATTATTTTTCCATAATAAAAAAGCCTCTTCCAAAATATCTTTTATTATTGATATTTCAATAAAAACGTTTACGATTCAACATAGACAGGTTGCCATTTCGGTATATAACAATGAATTGATATTGATTTAAACATACTATCATTCACAGTCCTGAGGATGACTGAATATTCCAAACGTCAACTACTTGACCAAATACAAACAGTAGAAGCTATTTCAATAGGACTAATTTTTACATAATATAAATATTAATAATATAGCAATATTAAAAAATATTTCAAAACATTTAAAAAAAATTATGACCTCTGCTGTTGTCTTTAAATGTCTTTTAAACTATAATTGTATTGTAAATACCAGAGCGGTGTGATAGACTATGCGATATACATGGTCAGACGTAGGCTTTGCAATACGGTTAGCTCTTTGAGACCTTTCTTACCGGTTCTAAAGTAAAGCCTCACCCTTCGTGCCTGGAAGTTGTTTTGGCGTACAGCAACTCACTAAAAGAGATCTAACACGAGATGTGGCGACATATTAGATAAAGTGTAAATTAGCTGCTGCCTGGATCAGCCGACCGTGCTAAGGCCCAGCTTACCACCTGTCATCTTTTATCTTATCATTAGACGATTCCCAGATAGGGGTGACTTAGCATCCCTTTATACCGCGTAGTTTATTTTCCTAGTTTTCTAATAGTCACTTTGATCAAACACGACGAATAACAACAATGTATGAACAAACGAATTGGTTTAAATAAAACAAAAGTTATGATACACAATTCAATTTAAAAAGGAAATAATTATTAGTACTCACAGATGGGTTTTTATCAACATTAAAAATAATGAAAAAAAATACTTGGGTTCTTATGTTCCGGGAGTGGACTGAGGAATTACTAACGCCTGCGAACATGGTCGACTTACAAACTATAAGACATGATCAGCAAAAAACTAATTGTAAGCTCAAATCAGAGGTAAAGAAGAAAACGTTGTGACACGTAAGTACAGCGGCGAGTACCAGTACCGAAGCTCGAGTGGAACTTAATGCTGGTCAGCCCAAAATCAGGAATAATATAGCCAGGCGATCCTTTATTTACAAAGTTGGTTTTAAGACAAAATATTATTATTTACATTGTAATATTTCTATTTGATATATTAGGCAGAATATAGTTTACGTTATATTATTGTAATATAATATTTTCCTTGTTGTATCAGAGTATAGGAAAACTCCGTAGGTATCAGAATTGCGATCAAGTCCTTTCAATACATAGTTACTGTGTGAACATGTGTATACTCCTTGTGGTCAAGTTGTGTTTAGAGTCTGTGGTATCACAAAGAAAGTCGTTTGAGTGTGTCCGATCGGTTGATTGTACACTTCTTAATATGATTAAACCGAACTCAGTATTTTAGTTTCGCTTGTAAGAGGAATGAAGAACTCTTTTATATGAAGATCATGAAGGTAAGAGTCACCTCTCTATTTATTAGGTTTAGTCGTGATCACCAGATAATTCACGTTAATATATTTAATTTGCTTTTGTTTATGATTTTTTCGTATGTCGTTAATGCACTAATTTTCGATTATCATGCCTATTATTAATTATTGTTCATCACGCAATCGTAGACTACCCAAAGGTCTGAATCATCTGAGCCTCTGAGTAAATATTCTTCATTACCAGCAGTCAAATTATCTTTTATGTTACTTAAATATCTTATCGCGCGTACCGGGTAAATTTAATGATGCTATAAATTATTAATAGATTCCATTTCATTTAATATAATAATAAGCCAACATTAGAATTGTAAAGGAAATTTCCTCGAAGGTTTATTTGATACCTTTTGTCAAAACGTGTACTGAACCGCCGTATATCAATTATTACAACAAATAAGATTATATACACAGGGGTCTGTTATTAGCAAAGATATTAACAATAGCCACATATTATTGAACAAGGCTTATGACATAGGAGTTCTAGAAACTCCATTAGAAACTAAAAACAAATGGTTCATAGATATGTAAAAAATAAATTAGTTAGCGATGTTGAATAATATGAACTCAATTGGAAAAAAGTAACAAAGAATTATAAAATCAATGTGTATGGCAATGATGGTGGAGCTTGGCACATAAGTGAGCCTTAGTGTCCCTCTAGAGCGTTTTTTACTATGTGAAAACCTTTACCAACCGAACATCCATTCATTAAAAAAAAGCTTTTATGTTGTATAACTCATATTGTTTATGTCACATATTGCCTGTATACTTTTAATTAGTAAAAGCACTAATATGACTCATAATTCATTGAAGTATTAAAATACGTAGCTTTTATCACAAAACGACATAATTGAAAAGGATTATTATTTCTAATTAAGGTAATTGTAAGTATTGCTATTTACTTCCTGAAAGTAAAAAAAATGTAACAATAACTAGGTATCATAAATATATATATATATTTATATAAATATATATAAATTCTCATGGTCCTCACGCACCCTACCGTAACGGGAAAAGAATGGGAAAAAGTAATCTCACATGGACTTCGTGCTTTGAATCTAGAATCGCTGAGAAGACGGGGGGGGGGGGAATCACCTGCTTTCACTGTGCAACTATTTATTCAAATAATCAATCTTTAATGTCAAAAAATCGTATCGGGAAGTGTCCTCGATTTTTTTTTTATCTCAGGCGTTAATCGGAAAATGGTGATTTCCACCGTTGCTACTCAGTCGATAAAAGAGCTTATATTCAGCGTGGCTGGATCCAAGTCAGTGTAAGTCATTCCTCCCGGCTGTATTTCTTGCCTCTTCATCCATCACTAGACATTTCAATACTGGCCTATCATCCAGCTGCCTATTTCAGAGATTTATGGCTCAGGGCTTTTCCCCAGTTCTAGTGACCAATGGCTTAGCTACCTTCATAAATTCTTTGTAATGTATATATATATTCCCTGGGTATCCTTGCCTGCAGTATATACTTTTTTTTCTCTTGTATATAAAGATTTTCCAAATAAAAAATTACAATTTTCTTGAACATTATTATTAATTTGGATAAAATTATCCCAGACCAAAGGAAAGAACGGAAACCACGTAGATCTTTCCCGCTTCACTCTCCACCCGTTTAACTTATTTTTTTTGTTAATTTAAAAACCCCTTTATTGATCAAAAGTTTAACAATTTACAAATTCTCAATTTACAGTTTTCTCCTCTTACTGCATATCGGCGTATGCATTCAATGGGTAGAATTACAATAATAATTTTCTATTTGAAGTTAAAATTACAAATCACTGGGTACAGGACTAGGTGATGGGGCTCACCTTCAGATTACAATGTGGGAACTACAAACTAAACTAAGACTAAAGCGTTCCAGCCGCGAAATTTTTTTTTTTTTTTTATTTCAAAACCTCAAAACATAATACAATGAACAAACAATTTTTATAGAGTTACAAGTTGCTCCTCGTACTGCGATGCACTGATGCATTCGAAGGAGGGCATAATATAAATACATTCAATCTGTAGTATAAAAAGTCATAACCATATCCACAACACTAGGTGATGAGGCTCACCTTCAGCTTGTTACCGGCACTAAACACTAAAAACAAACAAAACAAAACTAACTAAAACCTATACCTAGAACCTAAGACTATATATAATAAGTGTTCCAGCCGCGACAGCGTCCTGCCATCGATGGGGGAACGGAGCGGGGGTTATCGTGTTAAACATCGGGTTTGTCAAGTATTGCAGGGAGTCGAAAAATTTGATAAGTCTACGTTGGATGAATATGAACGTTTCACCTTGTCACTGTTATATCTTTAACCCCTCGACATGGGGAGTGTAGTAGGCCAACTGTCCGCATGCCATAAACCCCTCTTCTGATGTAGGCCGACCGATGTACCTACCCCATCTGTTAGGGTATGGGTCTCAACAGATGGTGTGAAAAGGCATACAAAGGGCCATAAAGAAAAAAAAACCTTCAGTTGAAACTAGGTAGATGCGGTCCAAGACAAGAAAATATATACGTTGGAACGAGAATTGGGCGGGGGTTCCCACATAGTAATCTGAAGGTGAGCCCCATCTTTTCCCAGTGATTTGTAATTTTAACTTCAAATAGAAAATTGTTATTGTAATTCTACCCTCCTTTGAATGCATACGCAGATATGCAGTAACAGGAGAAGACTGTAAATCGAGACTTTGTAAATTGTAAAACTTTTGATCAATAAAGGGGTTTTGAAAAAAAAAAAAAATATTTAAGCTTATTGGTAGCTAGTAAAATAGATGTAATCTGTTCATCTTTTAAAATTAATAGTAAAATCAGTCATTCCTCGTCAAAACATTTTAACCTTTTGATGTTTTTGGTTAATGAAATATTTTGTCTATAAATTTCTATTTTACCATTGAATTCTTTCATTTCGATCACCACGTTAATTTATTAAGGTGAATTTCTTTTCGTTTAGATTCAATTGGGACCAACAGTAAGTGAATTAAATATTTAAGTAATTAAGGTATAATTTTCTACAGCTTTACACTAATGCAATACGCTTGAGGGATCAAATCTGTCATTTGTTGAATAATTAGATGGCATCCCTAAAAATTAAAAATTGTGATTGTTCAACTAGCATGTAACAGCGTAACAGCGTGGTGTTTGTGCGTAAGTCAGGTAAATAGATAAACGGGTATTTGTATCCTTAGAAAAGATACATCCTTTATATATTGCCTTACAGTTTTATATATACCGATACTGTTGCGTATCAGATAGATATAGTGTATCGATACGAGCAGAGGTATTCATCCGTAAATAAAAATATATTAATTAAACGGATCCAACCATTCCCCGAACGTAGCATCACGAAGACCAAAGACAGGAAAAGTGAGCCAAAGACGCTCAGTACATGACTGGTAATAGTGTAACCCTATGGCACAATTTACTATTTTCAATAAATCGCTAGGCCAATATAATTTTTAAAATTTTTAATTTTTTTCTCTGTTATGCTATCAATTTTGGTATGAACAACAAAAGATTGTGATAAATTTAGAAGATATCATTCGCAGGTGTGTTACTATATTGTGGTAAGTAACCCTATATTGGTAAATCTTGAATTTAAAACAAAAATGGTAAGTCAATATGACCTGACAATAAGTAATATGAATTTTTGTATTACTATTTGGAAAACAAAACTCACGAAATATATGCTAGAATATTTATTACTTGTAACGATTTTCTTTTTTATACACAGTCACAATTCGTAAAATATATGTAATAAAATACAAAATATCAGAAAACATAAAATTACATATGAAATTATAGAATATAAAAAATACCTATTAAAAGTTACAAATAAAAAAAGGAATAAATAATTATGACGAGTGTTATAGGAACTTTCATTACTTTTTATTTTTCAACAGACTCTGAATAATGAAAAATCACAAAACAGGAAATAAACCAAAAAAGTCTATATGAAGTTACAAACTATATGGAATTGAAAAATATCACACAAATATGTTTAGTCTCTTAACAATAAGTGCATAAATTGTCACTCAGGTCACATTTCATTCGGGTTTCTTATTCTTGTTTAGGAAAAACCACTCCTGTATTGGTCAGTTACATGTTGGTGGTCCAAAATCTAATAACCTATACAGAAATGCCCCTCACTTGAGTAGAACCGTGTTGTTGACAGCTTGACTGACACTGGGAAGAATAGTATCTGAAGTCTGGTCGGGGGAATCCTAGAGGTGTACGTGCACTGCACCAATACAGATGACTAAGGTCAATCTGACCCCAGCCTTCGAGGGGTAGGTTTTATTGAATTACGTTATTGTTGTTATAAATAAGAAAATTTACGTTATATTATAAATAAGGCTGATCAAAAAGGTGAGCCCCGCCACCTTTATTAGTCAGTATAGTCCAGTCACGTATAATGTATATCATTATATTTGTTTATTCATTATATGATTTTTATAAAATAACAAAACCTGTATATAATGTAGCGATGCTACAGGAAATACAAAAATAATTTGTGAATAGATTCGCCTGAGAATCTATAATTATATCTGTACATTTAAAGGGGCTATGAAAGAAAAAAAAAAAAATTATATTATAAATAATAATCAACAACCAAGTGTCCCTGTTTGAATACTACTATTTCATAAAATATTATGTTTTTTACCCCTTAAATCCCTTAGACGTCTTATTCGCCCCAAGATGGATACGAAGTGATGACACCGTTATTAGAAATAATGCTCGAATTGTGCAACCACCCCCCTCCACCCTCCAGCTCCAGCAGAACAATAATTCCAGGGGTTTGGATCTACCCTGACAATACAGCCATTGTTTACCTTCCCTCCCGCGCTAATTAATGACTTCATTAAATATACTCTCCTGGATTCCATACCCCAGCTTTATCAGCTTATTATTGCCAACAGTGATTTACCATTCGTTGTTGACACCACTATTGAGCTTGTTCAAATCCACAAGTGCTGCAAGTTTATTATCTGTTTACACTAATGAGCCGATCCCGTTGATGATGGATCCTATTATATTTCAAATTAAAATTAATATAAGCTTACATACTATATTTATAATAAAAATAATAGTTTGCTACTGTTTTTATTACTTTAATGAAGCAAAACGTGCCCACGTTACCTTTATCCTTGGCCATAAGTCCTGCCCACTAGTTCTTTTATTTTTAATTCCATTCCTCTTTATGTATCCAAGGCAGAAAGGTATTTAGGCCTTTATCTCGACAGAAGAGTGACATGGAACCAACACGAAATAGAGCCATGAGGGACAGCAAAAAGTCAAATCCTTTGAATCGATAGTTACTGCCCCTTATTATATCAGCAACAAAACCCTTCATAGAGATCTTAATAAGATCTAACAACAACAAGTAATCTCTTCCAAGGTTATAAAATTCCATCCATACCTTTCCAGCCACCTTAATCCTGTCCTGATAAGACATTTAACTGCACCACACATCCCTAAAGCCTCCTGGTAGACTTACACAGCAGTAGTCTCGTGAACTGCTATAAATACGCGACAATGGGACTCCAATCATGTCTTGAGCGTCTGTGGCTCTTGCGCTCTTAGTCAGCCTCCACTGACTTGTATCCGGTGACGCGGCTGATGGAGGAGCGTGGGGGACTTCACAAGACTCCGCTTCCTCTTCACATGCGAGGGATGACAGTTATGCATATTTGGGAGGTCTCAGAGCTGTTTGTAAATACTGTATAAATGAGCGAGAAAATAAAAAATTGTAAATGCGCCATGAATGAGAACATTCATCATAATTACTTATTGCCCCAATTAGGAAGATTGTAATTTTATCACAATACAATATTTTAAAATCTTGTGAATAAAATCTTTATTGAATTACACGAGGAATAATTATAAATAGGAAAACCTAACGCCAAAAACAAAACAAAATTAAAAACTAGATGGTAATATAAAAACATATATTTATAATAGATTGTGTTCTAAGCCCTTATGTGTGGGTAATTTTTCTATTTTTGCAACATTTAAAAGTAATAGATTCTTGCTGTGAATTAATTAATCCGCAAATAGTATGGTTATTGCTTTTTAAATATCACGAATATATCCTGCTTTGTACGTGTTGTGCAACGTAACTATTGCAGTGAATCTTGGTTTCTCGAATATTAATTCCTAGAAACTTATTTTGGTTTATTTGAACATTTCAGAAATTGGTATGACTGACTGCGCTCTAGGTCAGGTTCTTTATTAAATATGCTTCACTGACATATTGTAAGTAAGTAATTTAATAAGGGTATTAAGCATAGAAGTTCTATTGAGCTACAGGAAGAAGATTTTCCGGTTGTGCATATATGGTTTATGTGGCGTGAAAGTGTGCCTGGGGACCTGATAAACCCTACGTTACCCTAAAATAAGCTGCCACTATAATTCTTTATCCCTAAGTACTATTTTACCCGATGATATTCCAGATGAACGAGTGAAATCGTTACTGAAAAAAGAATCATACAAAAAAACGTAAATATTTGGCCGGAAACTATTTCTCATCATGAGTAACTTCCGATGCAGCTAAGTAGAATCTATTGTTCGTATTTACCCGCTATGAGTTACCATGACAACAAGTTTTTGTTTTCACTACATAGACGAGCCTTTAGGTAGTCTTTTGTCAACTGTTTTGTGTGATAAACCTTACTTTAAACTGTTTTTTTTAACCTCTGAAATGGAGAGTCAAAAAGTACATATTCGTTATGTAATGCTTTGGGAATTTAAACAAGGCAATAGTATTAGGGCGACAGCTGAAAAAATATGCAGTGTATATGGTGAAGGACTAATAACTGATCAGGCAGTTAGAAATTGGTTTATAAAATTCCGTTCTGGAGATATGACCTTAAAAGACGAACTGAGGTTGGGACGTCCTTCCGACAACCTTTTAAAGGCAATATCAGAGCAAAATCCACGTCAATCAACAAGAGGTATAGCAGATAGGTGAATACATCACAATCAACTGTTAGCCGCCACCTTGAGAAATTAGGGAAACTCAGCAAGTTAGGAGTGTGGGTACCTCACAATCTCAGTGGACGGAATAAAGAAGATCGCATGTCAATCGCCACAAGTCTGCTCTAACAGGTGAAAAGCCTTTTTTAAACAGGATTGTAACAAGTGATGAAAAATTGGTTACCTATGACAAAATAATCCGCAAAAGGCAGTGGCTTGATAAGGATCAACCACCCCTTGATAAGGATAGCAAAAATATTTTATTGTGTGTATGGTGGGATTGTCAAGGAATAATTCACCACGAGTTGTTGAAGTCAAATTTAACGATTACTGCGAAAAGATACGTTCAGCAGTTGCAAAGAATGCAAGAGAAACTCAATGAAAAGCGTCCTGCACTTGCAAACTTAGTATAATTTTGTTATTTAATGAGAGCGAAATAAATGATAAAAAAACGGAGGTTGCTTATGACTCGACCTAAATATTAACCTATTTCTATTATAATGTAAATCATCAATGGAAATTAGTATCTGAATACTGATCTTTGTATGCATGTGATCAGAAGTATGATAAAAATAATACAACGTATAAAAATTCGTTACAATTAAATATAAAGCCTACTAAAAGCAATTTGTCAGGATTTAAAATTATAATTTTCTTCCGTTTTTAGAGACACGATAATGAAAGTAATGGAAAAATAATTCCAAAAGCTAAAGCTAACAATTTAAATCGCTGCGTTTAGGAGCGTCCAATCTAATTATTTTAATTTTTGAAAGTACTTTTCAGTGACTTTATAACGAACAAAGTGATTTTGGTGATTACCGATTACTTTTTTATAAGTATTATAACACATTTCCTTACCTGAATCTTTTGAATGGCGTAAAAAACATAATTTTGAATTCTGAATATCGTTTGCATCCTTTAATGAACTCCTTATAACATAACATACATTGTTCAGTTGATAATTAAATTCAGTGACAAGAGGATTCCTACAGAAGCGCGTAGGAGAAACATTTTTATACATTGCTAAGTTGAGGAAAGTATGTGAATTTTTATCTATTCTAAAGAAAATACTTCTTCTATAGCTGGAAAGTTGTGAGGTGTATTCCTCAAAAGAATATACCTACACATTTACAGGTAACCAACATGAATCTAATAGTAATATAATGTTAATTTTTTTTTTTATGTGACTTGAGCATCATCAGTTTACATTGGCGTAGGGGGCCCGTGGGATAAGCCAAAATAGAATTCGAAGGATAATTAGGCTTGAAAACGCTAACATGAGCCTTTCACTGCTTTATCTAGCTCGCGTATTTACGCTAATGTGTCCAATTCATTACTATTGTACTCTAGTCAACGAATGAAAGAGAAAATGCGTAATTCATCAGTGCAAAAATAATTAGCTTCGTGTGTATCATTACATTGATTTCAAATTACAGTACTTAATAAGTAAGTGGATGCTGAACACGATTCCAAAGTATGTATGTAAGTTTCGAATTCAGAAACTTAAGGAGGTGGAGGTTCTCAGGTTATAAATCGAACAAGGTTAGAACTGCAGATGCAGTTTAGAACTGTAATATTAAACATATGTACACATTAGCTAGCACTACAAATATAACAATAAACCAATAAAACGTATAGCTAACCTGAATCAATACAATTGTCGATAATAAGTGTTGACCATTGTCTTAACAAGAGTACCCATATTCAGGAGGTTACAACTCAGAGCATCATTCGATCTTAGCGCGCTCTGTAGGGACCTCACATATGTGCCGTTTGGCGGTAGCGTTCAAGCTTACATGTATATTTTCTGTAAAAAGCTGTTATAGCTTGAAGCACCACTTATTTTTTTTCTTTTCGTGCTTAAATTCCGATAACCTAACTTAATATTTGCATACAGTTTCCTCTGAAACTTGATACAAACTCAACTCAAAACTAGTTAAGGGAGAAATTACATTTATTTTACTCATTTCCCTTTAGCTACTTTTATTTAATTTATAGCTTAACTCCTACCTGTCACAATCGTGGGTAGGTAGTATATTTGAAAGCAAGGATATGAGTGTAAAAGGAGGATTAGAGCTTCTGATGTCTGACGAGCATACTTACATACACAACCATCCAAACATGCTAGAATCTAAATTGTACTGACAGTACAAAATGTATTGCTTGTATAAGGATCTGAAAAGCTATGCCTTTGGTTCGCCAAAATGGATTTTATGCCCCCACTGTAGTAAAAAGTGGTTTTCAAAGGGCCAAGGCGTGACACTTGGGGTACTTGACCTGGTCAATAACGTTCTACACAGATGATTTCAAGTGAGTGACCTGTGCACTACCATTTTCAAGTGCTGAAAATATCAAATTGCTGGGCAGTGTCGGGTCTGTTACTCCCTTCCCATCTCAATTATTCAGTCATTAGTGTTATATCTACACTACAACGAAATTTGACTATATAAAATACAGCACTTGATTATTGAACCGTTAGATTATCATTTTTTTTAAATGCACGATTCTAAGTCTGCATGTTTTGAAATATTATATGGTTGATAATGAATACTTCATTCTAATAAAGTTTCGGTCATCTGACGAGGGCTTTGTTTGCCGGGGCGTAGTGGATACGCTCATGATAAATGAGAAGAGTCGTCGCTCTCTCGGTAACGGGCCGGAGGAGCAAGAAGTTGCAGGAGATTTGTAGCCTGCCGAAAAGACAGGAAAGGAATTATTGCCCGTGAGTTGACTGAACCTCAGCTCGTGAGTTAGGAGGGAGGAACCCGCCCGCCTACCCGTGTACTTTGTTTAGGGCCAACTTGTTCCACCTGCCATTCATCAATAGTTATACTTTGATATTAATTCACTTATTAATCATTATGGGAGGAAGTTCTTTGTAGTTTATCAAGACCGCAGACACACTTTCACACAAGATATGGACGTTATGTGCACTATAAAACTATTTTCACAAGATGTGACGATCCTAAATCCGGGGATTCATGTTTTTGGAATTGCATTACCATGTCTTTTAATATGCAAGGAAATTATAATTAGCTTCAAGCTGTGAATTTAGTAGGCTATAAAATTAATAGGACAAGATCAAATTTGTTCTTCGTCCAGCGAAGCAAAATTTTGCCTTATTTGGTAGCGTCTTAATACTAATTACAATAATGAAAATTGGTGCCGTTCAAGTCACACGAAATAATTATATGGCAAGTATAAAGGATCACGTATTACTCATTTATCTGTACATACGTCAACTACATTCTTCTGAATAATAATAATATCCAGCGATGGAGTATTGTCTATGGAACTGATTAAAATTCACATACTCTCCTCAGCTCAAGGATGAATTATTTTGGTATAAAAATGTTTCTCTTCTGTAGGAATCTTCTTACCATTGACTTTAATTACTAACTCAACTTTGTATGTTATGTTATCACTAAGTTAGCTGTCGGTAAGCTTACGAAAGCCGTGAACAACAACACGACCTACGTAGCTAGTAAGTCGAGCTAGGAAGCTCTATATACCCCTGTTGTAATAACAACAAAGCCAGTTCATATCTATCTGTCGCATTGTTACTCTACTTTTTACGTAAGTAATTCAGTCTAATCGTAACTACTACACTGTCCCATATAAAAAGTTGCGCACTACAAAAATTCAAAAATGTTGTTCATAAAAACTAACACTGAAATTTCTATTTTGATTTCTTATGTAACTAATATCTAAAAATGTATCAACAGGTTTCTGTTATTAATTTAAAAAATGGTTTTGACGGTCAAGCAAGTTGCCCGTGTTGTTGATTTAGTAGAAGACAGTCGAAGCCAAAGATTTGGCTTCCCGTTATCTCAGGACAGATTTGTACAATTGCAGACCAGGATAACGTCAACCGCGAGTGACAGAACCAAGAGATGACCGGGTTATGGTACAAATCAAGCATCGGAAACGGTTTTCAACTGAGACTGCTAAACAAACATCTTCGTACAACTCGGGGAGTATGCACAACTGTAAAACTGTTAAAAAAAGGCAGGCTGAAGTGAATTCGAACCATCAGAGACCATTGTTTACCAGAGAACATTGTAGGGTTCACCGTCGAAGAAATTCCACCCCATAAATTACATCCAGTGGCTTCAGACAGAATACTCCGCCTGGTATCATTGTTAAATTCCTTGGTACTATTAAGTCTGAGATTGATTGAGTACTCAAATTTAATATATACCTCGTAACGTTTGCCAGAAACAACAGAAACGAAATTGAAATGGACTGATTGGACTTCAAAAGCGATCGCGTTTTAGATTGACGATTGTCTAAAAATGCGCATAGAAACCATTTTTTTTTTTTTCATAGCCCCTTTAAATTTACAGATAATTATAGATTCTCAGGCGAATCTATTACAAATTATTTTTGTATTTCCTGTAGTATCGCTACGTTATATACAGGTTTTGTTATTAAATAAAAATTATTTAATGAATAAACAAGTATAATGGTACACATTATACGTGACTGGACTAAACTGACTAATTAAGGTGATGGGGCTCACCCTTTTTGATCAAACTTAAAACTAACTTACATACTAATTCTTAACCTAATCTTTCCCCGACAGTCTGTTGCCATCGATGCGGGAGGGGTGGTGGGGCTATAGTGTTAAACACTGGGTTGGTTAGATGCTGCAACGAGTCAAAAACTTGATGTGTCACACACCAGTGAGGTCAGCGTTCTTCAACCTCTCGAGAGAGGTATGTAGGACCACTTTTCGCATGATCCCATTCTGGAAATGTTGGAGACATTTGGCTGTATTGTCAGTCAAGTGGGTAAATAGCTGGGCGCCGTACAGCTGGCCGGAGGACACATTTATAGATCATCAGTTGGACAGGAGAAACCATTATCGGATGCCGGAAATTTTCTTTTGCATAGCCAGTTATTTATATATAGTGAGAATAAAGACCAAAAGCAAAAAATATGTTACAAATATTTTGTATTTAGTCAATGTTATAAGTTGATTCAAGAATCAGTGCACTGGCAAACCCCCCCCCCCAAATGTACTGATGATTTTTCTTTTACATATGCATGCATACGTAGATACATTTAATGATAATCATTTTTATGATTATTTTATAGGGCAAAGCTGAATAAACTTAGGATAAATGGAGCGAAAGCCCAGGCAATTGTCATAGGATCTAGTTCCCTCCTCAGCTTCACTCAAAGTTACTCTATTAAACAGTTGTGAATAACAGCAATGAAAAGTACTTCATTTTAGTTATCAAACCATCTGGTCTCTGATATCATTTAGAGCCCGTACTTATAAGGATGAAATAGTACATTAAATAACTAATTGGTTCGGAGCTTTGACTTAAAAACGCTTACGATATTAACTATTTTACAATTAAAATGAACTTTTTTTGAAGAACTACAATTTGCTTGTTCAGGATTATTCATTAGGATGTAAGGATTCTTTCATAATTTTGAGTAATTTACACTTATAGAGTATATTATACATACACATTCTGCCTATGCAACCTCCTACAACTAATGCGAATCCCTGATTAAGCTGTCAGAAAGAGCCGAAAGCAGCGGAGCTCCTCTTCGCCCTGTGACGAAAACCAGACCCATAGACTAAGAGAGCCAGAGACGCTCAGGACTTGAGTTGGGATGATAGCTGGCTATGGGACCCTATGGTAAGCATTTATATTTGCAATATATCAAAAAACTAAACAGGCAACTAATTTTTAAACTAAATAAATTTCGTTGTCTAAAAACTAAAAAATAATCAGTATATTTTAATGTTGTCTTTTTTATTAATGTTGTGGAGTTCACTAATAAAACCATTGATTAAGTTTTACAATCGAAGAACCAACATACAAGCAGGCAGGAAGACAAACGGATGTGGCATTTTCCTTTGCTATTATAGTGATGATGATAATGTGATATGATAGGAGGTAGATGAATTATATCGTACGTATATACACTCTATAGCAATAGGTATGAGTAGAAAATATTCTTTCTTCAATATATTCTGGATAGAAAATAAACTACTTATTTACAAAGTTATACTTGAGCCAATCTTGATTTATGATGATTTTGGGCACACGGAATAGAGCTATGGGGGACAGGAAAAAAGTCGAACATCAAGCGCATCCAATCCATTCAATCAAAAGTCCTGAGAACAATAGTAAATGCCCCTTATTACGTCAGCAACAAAACCCTTCATTACGATCTTAATATACCCTACATTCTTGAACTCATCCCTTCCAAATTCATGAAATTCCATAGTGACCTATCCAACCACCCTAATCCCGTAGCACAGTCATTGCACTGCTCCACTCATCCCTATAATCCTCCTCGGAGACTGAAACGGCAATGGCCAGTTTCTCCAATCATGTCCTGAGCGTCGCTGGCTCTCGCGCTCTTGGTCAGCCCCCACTGGCTCGTATCCAGTGATGTGGCTGACGGAGGAGCGTGGGGTACTTCCCAAGATTCCGCTTCCTCTTTTTTATGCGAGGGAGGCAACCACCATGTGGACTTGGGGGCCCCTGGGCTGTTTGTAAATATTGTATGAATGTGCGACTGAATGATGAATTGTAAATATAGTATGGATGAGAACATTTATCTCAATTATTTATTGCCTATTAAGTATTAAGGCAGATTGTAATTTTATCATAATAAAGTTGTTTTATATAATATATTCTGGTTGTTGAGCGCCGGGCTATATATAACCTTTGATAGGAGCAGTCAGCACCAGTCATTATAGTGATGTGCAGCGGTAACCGACCGTGTCGCAGTTAGCTCCTTTGAATATTTATCTTTGCCTATGCGTTAGGCCGAATTGTTAAAATCTGCATAACGCTGATGCATGCGGGGCTGTGGTTTCGATTACCGGCAAAAATTAACTGCTCACTTTGTGGGTTTTACGCTCCGTTTGCGCCCGCCCCGTGGCTCCAGACCCCAGCCGGCTACAATAGTCGAGTCGAACTAATAATAATTCACTGCGGAGGGTTTGTTGCCGGAGCACGTCTCTTTTTTATTATAGAACGTCCCTACTGCATTATAAGCCAATATCTTTTTTTAACTTATGAAATATTATAAATCAATATGGCTACAATTCCATTTGATTAGTTACAACGATAGTTAATGTAATGCATTGCGAAACCTTTATGACTGTTAGAATTGTCAACTGCAGTCCAAACACTCTATAGCACTAGGTCTGAGCAGAACATATTCTTTCTTCAAGATATTCTGGCTGTTGAGCGCCTGGCTATACTCAACTTTTCAATAATATAGATAAAATAGGCAACTTCCAGCAATAGGCAAATTCACAAAAATATTTTCAGCAATTAGAAAGGAAAATATACTTTTATAATATATAGATATTTGATTATATGTATACAACTTAACACTAAAATGGAAGAGAATCTGTAGATACAGACCAAATTGAGCTAAAGAAATAATATAAAACAATGATAAATGAAATTGTATTCGCAAAGAAAAGATGAAGACATTCTAAATTTAATGGGTTTAATTTCGATTATACCATTTAGCACGTGAGCAAACCAATTCGCTAATTTCAGGCCATGTTATTCAATGTTGCCTACAGACTTTATATGCACAAAACATAACGTATTATTAATGAGGCATTTAATGTTGCAACAACCACTCAAAATGATTATAAAATATTAATTTTTGCAAGGATCACATCAAACTTCCATGCAAAATATCATCCATCCTAATGTGTTAAAAATTGTACAACTTTGGTGAAACATTTTATGTATTTTCGTGATTATAGCCCACTAAACCCCAAAAACCGCGTTGTTAATGATTCGTATCAGTAATCATAACCTGAATACATAATTGTATACCCCACTCATCATGAAACGAAAATAAGTTTTTTTTTATACATTATACATAGGAAAAATTTGAAGTCACTGTTGAGTGTCATAGAACGAATTTATATCCATTTTAAGAAAGTTTATTATTTTTTTACTGGCATAAAAGTTATAAAATACTTTCCGTAATATAAATAGAATTCTAACAACTTGATAATGAGAATGATTAAAATAAAAATTAATTATTACTACCGGTTGGGTAAAACTACAAACCGTTCTAGTCAGGTATTGATAATTATTAGCCAAATAAATGAATACATATTTTATTATTTGTTATATAGAAAGATCCGTAAGTATATAAAAATGAATACTTTCCATTTCATTTTGTCTTTTTACGGCTTATCATCTAGCTAATAACGGTTAATTATAGTTGGATCTATATTACAACAAAAATTGACGATATGGCCCAATTAAGCTTTTAAATTCAATTAGCGCCAGATAGGATCAGATTAAATTCTGCAAGAAAGGATTGGAAAACGATTAGTCATATGCAGTAAACCGGAAATACGACTGTAGATAACGTACTAATAAGAAAACCTAATCTTTTCATAACCTTAGAACAATTCCAATACCTCATTACGACAAGGTATTTTTATCTGCTCTAATTAAGTTATTTTATATACCAAATTAAAGTTAAAAACATAACTAATTAACCCTCAAACTATAAGACTAGGGTCAGATTGACCCCATAGAGCGCACGTAGTGCAATATATGATTCCCTGACTTCAGATACCATTCTTTCCAGTATCAGCCCAGTTGTCAACAAAGGGGTTCTACTCAGGTAAGGGAAATCCGATACGATGTATTCGACTTCAGGCCGCCATTATACTGACCGATACAGGGGATAGGTACTTCCGAAACAATCACCACAAGGAAAAAATTATTTAAAGCATTATTTTGTTATTTAGTTTGATTTTTGTCTAGTTTTCCCAACTTGGAAAATGTTGTCGGTCAACTGCTGATTAATATAATAGTGAACATTGTATTGGTGGCAAACAGCTATACCATTGTAATTATTGGTATGTATATTATGTCAAAATAATGATTGTGTGGAACAGTAATGGTCGCTATAGCCAAGTCCATGGCGAAAGTTAGGAATAAATGGTTTTCCTTTTACTAAACTGATGTCTCTTTTTTTTTTTTTAACGCTGAGTTGAATACAAAATTACCCTTCCGCTAGAAAATATTTCAGCTAATAAAGTAGTGAAAATATTTTAAGAAGAGGTAATTTAGCTAAAAAATATTATAAGCAGAAAATGTTCAGTGGGGTGAAGAATCGGATTATGAGGCGGACAAAGGTGACGGGCCCATTGTTGATTGCAGGTCTTAGAGGAGGCCTTGGGAGATTCCTCGAGTATTTTAGACGCCGAGGTAATTTTAATATTAAAAAGTTTCTCCTCCTAGCGTGAAAGTTGAAAGCGCGTTCTCCTAAGTCTGAAAACTAAGTCCTGTAAAGTTGCTGAGATAAGAACGGTTCTATACACTTGCCCATCACAGCTCTACACCCCATCTTTTAATCAAGAGGTAAGAATTATCAGGAATAGTTTCCGTTATGACCTTTTCAAAGAGTTCCGTTCTTCCTCTAAGACAATCCCTTTCCAAGTTGCACTCACACAAGGCGTGCCTTTGAAAATCCGGGCATCAAGGGTTCTGTATTAATGAATATTTTTTTTTCTTTATTCCGACATCCACTTCCATGGACTTCAAGGGCTGTGAAAATTTCCATTTAATCCTAGGTTCAGTTGGCCTTGGCATGTAGTTCGCGTTAGATAAAAGAATATGTTTGAAATTATTCTTCCTTTACCGTCTTTAATATAACATGTTTTTTTACCCCTGACTGAGATCATTATTTCAAAGCGTGATTTCCCCATGGCCCGTGAAGTAGCCACATAGGGACTTTTTATAGTGCAGTAAAATTGGACCACTCAACGCTCCTTGGTTTATTCTCTCAAACCGTCTCCAATGTTGAATAAAAGTTAAGACTAATTAACACTCCCTGAAACTAAAAACATACGACTATACACAATTGTAATATTAATACACACGAATGAAATAAGGACAATACGACAACAGGAACAAAACAATCACGGCTGCTCATACCTCGAGATGGTGAGGTGACCCAAAATTTGCAGTTACATCCACTTCTGAGCAAATAAGAAAGTCTGTAATATAACTATACAAAATAAATTCGACCATAAAATGCTAAATTACACACCACGAATTCTCATCACCCCCTTATACTCGTATACACAATATTCTATAGTTCAAATCCTCAGTAAACTCCTGGAACTCCGACATCAGATCCCGTCTCTTTGACCTTTATACTCCTGCCCGGCAGTGTACGATATTTCCTTCTTCTAATCACTCCTCTCTGGAACTCTCTCTCCCTCCTAATATCCAATATATGCTTCATCATTAAGTAACGTAAGACAGAGGGTTTTTCTCAAACACCTCCTCATCATCCACTCTTGCTAGTTTGGAAATGATTTATTCATTACATCATACAGTCTTTCTTTTACATCTTCTTCGTTTGCCTTTTGCATTTTCATTTTTATTTCATTTAGATAGGGAGAGATTGAGAGAGAGAAAGAGAAAGAGAGAGAGAGAGAGAAAGAGATATATGTTTGGCTACCACCTTATACTACATATTGTAGCTATTGTTTGATGTATGTAGTTTTTTTTTGTTCTTGGTTTTATTAATTTAATGGTTTTCAATCAATGACGTTTGCATTATGTTTTCATTTGGCATATAGATGTTCTGGTTTTTTCTTGTTTCTTTTGTGCTGATCCATGCAGTTGGAATTAAGTTAAAGAATCTTTTATTCTGTCTCTTTATTATCATTATATTTTTCTTATAAAGATTTACTCTTTATTTTACATTTTCATTTTTTTTTGACATAATAATTCTTTTTTTCTTTTCCAGATATGAATTTGTTAACTGAACATTATTGTTACTCATAGAAGATTTTGTCTCTGAATAAAAATGGTATTCTAAAAAATACTTAGTTTCTGAGTCCACAAAATTTTTTTATGAGTGATTTTTTTTTATAACTCTGGTTTATTTTTTTAATCAACGCTTAGTCAGCATATGAGGGAGTGTTATGTAATATACCTTTAAAATTATAGAACAATTGACCTATTTAGCGCTAAGCACATAGATACAGACATAGAGAAGAAAAGACAATTTCTTTATTTATTTGAGGAAGCTTTAGGTGAGAATCATCAATTTTAAGTGTTTGTTCAATTGCTTTACCAGTGTTTATAATAGTTTTTGGCTGCAACTAGATGAAATCGTTAAGACAATCAAACTCGTAGGGGCTCTTTGAACATATTAATGAATTAATATGTTCTACTCTACAGGCTTAGGTGGGTCGATCGATAAATACTTTGAAAACGAAAATAATAATAGTAAATTATATAAATACATCATCTATGTATGTATAGGTGTCTTGTCTTGCAAAAAACAATACGTTGAGATTCATATAAGATCGAGAAATTCCTACACAAACTTAATCAAATCACCACGCATTAGCAACGAGGTTAGTATATATTTATATTAATAGACTCTTTCTAGTTAATAGACTCTGTCTTTTTCTAAATGTACCTTTGCTAGAACCATGGAGGCTTTCATGTCAAAAGTGGCGTATGTACCAGGAAAATGCTTCAGGGCTTCACAAGCGATGCCTAAGGTCTATGTGATTAATATAGTAATCAAGGATCACCAGAAATGAGGAGATATTCCATACGTGTAATTAAAAGATGATTGTTACCTTTATATGTTGTATACAAATCGTCATAAACAATAACCTTTATAAGAAAGGTGATTTTTCTTAATATTAGTTTTCAACTCTTTTTTTTGTACATCGAATGTCAGTTGTGGAGATAAATAAATGTATATGAATATATCATTAAACATATTCCACGGCGTTGTCGCACATAAATTAAAAAAATCAGAGTGGTTGAATCATTTGCGACTTTGTGGTCACGCGTTGTAGCCTCTTTCAATAGAATGATTTAAATGTTTCAAAAAATTGCTCTGCTTCACAGCTTACATTGTGTTGAGAGCTGGTGAAATGCGCCATCCATTCATATATTTTCAAACATGGGGCTTAGTGGTAAGGTAAGTTGGCTGGGTCATTAATCACTTTAAAACAATTTATAATCAATTCCTTAGCCGTCAGTTCCATTGAACGGTAAACAATTAATTCTTCGAAACCACCAGTGGCTGCTAATTTCCGAAAGGGCGGATTGTGTACTCATATTTCTCAATTCATTTTTAAAACGATTATTTTTATTACACGCGTATGATCGATTTTAATAACAATTATGGATTTGTAGGGAATAATTGTTGTATAACATGATAATGTATACTTATTGTATCATATAACTTCCGTTTATAATTTAAATTTGTATTAAAGTTTTATCATAGGTATAAAATCCATCCTTAAAATATACTATATTCAAAGAGAAGGCATGGGGGGGTAAATGGGTAGGGTAATGGAAAGACTAGAGAGGGAGACAGGTGCGGGGGTCTCCTGTACTCGCAGCGGAGGAATCAAGCAATAGTGCCCTACTCACTGCTTGTGAACTCCCAGTCTGACCTATCCCTACCAACGCCTACTGTCACCTCCAAGTGGTACCCCCTGGGGAGTCCGATGGACTCGCGGACGACGGAGGCGGGATCTCCCCATGAAATCCATGTGGAGATCTCCTTAACACCCAAGCCAAGTGTAGAGGAGCTCGAGCTGTGGCCGAATGGCAGGGGGTGTATAAAAATGCACTGTCTTTAATCGACCCCCTTGGGGCACCGGCGCACCCCATTGTATTAAATGCCCTCTGCAGGGAGAGGGGGCAGTACCTGCAGAGTAACTTCCCCCGCTTTCGTGGGAACAAAATATGAGTACTACAACAACTAATAATGAAGACATGGAGGAGCTGGTCAGCTTGATCAGCGGAGAGGACTCAGCCCAGGGGCCTTCAATGGACCTTGGCGCTGAGGTAGTGGACGACGAAGCCTCTTTGAGCTCGCTTGCGACGCTTGTAGAGGAGGTAAGCGGACTGGTAATGGAGCCAGAGAGCTTGGCGCCTGGTAGGGACGCTGCATCCAAGGATGCAGGCGAGACCTCCAAGCACAAGTTCTCTGGAGCCCAGAGAAAGAAGTGGAGGAGGGCAATGTTGGCTGGAGAGCCACCTGAGGATCCGGCCGGAATTCCAGGACCTTTGGGGTCCGGGAATACGGCAGGGTCTGGGTGCGCTCCAGAGAAAAGGATTATATTAATTCTAAGGGGGACCTTTAGAAGGCTTGTCATGTCAATCAATAAAGGTGTGATGATCAATTGTCATTATTAAAGTCTCGATTACATTTAGGCTTATTTTGTCAAAATTTAATTTTACTCATAATATTAATTTTATTAATAACACTAGACTATTGGTATTTACTGTATGTAAGCTGATTTGTGTGTCAAAGCGTTTGTTGTTTATTTTTGTCTGTTTCAGCTATTTCGACAGACTATTCAGTTAGTTTATGGCCAATATTCTAGCTGTTTAAATTGTCTTTCAATCTTTTGAAAAGGCGATTTTCATTGCTTGAGATGGTTTAACAAATAAAATGACGTCATTTTGATCAAAAAGTACCGAGTTCATTTCTTACAATCTTTATACAGTACAATTTTGGTAATTTGTATTCCGTTAATCCCGCTTATTCGTAATAAACTACCTTGGAAAAATCACGGTTATTCGTCAAATAAAACAATGAATTTCAGCCCCCTCCATAATTAATAATGATTTACTCAAGACCATTTAAACGTCTTATAATTCGTAAGTTTCTGTTTAAAATCCCGTTTATTATATGGAATCTTGATAAAAACCGATAATCCCGTTAGCATAGATTTTTCCTTTTATGAACCCTCATGGTCAGCCTCCGCTGGCTCGTATCCGGTGACGCGGCTGACGGAGGAGCGTGGGAGACTTCCCAAGACTACGCTTTTGTCTATCGCATGCGAGGGAGGTGACAACCATGTGGATTTGGGAGGTCTCAGGGCTGTAAATACTGTATGGATGAGTGAGTGAATGAAAAATTGTAAATATGGTATAAATGAGATCATTTATCACAATTAATTATTGCCCAATAAGGCAGGTTGTAATTTTATCATAATAAAGCTGTTTAATAATCTATAAGCAATTGGTAATTTCGCTACTTCAAAAATTTCTATAATTCTTAATAAACCTCAGTTCCCTTGACATTACAAGTCAAGTATTTCTCGACAGTGTTTTATCTATTTCTACTATTTCCTTAATTTATTTTTTATACATTTACATGAAAAAAACGAAACTCCATTATATTTGAGAAAAAATACTTTTTACTATTACAAAATGGTAAGGCTAATGATCTTTTATTAACTAGTTAGATCGTTAAATTTTATTATCACAATTGATTATCGTATAAAATAATATGTATTTTTTTAGTTAAATGCTAAATAATCTACGATAATGGGTTGACGATATGTTTACAAAGTAATATACCGTAGATATAGTGGAAACTTCTCTAGAATCTTATAAGAAAAACCTATACCAGGTGTCAAGTAAAACATTTGTTATTATAAAAAAATTCTGTTATTTACCCTTTTGTTTGTTCTCTAATTTGTATAAACTTATATAGCATCTGGTGAATGTTAATTGTAATCTCACGAATCAATAAATAACAAAATATGAAACCCCTCTATGATATAACGGAACGGCGAAAATGTTGAACGCTGTGCGTCTGAAGTTAATCAGACAGCTCTCTAACATCGATGGCATGTGAGATGTTGAGAAAATTAGTCGCTGCCTTCGCAATCTGGTACCAATGACAGGTCCATCAAGCTCAGACGTTGATTGGACCTCGAGCGTAACTTCTGATTTATATATTGAGAAAAGTCGGACGGCAACGAGAAAAGTCATTGAGTGTAATTCATCATCCTAGTGCGAATAAGTTGATGGTTTTCGCTCGGCCATTGTTATTGGTTATTGTAAAATGCAAACTATATTGCCAATCTTGAAGGTAATACATCAAAATTTCAAACGAAAAAAACATGCGTGCGATAGTTTTGGAGTTAATTTTTCAATATAACGATACAGCAATAAAATGGACATTTAGGAAGTCGCTTAGTACAGTGTCTTTTACTCCTGCTTAATCACTTACCATTGACAATCATTGGGTAGAATAATTTTTTGTGAAGCAAGAGACTTAATATTAAAGGAGGATTGGAAACTATTCCTATCTGAAAACCAGTTTAATATCTTAACTTGCTCCTAGAGTACACCACGTGTTGCTTAGTGGAAGATCTGAATAACTTTGCTCGAAAAGGCCTACTAGATACAGCTGAGGGTGGAGGTAGTAGCTATCCTTTGGTTAGACTACCCTCAGGTAAACAGGGCTTGGAAGCCCCCTTACTTTCATGATATTAATTAACATATATAAAAAATATATATATGGCTATAGCTTAAACAGTATGTAATTAGTTCGATGTATGCTCTAATCAACTTAACATTAGAATATAATGTTGTGTATGTGTTATAGTCTCTGTCGCGTCTTCACTTAACACTTGTGGCTTTTTATATAAATGCGTAAAATTTGCCGAACCCTGTCTGGATTTATTTATAATTTTGCGTTTAGGATTTGGAAATGAAAGCGTCATTCCCGTTATGTTCGTAACTTCAACTAAACCAGTATTTTCTTAGAGACGTGATATTTCACATAGTGGTAACATTAAATGCAATTGAAGATAAAAGTTGAAAACAATAAAGATTAATTAATAACTTAAATAATTATGGAGTTGAGCTTACTATTTATTCCCACACGACAACCATACTTATAAAATGATTTGAGAAGACTTAACGTGAGGAAAAAAAAGTTCGTCATAAATTTTTGTTCTCACCTCACCTATTAACAATGGTTTAGCCAGTGGACTGTAATTAATTAGCAAAAATTTAAAAATTTATTCAAATCAATAAAATAATTGAATCTGAGAATTTCAAAACTATCAATCGGCTTTCCAAACGATCGAAAACCCAAATATTTATTCGTCCTCTCAAAACCCCCAATAACGAAAAACTGTTCACACTTACCTGGGGTCTGATAGCTTCTTTCTCGAGCGGTTCGGCTTCTAGGAGGAATATGAGGGATAGGAAAGGATAAAGAAAGTCTAGGACAAGCCCGAATCCACCTGATGACCACGCCAAGAATTCAGAAGCAGCGAACAATTCTTCCCCAGTGGTTGGCGATGAAAGGATCGTTTTACCCATATGAAACTATAACTATAACGGAAAATAAAACCATGCACCAACCATCGGCAAAATTTGAAAATAAAAAAAAACCGGAAATAACTTTCGCTGGTTCTGGCAAACACCCCACTCGATCGGAGCACAGATCCAGCCTCTTCAAACTAATAGAACACAATGGCCAATTACTCCCCAAAACGGTTTCCTTGTATTACTTGTAGAATTATAGAATTGGCTTGCCAGAGCGCAGCACCTCCCAGAGCTATTTCCCCTACAGATAAATCAAAATCTCTCGCGGTAATCCTCCCGCGTAAACAAACAATATTTAAGCACTATTGTGTACTATAATTAATAAATTTGAATTATACTGTCATTATAATTTTGAGGGCCTTAACGAAAGCCCTTACTCGATCCTAAGACTTGAAACTGAACAAACAAAAGCCGAACATAAACATGCATAAATGTTTTTATAGCAGTAGCTATAAAATATATAGCTACCCATTACAAGGTTATCGATACTTATTTAAAAAAAAAATCATATATATGTCATGTCCTCCAGTTCCGTTACTAAAACCTAAATAATACAACATCAAACAATTTCAATTCGTTATCTGAGACTGAATCAGACAAAGAATATAAACTTTTTAATGCGAAATAGGGCGGATTGTTGGTGTCATGTGGCTGTGTTGGCTGGAGTGCGTTGATGCGGATACCCAGGCACTGGGTACATCTGACCCGAGGCTTGGCAAGGTTGGCGGCTATTCCCGAATGATATATATTCCCCTGCTACCACTAAATTATCCGTGATTTTTGTCCTGATTTTACTTGTTGGTGGCTAATTTTTGGATTTTATTATTTATTTTTTAATAGTGCTCGTGTGTCTCTTTTGAAAGTATCAGGATCTGCTTCAATCACTTTCATTGGATCGCCGAACGTGAAAACCACGAAACAAGTAATTTAAATCGTACATTCGTATTTAAAATGTTTAAGAAATGGAGTTGTGATTCATCATTTTTTTGGGTCTACTAATATTCGATAAACTAAGTTGTATTTTTCTAAATTCATATTAACGAAACAAATTACATAAAAATTAAAGAAAGAATGCCTGTTTTTTGTTTTTTTTTTAGAGAGAGGATTTTTTAAATTTAATTTTATACAAAAAAAAACCTGCTACATTCCTAGAGATGCAATTTTACTATTTACCTCATAGTTTTCATTCTTATCAGAATCTAATAAAAAAGTGTGATGGAGAATCTCCATTCAAACACAGTAAGTTTCAAGATGTTTGTCTTCAGAGGAAGTTAAGGAGCTATAGAGGAGGGTGTACCAAGGTCTTGTACAGGTGGAAATGTACAACTGTCAACTTAGTCGAAACTGAGAACGTTACATGGAAATTGACTTTCTTTTTTCTAGAAAAAATCTTTTTTCCAAAAGAAAATAATGTCTACAATTCTATAGTACAAGGAAAATAGTAACCTTAATTGCCCTTCTATATTAAAATGTCCAATGTAACGTTTATATAAGTTATTGTAAAAAAAGCTTCTTTTTATCACCTATTTACAATCTGATATTTGGCGCTGCATTTTATCAACCGTTGCTTCATAATTAAGAGAGTATGATGCATGGTATTCCTCCAAGTAAGCAATCTGCAAGATGTATTGCGCAAGTCTGCAATATGCAGAAATTGTGTATCTTCAAAATTATATTGTTCTAAAATCCAATGTATCAGTTGAGAACTCCTGGAATGTAGTCGACAGATGTAAATTTCTATTCTTGAAAAAAGCATCATACAAGAATCGTTTTTTGGTTCCAAATAATTGAGTGAATCATAATTTTCAACAGTGAATATCATAAATCAAAGTACAAATCTTAACTTACAGATCAAATTTTAATGATTTTTAACGAGCAGGAATATCATCATGCTATCCTAAGTACGAAGCAATTTCTGATCAAATGCAGTGCCAAACATAATATTGACAATGAGATTTATATATTTTAAAAAGTATTTTTATGTGAACTCCAGCTGATGACCTAGCTAGCTGTGTTTGTTGTGAGATGGTTACTTAGCGGTGTTTGGTGTGTGAAGGTTACTTTCTAGATAAGACATATGTTTATTGTTTGTGTTGTGACTATTAGAATACCTGGTAAATAATGTGTAATTTAATTAATCTTTACAGGTATTTATTTCGTTTATGTTATATTGTTCAATCGTTTGATGTTTATAATTCTAATGCCATTGTAAATCTTTACAGACTAATAAAATCAGCTATTGAATTATAAAAACCAACTAACATGTATTATTAAATAATGCTTTGTTTTACATAAAAATAACAATTTGTATTTCTTAAAATAATATTTTTTCTGTATTGTGTGATATTATAATTATCTCAAACTATAAATTACCCTTGAAAAAACAAACCACCACTTTACTAATATTCTAGAATATGCTCTTAGATACAAAAAGGTTAGTGACCCAGCAAGTGCTGGTGAAATTGCAGTATATTGTTTTTATTGCACTAATGCAATTAAAAATAAATAAAAACAAATTCGATTTTAGTAGTTATATAAGCAGGGGAACATTTCATCGTGCGCGGGTTTCAATCCAACTGAATCCCCTCTAATGCAGTTTTTATCTGAACTGAATTGAACGGCTTGGTTTTTCTTTGAATGGCTTTTCCTTTGGGGCTTGACAGTAAGAGTTCTCTCCCTCATCAAAGAAGTCAATTCCGTTCTGTTTTAAGTTCCATTTACTCTCGACCTACTTTGCTAACCACTTTAGCCTAATAAATAACTAATAAAAATTTAAATCCGAGTAGATTTGATTTGTTTTGTTTTTTAAACAAACGTTCCCTAGATGCTGTTAGGTCGGATACTTGAGGTTGGCTGGCTCAGATCTCAGAGGCGGAATAATCAAGGTACAAACAGTTTTTTGACTTAAAACATCTGAAGTTATCTTCCAAAACAAAATGCAAAATCCTTCAGTTGCTATGGCGAAGGACAGATCGAAATAATTTTTATTTGCAAAATTAAAACAGTATCAGTGCGACAAAACAAAGGCCACGGTTATAAATAAATTATATTCTCTGCAACCAAATTAATATTATTTTACACGTATTTAGCGAAAATATTTTTAAAAACCCATCATCTGACCAATCTAAATGAAATATGTACTAACAAATACATAGTTTACGATCAAATTATAATTATTTTAAACTGGAAATCGATTATAATTGAAAAAAAGTTATACCATTTACATTTTAAAATATTTATAACCTCTGGCTATTGAGTAATTTTCACTTCCTTGATAACACACTCTTTTATCTTATAAAATAACTCATAAGTAGCACAATTACGTAATGTACTCATTTCGATGAAGCAAGGAGAATCAGTTAGTTTTTTCTTAAGAACCAGTCTTAAAAAATTTATTTTATTTATCTAAAGTTTGGCATACTACGGCAGGTTGTACTACTACTAAGTGCTACTGGAAAATGTAAAAAACGGAAGAACTTAAATTTTTTATCAGCAAATAAATTTTAATTTCTTAACAATCTTTATTGTGCAATAATTACAATCTGCCTTTTATAAGGCAATAATAATACAGATAAATGATCTCATTCATACCATATTTACAGTCATCATTCACTCGCTCATTCATACAATAGGACATGAATCAGCAAATAATAAGGAAGATAACATGCAAAATAGTAGGAAAAGTATTATTATGGAGTTTTTCCCTTTGTCAACCAGGTATTCTTGTCTGAATAACTTTGTTTCCTGTATATAATATATCTATTTTGACAGAGCCTCGAAATATAATTTTATATTTAGTATTAGATCGTACATACGTTAAGGCCTGGGCACCGGTACACAGTCATAATACCAAAGCCATAGGATGTAAACATCCCGATTGTATGTGTATAGAATGAAGAGCTACTAATAAAGCAGTCTTGTACTAACGTTTGATCTCATCATTTCTATTACCTCTTTCTTGATCTTTTTTTAGTTTTAATTCTTACGAACGTTAACTCATAGGTGACTGAATACTGGAGACTCTTCTAAAAAAAAAGCGATTGTTGAAACAAGCGCAAGTTTAAACAAGCCGCTTTATCTATTGTTAAACCCGAAGGTATTTTCATCTGGTTTGATCTGTCGTCTACACGTTCTAGAATAGCGTCGTAAAAACTACCCAATGAAACTCATATTCATATTGCATATTTAACACTATCCCAGGCTTATTCGAGTATACTTTATTTAAAGATGTACAGAAAGTCTGAGAAAGGAAATAAACTTTAAAAATGTCGGGGCTTTCCTTGTGGCTAACACGCTTCTCTCCGCCTTCCTAAGATCACAGGCCAAAGCCTATTACAGACTTACTGTTCTATTTCCTCCTCTGGTTGAGGAGCTATTAAAGTTTAAAGTGAGGAAAAAATACATTCATGTCGGTCATGCTGATTTCGGGAAGGCTCACCCGAAGCCAACGATGTATCGGCGGTTCCAGAGGAGTCACTGTAAATATGTACATATAGATATAAGGTAGGACTGAGTAGCCTATGGTTAGATATAAGTTTAGTTATAGGGGGATAGAGGATGCACACCCCTTGTTAATATATCACTTAAGTATAGTAGTAAAATATTAGTATAGTTAACGGATTTGTAAATATTGTAAATAGATTAAGGATACTAGCTATAAGGACAAAAAAAAAAAAAAATGCTAGTAAGGATTGTACAAAGTAGATTTAAGGAAAAGATTTTATTTTATTTTGTTTTCTTTGGAAGTTTTGTGTTCATTTTGGAAAATAAAGAACGAAAACAGTATTACTCAAGGTGCGCTGACCGGTGCAACAATCCCATTGCACCGGAATACGCGCACCACAGGCTACGTAACCCCATGAGCTCGCTTCACGGGCTTGTGGGGTAAGCCCGTTTGAGGCTCAGCCTCAAAAAGGGCAAAAAAAAAAAAAAAAAGTCAAGCTGATTTCAATAGAATTTTTTTTAGCCATGTAACCTTATTTTTTAACTGATTATTTTCAGAGACCATGACAATATCAAATAAAGTGAAGTATTCGCTATTTTATATCTTCTTGGTTTAAATATTTTATAAATTGTTGTTGCGGGACCAACCGTCCCATTAGTCAGGTCAATCTGATTCTGAACTTGCCTGGTTCGATCACGGACGCCCAAGGATTTATACTTTGGAGGATGGGCCTGGTCGCAGTTGACATATTTTAATTTTTTTAACTATAATAGATTTATTTAAAAAAATTATTATATCATTTTACAGATATCTTGAATACCGATGGACCGCACTAGGTTTTTTCCGGAGGTTCATGAATCTCCATGAACCATGAACTTTTCCACCACGCAGATGAATAATGGTCATGGGAAAATTAACGAGAAGTTCAACTACTCCAAGGAGCATCCACCTCCATTATGCTCTTGAGTTCTATCAAAATCAGTAGATATTATCTTGACTGTTACAAGTATACAGCTTAGAGGACTAAACTCAGGCGTTCGATTATATAGTACTTTTTTCATAGACCTGAAAGGAGCGCACTTCACATTCATCGAGTATTGCAAGGTTTTAAATTCAAAACGTTAAAAATTGTATAGTTATTTGGAATTCCTTATGTTGAGATATAAACCGTATAAACATGTATTAACCTCATTCATTACTAGATTAAGATTGGTTTTTACTGGTATCCGTTTGGGTAGGAGGCAAAAAATCGGGGTCTATGTGTACCCTACCGGATTTTTGTTTTCTTTAATATGTCCCTCAAAATTCCATAGTAACCTATCTAACCACCCTAATTCCCTAGCACAGTCATTGCACCACTCATCCCTATAATCCTCCTCGGAGATTAAAACGGCAGTGGCCTCGTGACCTGCTATAATTAGGTGTTGGTGGGAGTCCTGGCAATGGCCAGTTTATCTAATCATGTCCTGAGCGTCTGTGGCTCTCGCGCTATTGGTCAGCCTCAGCTCTTATTCAGTGACGCGGCTGATGTAGGAGCGTGGGGGACTCCCAAAGACTCCGCTTCCTCCTTCGCACGCGAGGGAGGTGACAGCCATGCGGACTTGGGGGGCTTCTGGGCTGTTTGTAAATATTGTATGAATGAGCGAATGAATGATGAATTGTAAATATGGTATGAATGATAACATTTATCTCAATTACTTATTGCCTAATAAAAAGGCAGATTTTATCTAAATAAATTGAAACAAAAATAAAAATATGTCCCACATTGCAGCCTCGAAGAGAAGAGTGATCCTCGAGCAAGGTCCTAGCCATTATTTTTATAAATTAATAATTTTCGATTAAAATGAAGACCAAAAAACAAAAAAAAAACTGTTGGTAACAACGATGTGGCAGATCTGTGGTCCTCGTTAGTAACGCGAAGGAAGGAGACTTTGTTATGAAGAGTAGTTATTGGAAGAAATGTCAAGTAACCGTTCCTTAAAAACTTATACCTACATAACATTTTTTTCCTCTTTATACTCTTGCATTCCATTTTTGCATGCCTTCCATCATAGCTTAATCAGTTCTCAGCAGGTTATCCGTTTTTTTATATTCAATTAGTTTTATATCGTGCGATTTACTGCATATTATCGTTAGTTCATACTTTGGTCAGTAGCCTCATAGTTCAATCTTTAATTTTCGTATGTTTTATCTTGCCTATATCTTTATTTAAGTACGTTGGCAAAAATTATTGCGAAGAGATTCTATATTAATTTTAGTCCATAAATATTCATCAATATCAGATTACTTGAATGTTTTAATTACGTTTTAATTACGTCGCGCGTACAGTCATAAATTTGGAACAGGTCTTGGCTGGAGTTCAGAACTACTTTATGAACTGTAATAAGCGGTCAGCACGAGGAAGATGATGAAACCGGATAACCCGGATAAGTTCAATTTAAGGGGGTCCCTGACCCTTTGACAATTTAAGAATAGATTCCCATTTCAATTAGGGAATAGTGCCGTCTCCACTTGGACGTTTCCGTCGAGACAATTAGATTTTGAGGAACCGGCAATTAAAGGAAACGCCGTTCAGCGGTTGGAGTTGGAAATAATTTAGCATATTTCATCTCGTTATCGTATACATTTAGGGGAAAAATTTAAATAAATTTATTGAAGCCATATTTTATGGTGTTGTTGTTGAGTTTCGAAACAAAAAATAAAACGCTGCAACAATAAAACTATGTAAAATTACTTAACTATCCTTATGTATGTATTTTAATCTCCTACCTGTGGCAATCATTGAATATCAACGTTGTTTAGGGAGCAAGGAGGTGAGTGTTAAAGGAGGATTAGAATCTTCTGATACCTGGAAGTCGTACCCAAATGGCATAATAATCATTTTAACTTGGACTAAGAAAAAAAGAGTGTTGCTTTGATGGCGGGAGGGTAGTCCTTTCTCTGTATGTCTGTATGCATGTAGCTAAAAATAATGATTTCATTGACCTGAAATTTTCAAAGTATATTCCTCAACACATTAAAAATACTGATTATATTATGAAGTTTTAAAAGGTAAAAATGAAAATTTCATGTTTAGAACGTTTTAATATGTTTTTTTATATTCGAGTTTTAGTAACATGATCAATTTTTTATATCTAAAAAAAAATTGATTTAACAAATAAAATTAAGTAGTTTCTAATAAAAATTACCGAGCAGTTTTTCACAGTTATTTGATTGAAGTTCTCAAAAGACTCACCCCGTAGTATCTCGCGGTTTCTTCAGTTGCTAATTGCTTTATTACAATATAGATAGATGTATTTGCTTATCAAATACGATTTAATTCATTACCCATTTGATAAGATTTAGACTTGACTTAGACCCTGTTACACCGGTTGAAGTGCTTAGAACAAATATGTATTGATTTCATGTAACCATTTCAATAATGATTTTTAATAATTTAAATAAAAATAAAATTTAATACCAGCCCACCTAAAAATATATAGTAAATCTCCCTTACAAGGGATTGTTGCTTTCGTAGACTTTACCAAAAACTATCTAGGGAAATGATAAAGCAGGAAGAGTAGGAGTTTATTATAGTTCACAAACAAAGCAGCCTTAAAAAAAATAAATGAAAAAAGAAGTATTTAGAGAAGTACTTAAACACCCACACACAAAACATTACTGTTAAGAAAGAAGTTTAATAAAAGTATAGATTCAAGGTTTCGTGATAATAACATGTTTCGGGGGAAACACGGCAGTTTCCACGGCTTCTGAACAAACACCTATCCTATTAACTAACTAAAACGTTTTTGATACTTTTGTCCTAAACTTGGTTTTAGCAAAAGCTACTTACTTATGTAAAGTAAATGTATAAGGCTTAGTGTCAACCAAATTATTAGTTGTTTCCGGGTTTAATTTCCAGGTTAGCTCAGCGAAGCTCATTAGTAGGGTTCTGTAAGATAACGCATCTATCTGTTACGGTACTGAGGCTCTGGATTTAACCTACAGACCAAACAATTTACATGGAGGTTCCAACTGATGGCCAGGTGAAAAAAAAATTAAATATCTCTAAAACTTAATTAAGGGTCACTAATTAAGCTATTACTTTGCTATCAAAATATATCCTTCTAATAACGACAAATATGACGTAAAAGTAATTTTTAAATGCTATAGGATTAGAAATTTCCAATGTTTGTTAAGGTATAATTGCATGCAATAAAAAAAATGTTAATCGTATTTCTTTTTAACGCGTTAAATTTTTTTCACAGCCCAAATTTGGTTTACCATGATATAGTGCTTTACTTTAATTTGACGTGGCAAATATTTAGTTCTTCCATGGATCTCTGTTTTCATTATTTAATTAATGTTAGACATTGTATTCCATCTATTTTTTTCTAATAAACTACATTTATTTTTCAATTACCTATAAACACAGCTGTGAAACAATATGTGGAGATATTGAGTTACCCAATGCAATGTCTGCTTGGTATTTTTAATTTTATTTGATAAACCCTCTTTGACACGAAAAATCGGATTCTCAGCAAATAAAGAAAAAATGTAAAGAGCATGTAAAAATTTCATAAACAACCTGAAATTAAATACATTTCTATAGTTTGGCCTCAGCACATCAATTTACGGAACATATAATATGTTTGACATGAGAGTGTTAAATTTTATTGACTGACATTGAATGATTAATTAAAAGTTTAAAATTCCTAGGCGCGCGAACGAAACAGTTGATATACGTGTGGCCAATGATTTTCACGCTTTATTTTTTTTTCTGGCATACTTTTCGTTTTTAAATCTTAACCAAAACATTTTCAGCTTAGCAGTAGCTAGATACAGCTTTGAAATTTCAATTGGATCGGATCAATGTCATTGCTGCATTGTTAACTATTTCTGATCAACAATATAAAGTAAGTTTAAATTATTTTACAAAGAAGAAATCTAGGCTTTAATTAACTATATTATTATTATTATTATTTGTTCCGGCATTTGTGCACCGCGGCCTCACTGAGACCTATTGTGCGTCGTCCATGTCCCTGTCCTATATATGTGACAGGCCCACGGCCTTTGCAAATCTGAGGATACTGAATGGATCGATCAGTTCACATAGTTTGGGGTCTACAATGCGATCACTACAAAAGTGAAGGTATCGCCTTCTAGCTAAGTTATCACAGTCACATATTATATGACGTGCCGTTTCTCCCTCTTTCTTGCAGAATCTGCAGATTGGTGATCCCACTATCCCCAAATTAAAGAGGTGTTTATTTAACCGACAGTGACCTGTATAGAGTCCTGTCACACTTTTAAGTGTCCACCTGTCCATTGATGGAAGTGCTGAGCTTCTTCTCTTACAGGGTCCATTAAGAAACAGTTTCGAGTGTTCCTGTTTCTTAGTTTCTCTCCAAGAAAGTCTTGCCTTGTCCTCTAAAGCTAATTTTATACGCCTTTTAGCGTAGCTGAGGCTGATACCACATATGGGTTCAGGTGCAAGAGGTGTCTGTTCTGAGCCCACCCTTGCAAGTGCAACTATAAATTATTTAAGAAAAAATGTATCTTAAATGATTGTGAAAAAACTTACATTTCAATAGTTGGCTCCTAATAAACATTATGTTTATGAATATGTTTTATTTTTATTTTGTGTTACGGTTTCTGATCTACCCTTTATCACTTCAAAGCAAAAATGAAAGAGCGAAAGGAAGGTGACAAGCGCAATAAGAAGTGGGCTGTGCTGTGGGACGGATTGTTGAGGGTTTTCCTAGACCTCATGCAAGTTCCAACAAACTCGTTTTTGGCCACTGGTTTGGCCGTTGTAGGGCATGAACTTAAAAAAAAAATTGTTGTAAAATATAATAGTTTAATATTTCAGACAGGATGTATTCATTTAACAACCACACACAGAATCCAAGACAGAAAGAAATATATAACACGCAGACAAATTCAATTGGCACGTACCAGTTGAAAGCAATAATTTTGCCATGTTGTTGTTTTATAATTACATACATATAATACTTACGGGAATAAAACAATAAACAGTGCGGTTTATAAAAAATAGTCTAGAAGTTCAGTCAGGATCAATATCAGCCTTAAAAAAAAAAAAAGAGGGAAAGTTAGACAAAAAAAAGCTGAGAAGTTGGGGGAGAACGGAGGTGGTGTTATGGAAACTGGGATCATTTATCGCTACATACATCTTGCAGAGGGGTTGCCGGCTAGAAAGAGTAAATTGAGAAAGTTTGTCAATTTACTAAGGGAGTAAGGAGCTCAATGCACCAATCAATAACAGTTATCAGTTGGGGCGCTTTGAAGGTTTTCAGTTAACCGCTGTTGTGTTCGCGCCTTCAGAATCAGTAGGCCACAAGTCCCTCAACACATGTATAGGTCCATTTTAGTACATAAATATTTCTTCCTAAGACATACTTATTTTCCACCTGTTCATCAAATAAAACTAATGGAAAATGAACGACGCTATATCTGGCTTACTATTTCCGCTACTAAAAATTTATATTCTTTTAACTATTTTTGAAATTCTCATGCGGTCCTTCGCCTCCATCCGTCTTCAATGTGTCCTTAACCATAAGGAAAAAAATTGATCTTTATTCCTCAAATAGCTTAGACTGGAGAAGTCCGACTTTTGAGTGTGACGGAGAAGTATTGTTTTTTATATTTCTTGTTATTTCATTATAAATAACACTGACCACTATATTTTGAGTAGAAAAACAAATAAAAAAGAAAAATAATTTTATTAGTGAATGTTATTAAAGTCTGAACAAGTTGATATTTATCAGTTATAAAATGGATAATTACCTCGGAAGAACTCAGATAAAGTATAAACCCACGAAAGATTTTTTTTTTCATTATTGCTTGAATAAAAATATGTGTTTAATAAAGCGTGAGATTTACCTTTGAAAAACACATTTAGATTCTTCTAATGAAAAGAATAACATAACAAAAAAAAAAGGCAAATATTTTATTCTCGTTTATCAGAATATTGATTCCAGGTAACGGATTAATAGGTTACTAATAGGGTTTCTTTATTTCTGTTAAACTTTTCTTAATTTAACTCGTGTGATTTTGCTTCAAGTATATATATTTTTTATCTTGCAAACCAATAAATGAACGCTGAAATTGTTGAATGTTGAATGGTAGTTTTATTAATACTAATTAGTTTTATAAATACAAATAGCATTACGAATTATAAAAATATTTTATTTGAATGATAAGTCTTTTTAAACAATAATTACAAAACGTAAATAAAAGAGTCATTAAAATATAATTTGCAAATTTTAAGTGCCCGTAACAAAAACCTTGATTGTGTGATTCATCACTCATGACGTCTGTTTGTTTCATCCCCATTATTTCCAATTTCATTTTAGGAGCAGCCTTTTCAGATGAAATAAGCTAAAGTCCACTAACTGTGTCCCGCATAAATATATAAATTATTAAATATCCAAAACAGTTTAAAAAAAATTTTGAATACATATTCCGAAATTATATATTGCAAAAAAATGTACATAATTTACTGACGTTTTAACATTAAAATTTAATTTTTTTCACGCGGTCAGAGCCTGCTTACAATCGTCGAAATGAAAATAGCTAGAACGTTTATAAAGATAATGATGTAGTAAATCCTGCCCAAAACCAGAAATGAAAATTGGGAGGATTAGCTAGCACTGAGCTGCCGGATTTCGGCTTCATCAGGCAGCAACAGTGGTAACCTCGGCAGCTAGTTGCTCTTAGCTCGATAATTTTTTTAATTTTAATTTAAAAGTTTCATTCATTCAAGTACAGTGTGTTAGCGTGTCTTATGCTTTTCGATAGCACTGGTGAAAATAATCCATTTGAAATTTGAAGTGTATATTCAAAACTACCTTAAAGTTCACACACTAATTCTCAAAATATCGGGAATCACAAAAAAAAATTAAATGTGTAAAAAGTTTGGGCCGTTTAAGTAATTTATAGAATCCCTGAGTTCCTGGCTGATTTTAAATCATATTTTTTCCCCCGACGGTTAAAGTCACGTCAATAAGATTAATTATAATGACAAATTGCTGAGATATTCCTAAAAATAAATTTAATAATAATTAAAAATAAAAAGCTAATAATAGCAATGGAGTATTTAACAAGTCCTAATTAGATTTTTATATATTTTTGGATTAAACTGTAAGTAACATGTACTCAGCAGCATACCTTGGGTGGTCCCCAATTCGCCACCCTTTCTGATTAATCAAAATCAAGAGTGGTTATTAGTAACTACTGAACATAAAAAAAATACTCTTTTTTACAGTATCAGAGGATCAGTCCAGATCTCTTATGAGGATCAGTCTCATAAGAGACATTTACGTGTATATTATATCCCTGTGGTTTGTTGAATAAAGCCAGAGTTTTTTCATAGTATTTGTATTGACAACTAGATCGTATACACTATGAACGTTTTGACTACAGTCATCTTCAAGTCCTATAATTATAAAAAAACAAGATTTATGTAATTATATTAATGAAAACAATTTACACATTTAATTATTTATATTTGGGTATATAATAAAATATAAAAAATAATTAACTAGTAACTATTATAATTTATAATGCTGTGATAATAATTATATCAAATATAAAGATAGGAATAACAAATTTAGTGAATGAACTATTTAACTTGGGATATATTTTTATAAAGTTTATGATAGACATTTTTGTGACCATTACAGTATTGGTACCAAAACTGAAAAAAAAAATTTAATTATAAGATAGTGGGTATGTTATATAACTATAACATAATTATAACTTAAATTATATGTAATTTAAACTAAACTAGTTTATAAATTTGATTTATATAGACTATTAAAAAAAATATATTTCTTTAGTTTAAACAGATAGAAAAATACATTTATAAATAAAGTAATATTAACTATACATATAAATATAGTTATGTTTTTGATGTTTATATAATTTAGACAAAAACAAAATGTCAACCGAAAAAATGTTTCACCCAGGACTGCCCCCACTAACCTCTAGCCCCACTAACCACCAGACATATTCACGAAAAAGGGGTTGAAACTTTACTTAAATCCTAAATTGACACAGTAACTGACAGGTCACGGACCGAGCAGAAGTTATCCACATTGATTTTGATCATTCGACAATCCAAATTGTATTTGTGACGGAGCTGGAACTTACGTTCACTTTATATACAGACGTAAACTTCCGGTCAGACCGATAAATAAACTAGCCAATGAAATTATACTGAGAAATGGACATTAATAATTACCTAAACTTCACATATACAGAACAAAAAATTAATTGACATACAACATAAAATGGACTAAGCACAGTTGAAAATGGACGTTATCCAACCCAGAACAAGCACGAGGAATGCTGGAGGCATCCTCCATCTTATGTATTATTATTCTTTAATTACTTTTTGTTGTTATTTTGTTTCTTTATATTTTTTCCCCTAATTCTCCAAAACTTAAATGATACTGATCCCCTAGCACTGCCATACAACCTCGCCCGTCTTTACAATCCTTCTCAAATATTAAAGTAGCAGTGGCCTCGTCATCAGCTGTGAATTCATTGGAAGACCAATGTAAGTTTCTCCGATCATACTCTGAGCGTCTGTGGCTTTCGCGCTCTTGGTCAGCCTCCACTGGCCAGTTTCCAGTGACGCGGGCGATGGAGGAGCATGGGGAAGGGGATACTTTCTATTTTGCATGAATAGGTGATGACAATCACTTGTGCTTTTGAAAAATATGTGTATATATCTTATTTACAGTTATAGCGAGAGCAAGTTAAAACTATTTTTCGATGGTCAAGGAAATAATATCTATTACTATTGAGGAATTTGTTCCTTGATATATATTATAACTTTTATGTTCTTCATTTATCGCTTATACTTATTATGAGTAAAACAGCATTTTATGTTTCTCCCGAGTCATTGATTTTCAAATAAACTGAAACGATTTGTGCGAACATAAACTGGAACTGAACCTCCCTTAAAGCAGTTAATTGTTTATTAATATTCCATGCAATAGTAAAACGGAGTGATTCTATCATTTATTGCAATCGCGGCCAAAATTTAAAAAATGGGACATTTATTGTAGAAATAAAGTCTAATTCTTTAGCCCATTTAAAATAAAATAAACATTTGTTTTTTTTTTGCGAATGTACATAATTATTGTAAATAAAATATAATTTTAAAAGTGCCCTTGGTAATGCTAAATAACTGAAAAAAATAATGTTATTATACGGCATATTCGTATTAAGTATGTTTGAAAAAATTAAGTAAAAATGATTCACCTAAAAACAAAGGTCAGTGAAAATTTTGTGTGAATTAACCCTCCGTTATGCAAGCGGGGTATAGTTGTACCCCGGCCGACCACAACGCAATGTCAGTTGTTTGCATCATTTTCACATTTGGAAGGTAAGGTAAGGGTTGTAGTAGCTGACTGACCCGCTTCCTTCCCGTGTTGCTATTTCACCCCTATCATTCAGCAGTCACCTGATGTCGGTCCATCAATGGAGTTGGTTTACTGTCGTCTCTCGTGTTGCTGATAATAGCTCATTTTAAATTTACATTTGACCAATTAATTTATAGGTAAGTACACTGGACCATTTTTATAAATGTTCTAAAGATATTCCTTTTTTTTTTTTTAAATTGCAATCAACGATTAAAAATCTGTAAAATTTACATTACAAGATGTACATGAAATAATATTCAATTTTACTCTTATAATAACATTTTTTATTTTTTTATATATAATTGGGGGACAGCAAAAGAGTCCTGGCAATGGCCAGTCTCTCCAATCATGTCCTGAGCGTCTGTGGCTCTCGCGCTCTTGGTCAGCCTCCACTGGCTAGTATCCGGTGACGCGGCTGACGGAGGAGCGTGGGGGACTTCCCAAGACTCCGCTTTCTCTTTGCGGTGGATTTGGGGGGTCTCTGGGCTGTCTGTAAATATTGTATGAATGAGCGAGTGAATGATGAACTGTAAATATTGTATGAATGAGAGCATATATCTTAATTACTTATTGCCTTATAAAAAGCAGATTGTAAATATTGCACAATAAAGGAATAAAGATTTATATATAATTACTTTACCGTAATAGCTACTTTTTTGTATTACCCGGAAGGCCAGAAATTTCAATGAAAAATCTCGGAAAGGATGTTATGCTGAATGTGGTTGAGCTTGTGACCGATCTACAAGAAGCATTAAGTTTAATAGATGGATTTGTGTTGATCATTTGAAAGATATATGAGTTGGTGATGTGCAATCACTTGAAATATGTAGAGTATATATATATGGTATAATATAGTATAGTATAATATAATATATATAATCTAATGTAACTTTAAAAACCTTAGAAAGTACCGTAATCGATGGTACAGCGTGTATTTTTTTCTCGGGAAAATATGTAAATAAATATAAATTCTAACCCTAACTATGACCAATACAATTAAAAAATGAGCAGCTCAGCGGTTGTTTTCATGTTAATATGAAAACTACTTTCCTTTATTTTTTGCCGCCAGGTGGCTATAGGATTTGATGGATAGCATGGTATGGTCGCGCGCACCTGTGAAAGCTTTTAGTAGAGATAAGATGTATTTTATAGCTTTTTCTTAGTGGTCAACTTCAGCCGACAGACCAATGCCCCTGATTCCAATTTTTTTAACAGATGTGTTGAAGAATAGCAAAACCTTTATTTTTTAAAAAACTAACTGAGCAGCTTTGGTATAAAACATTCTAAAGTTCACCCCCTATCGATAGTTTTGGCTGATTTCGATTGTTGTATTATTCCTAGAAACATATACCCCTTAAAAAAAAAGAAAACACCCATTCTAGCCTTTATTGAACCATATCACTCCAAATAGAGTTTCAAAGAGAATGCCGACCAGTTCTCAGATGACACTTTCACCCTCCGTCTCGCTCGTCCTTTCCTCCAGTGTAAATTTTTAACCAAACCATTCCTCATAAATCCCAAACCTACCTAAGAGAACACGTAGACAAGCAACTCACTTAGGTCGCTCACGTCACGCCCAACCTACAACTAACTTTTATGTCAACAACAGTACCATTCGTACTGATCTCAACATTCCATTCTTCCAAAGACTTAGCTACCTACCACTACCTGAACTTCCAGTCCCACCACCCTGGCCATCTTAGTCCGTACGCCAACGCTCTATTCTCCCACCTGGAAACGCCGTCGCTCTGCGTGTAATATAACCGCTGTAAATACTGTAAAAATTTCTTTCTTATTTATTAAACAGTTCTTTTAAAAAAAATTGGTTTTCACCTACAAAATCACTAACGCTGATTGAAAACTTAAAGGGAGAGGGTGTACGTTTATTCAGGTACAGTGTAACCGGCTTTCGCCTTCTTGCACATTCTATAATGATAATGTTAAAAATTATTTCACCATTCTGAATTTTTTAATATGCATAAACACGTTGAAATAGGCTTATGATGAAATATTGAAATGAAAAATATGGAGAAAAATAAATTAAACCTGAAAAAGCTTATGTTGAATATGAAGATTTGTCCAGTTCTAATTAAGAAGAAAAAATGTATATATAGCTAGTTTAGGATTTGTAAATATGTTATTAGAGGTGTTTCTTTTCTCTTTACTTTAGTTTTGTGTTTTCTTCTTTCCTTTTATATATTATCATGTTTTTTTGTTTTTTTTGAGAATAAAAGAAACAAAACAGAATAACCATTGCAATCTGCAATCTGCAACAATCCCATTGCACCGGAATAAGCGCACCACAGGCTACGTAACCCCACGAGCCCGCTTCACGGGCTTGTGGGGCAAGCCCGTTTGAGGCTCAGCCTCAGGTAGGGCGAAAAAAAAAAAAAAAGTTCTAATTAAGAAGGTAGTCCAGATTTCTGGTTTTTCTTAGTGGTGAGACACATTTAAGTACGCCTAGAAGAAAACAGACAATTCAAGAAATGATATTTTGTGAGACAGTAATACAGATTTCTTAGCTAATATGTACCAGGGGATTTCAAAAGGGTTTTCTTTTTTTATTCAATTTTAAATTAATCCGCAATTTTTGCTCATTCTTACACTATTTACAAACAGCACAGAGACCCCCAAAATCCACATGGTTGTCACCTCTCTTGCGTTCGAAAGAGGAAACGAAGTCCCCAAGCTCCTCCATCAGCCGCGTCACTGGTATGAGCCAGTGGAGGCTCACTAAGAGCGCGAGAGCCACTGACACTCAGGACATGATTGGAGAATTTGCCCATATCCAGGACTCTCACTGTCAGGTATTTATAGCAGATAAAGAGGCCATTGCCGGTGCATGAGAATAAATTACGTTTTACAAGATAGATACTAATGATATACAAGCAAATTGGAATTTTTCAAATAAAGGTCCTAAGATGAAGCTGATACATGGGTCAAATAGTATATTATGTTTTAAATGGCATACTAAAAGGTCAATTTTTACAAAGAATAGTACTCATGTCATTTAATTTGACCTGAAAATAGCCCCGCTTAAGTAGTTTTGCTATAATAATAATAATGGAACGTGTCCACTAAAAAAAATATTGGAACAGGACAAAGCTAGGCCTTGATGTTGGGGCAGACGAGGATCCAACGTAGAGATAGCGCACCGAATGATTGATGTCTCCCTCGTAATGAAAAAATTCCTGGGCACCCTGAGCTATAAGGACCTATGTAAGCACTGTAGGCGGGAGCCATGGCCAGAAAAGAGATGATTATTGAGTAAAGCCAGACTTCTATTTTTGTTATCTTATGTACACAGATCTTATGTACAAAACACGACATCGTTGTATACAACGGGGTGGTTTTTCATAATTAACGGATCATGGTCTCAGAAAAGTTATCTATCTTCTCTTTGCCGCTCAGACTATTTATGCCAGTGGATTCGCAAAGTACTAATAGTTTTCCGACTCCGGATTGATAGCCCAGTGTTGTGAATATCTAACTAAAATATCTAACGCTAATGTAAACGTTCCTGGTTGGAATTTGGGATGTGTCACTATATTTCATATATAAGTCAATAATAATTAAATTTACAGTAGTGGGATAGTATAAAGCAACTAATAATAACAAGTTGATACATTAATCAATATTCTAGCCATTTTTGTACGACAATAATAAGAAATTCGAACCTCAAAAGGAGCGTATTGTACAAGCACTACCTTAAGCCCTTATGTCGAGTGCGGACTATCCCCTCTACTATTCAGAAGAGACAAGTTAGCCGCAAATTAAATTTCTAAACTTAACCTAAAACCTTCCCATCCAGCATATAATCCGAACAAAGCTCTCAAGAAAATAAAACCACATACCAAATTCAACTCAACTTCTAGTCGAACGAATTCAGCCGCAATCCCCTGAGTCTCATAGACCCAAGGTTACCACCACTGAAAGGTTAACCGCTCGCAGACTTCACTGGACTGCCTACAAGCGTTCATTACCACTTGGTTTTACGCCTATAACCTACAGCAAACAAACTAACAATCATTTCTATACGCATTATTTGAACAGAAAACTCGCCATGTGGGTTTGGGAGGTCTCTGTGCTGTTTGTAAACACTGTTGAGTAAATGAAAATTGTAAATATAGTGTGATCACTACCACGTATTGCCCAATAAGGCAGATTGTAATTTTATCACAACAAAGAAGTAAAAAATAGGCCAAAAAAAAAAGAAAACTCACTTAAAAGTAGCTGAATTGGAATAAATAAAAGAACTAGTATCATTAAAATATTGTTGCAATACGTCCAAAAAATACATTTTAGTTGATAATCGTGTAATTGATTATCTAATGCGGGACTACTTGTGAGGCAGTTCTCCCTCGGAGTGACTAGTAAAACTATAAAGTATTTGCCAAGTAAATTGAAAATTTCGATTAAAATCACGCTTAATCGGTCAGCGATATGGTCCCTACGGGAAAAGTATTCCGACGGTTAAGTAAAGGAGATGTGACAGTATTTAAGACAGGGGGGGAGAAGAGGAAAGATAAATTGTATCTAATAGAGACTGGAGGTGCTGTTTTTCTGTTTTTGTTGATGAAAAGTAGTAAGGGAAGATGTATAGGCCGTCTTCAGGGATTTCAAAGACGGATGGTCAACGCAGCGGCATGCCCTTCCCGCAATCCGATTATATACAACAGAAGCCCAAAGCTTAATCTTATGACACGCCTGATTTATTATTTCAAAAGCGAGTGAGCTTCAATTTATAAATTTTGATTGGTGTAAAATTCATGATTTATCGGTAGTGGTAGTTTTAACGATTTGTATTTTGCCATGGTGTAATTTGTTCTCACATGGAATTGATGGGAGTTTCTTGTGTTTTATTATACCTGGTTCAATATGTACAGTTCCAAACTTGCAAGTGTAAGTTAGCTCATAAAACTCTAAGGAGCTCGTAAGTGGACTGAATGAATGAGATGTAGGATTTCTTAACCAATCTTTAGGGGTAATGAATTAAAAGTCATCTAACCTTTAGATTAGATGTCTGTTGGTGTTGTGGGTTGTTAGGTTTTAGTACAGTTTTTTTTTTTTACTCCTGGTTTCGTTTGTTGCAGTCCAGACTTTTCAGCCTAAAATGTTCGCTTTCGTTCTGCCATCGTTCGAGGTCCCAATATCATTACATGTGACACGATCACGACATACATTACAGGCCATACTCGCTCATTTAAATACAGAGAGAAACTTATTTCTCTGCCTCTTAGACTCTTAGAAATAACATGCGAGCCATGTCTGTAAAAACAGTACAAACCGTGTGAACTCTATGGCGTTCAGAGTGAGTAGCTATTTGGTTTCGTCGTGTTTTCTGTTGAGCGCCAGAACGTTTGAAAATACAAGCGCTGCCTAAAGAAATGAGCACGTGACTCTTCTGTTGGGGAGGCACAAAAGATTCAGGGAGTTTGCTTCCTCGACATAGTCACGTGAGAATGTCAAAGAGTAAGTCAAAATGCAATTTATTTGTTTCCTTGTTTGTTTCTATTCGTTATCAAAGGTTCAATTTTGGAATAACGATTTCCGAATGGTACATTATATTTATTACCAGTACTATTATAACGAATTTTTGAAAAGTTCTGATAGAAATAATCAGAATGAAACGCCCGTAACCGTGGAAAAATTATCCATTCATCCAGAACTATCTGTGAAATTTTCACGAACAATCACATGAACTACTCTTGAACATCCTCCATATTCACACACCATGTGACTTTTATTTGTGACATTTCAAATCGGTTGATTCTACAAAAAAAAATAAGGTGGATCTGTTAAAACAATTGATTAGCGTCATCTCTTCGACCAGTGGAAGATAATATTTCAGTGATGAGGTAGTGCAACTAGGTATATAGGTGGGCTAAAAAATTAAATTTGTGACACCAATAGAGTTGAGCTACCTAATAAGAGGAGGTTGTGACCCTAGAGATTGTGCCGCCTGGGGGCGTTCCCCAATTTGACACCCTTTCTAATTAAATCAAGAATAGTTATTACCAATTACTGAACATAAATGAAACAAAAATGTATTTATTTTGTTTAAACAGATTTCACAAAGACATCATCTGTTAGTTGTTGTTTTTTATGGAAAGTATCTCTAGATTTTGCAATCTTAAATCACTCATTGTGGAACGATGGTTATTAATTAAAATTTAGAATGCGAGGGGGGTTGCAATCATAAAGATTTGTGAGGTCTCTGGGCTGATTGCGAATACTTCATGAATGACCGAGTGAATGAAAAATTGTAAATATAGTATGAATGAGAACATTGAACACAATTACTTATTGCCCAATCCACCCAGTGATCCGCCAGGGGCCTGTACGTTTTTACGACCGTATGATGTTCGAACAAGTTGTAGGTACTAGCGTCCTAGCGTCCTAAAACTGGACATTGCCCTCAACTTCTGATGATTTTAACAATTAAATAAGGAACATTAGTTATCGGTTGGGAAAAATGTGTTAAACCAAAAGATGAAGCAAATAATCTACATCAAATAATCATTCATACATATAATTGTGTTGGTGATTTAAGGACATTCACATGATGAATATTGATATAAAAAAAAATAGATATGTGTACACTTTTCTACGTAATTTCAGTTGTTGGTAACGAATTGATTCAAGGATTGGTTTTTTTAGATGTATAGTGTGAGTGATTTGCTACATTATTATTACGCATGATTAAATTCTGTGTCCTACTATTTTTCCTTTTTTAGCGGCAATGTTAACATTGTATTATGCATTGCAGCGATTCAATTAGATATTTTCTAGCTTTTCCATCTACTGGCAGACACTAAGCCAAAATTAGCAAAGAAAATCTTCCTTATCATGTTCAAAGTTAATTTTATTGTCAAATTACAAAACTCCAGGTTTAAGCATAACAGTCTTGATTTTCGCTTTAGTTCGAGTAAATTTCCCCATCCTGACTTCGTATTCGTATTCCTTGCCCTTGAAAACATAAGGGTTTTAAATATCAAGTTATTCTGGTGACATTTGAATACTACAATGCCCATGTTAACGCGCTGCTTTTCGCAAAGTGTGCACCAGGGTCAGTTTTGTGAAATTTCATGCTTATTATAATCAATGATTCGGTTGATTACAACCTTATCGTATTATTTAGACGCTTTGGACAACTGTACTGACTACTCCAAAGGACATCCCATCCCTCAATAGAAAATAATTTACTAATCTACAAAGTTATACTTAAGCCAATCTGGACATACGGAATAGAGCTATGGGCATATACAGCAAAAAAGTCGAACATGAAACGTATCCAATCCTGTCAATCAAAAGTCCTGAGAACAATAATAAATGTCCCTTATTACGTCAGCAACTCATCCCATGCAAGTTCATGAAATTCTATCGTAACATATCCAACCACCCTAATCTCCTAGCACAGTCATTACACTGCGCCACTCATCCCTATAATCCTTCTCGGAGACTAAATCAGTGGCCTCATGACCTGCTATAATTACGTGACAGTGGGAGTCCTGACAATGGCCAGTTTCTCCGATCATGCCCTGAGCGTATGTGGCTCTCGCGCTTTTCGTCAAATTCCACTGGCTAGTATCCAGTGACGCGGCTGACGGAAGAGCGTGGGGGACTTTCCAAGACTCCGCTTCTTCTTTCGCACGCGAGGGAGGTGTGGTTTTACTCTTTTATTGTTTCTAATCATATCAATTATTACACTTAGTGGATTGTATGTGCTTGTCTTCTATATATGTAAATTTATGTTTTATGTTCTCAAATGTATTGTTGTGGATGCCTGAAGCGGTGAAACTTTGACTGATGATCTCATATTAATAAAATTATATATATTAGGAAATATGTTAGTTTTTCTTATACAGTACAAATGAAAATATACAAGTGTCTCTGTTTGAGTGTTATTCAGAATAATAATAGTAAAAAGTAAAGCTAATGATAGTATGGTACGCAGTTTTCTATTAATACCGGGATTTAAAAAATTGTCTGGAGTACGGTCTAATAGAAATTACTTTAAATATTTCCTACTTGAGCTGAAATATGTCAAGTGCTCCCTAAGAGACCGTGTACTGAGAATAACAGGATAGTGTTTACATACAGGGCCATTGAGCAAATAACCTCTTCCAGGCTGGAGTAAGTCGAATCAGGTCTGGATCTTGGCTGGAGTACCTGCTCCAGAATAATATTAGGGACAAACGCCCTTCAGATGCTAGTTCCATCAGGCTCTAGTGTCTCCTTACAACTCCTTTAGGGGATATATCTTTTTATCGTGATCTTCCCTAGTTCTGTGCTGGAATCGCAATTTGATTCCTCCCATTGCCTTAATTAATTTGTAAATTTGATTGCATGATATCTTTATATTATGCCTTTATCCATGTTTCTGCCGTTATGTATTGACTAATTATAAAGAAAATGCTTCCAGGTTCTCTTTAGAGCAATTCACTACATTATGAACGTTTTACGTTTGATGTCAGAGCCTAAAACCGGGAACACTGTAGTAGGCATGCTGGGTGCGTCGTCCCACTTACGGCTGACGGATGAGCGTGGGGGACTTCCCAAGACTCCGATTTCTCTTCGCATGTGGATTTGGGAGGTCTCTGGGCTGTCTGCAAATATTGTGTGAATGAGCGAGTGAATGATGAACTGTAAATATGGTATGAATGAGAGCATTTATCTTATTACTTATTGCCTTATAAAAGGCAGATTGTAATTATAGCACAATAAAGGAGTAAAAAGTCAAATTTTACGTTTGATGAGTTTTCCTTAAATTACTGATCGACTAAACTCTTTCAAGAACCAGAATCATTTTTTGTTTTAGTGTGTGAAGCAAAATAAGACAAACAGGTTTACTCTGGAAACGTTTCACAGTTAGTTATATTTGTCATATCATGATTGAGAGAGATCGGATGGTTTGCACCATTCTTCTTGTGTATACAGTTATATCATCTATTTAATATTTTACAATGCTTGCTCAATAATATGCTCTCCTTGGTTATATACTTAATTATATATTGTAACATACCTATTTTCTTTTTTCTAGTCGTCGGTATGTCCAATCATTCTTTAAAGTCGAAGCTTTTTCTTGAAGTGGCCTTTATTCTGAAATATTTTAAATATTACCTCACACTTAGAACGGGAGTACGACCCTCACTCAAGGCTAGGCGTAAAATAACCTTTCCCTCTTCAACGCCACCTGGCTCACTCTCATTGTCCAAAGGAGAGATCACATTTTCGGTATTTTAAATTCATCAAAATCAAAAATTATACACTTAATCACCCTATCAATTTCATTTCACTTTTGCATTAAAAAAATAATAATAATAAAAATTAAATTAAAAAAATAAATTACTAATTTTTTTTATTTATAAGGAAGGGTGATTAAAATGTTCTGGGTTTTTGATTTTTCATAATCCACCGCTTAAATTAATCAAAATCAAAAATATTAGGTGGTGGATTATGAAAAACCAAAAATCAAGAAAATCATACATATATATGCTTATATTATACTAGTATATAGATACACAGTATGGTTAGAGATGGGTAGTTAATAACTTCGCCCATACCTGTTCACACCAGTGCGACGTTATTTTGGTTCAACGTCACTTGTCAGCTGGTGGGGGGGTAGAGAGTGGGGATGAGTCAAGTGGAGTTACCTGTGTTGTAGCTATCTTGTCAGCGTAATAACGTTTTATTTGTGATAAATATAGTTTTACCTTGACATTATAGAATTTGAAGCTGGTGTCTAAGAAAAATTGTTGGCAGAGGTGCTAGACCATGTAACACAAATTCTTTCTGTATCTCCCCGGTGTGTCAATCATCTCTTACAGGTTATTTGTACAGTCTTGATACCGTGGCGTTGGGTGTTTTGGCGTGTACACCAATTTAATCATCTTTGAGCTGTGGAGCGCTTGGTGTCAGAGTAGGGCAAAGCTCTTGCCAAAAGAAAGAGCTTGGTCGCATGTACTCAAAGGTGAAAATTAAGTTTTAAGAGAAGCAGTAAAGAAGTATACAAATCAATAACATGGATAAAAGCTAAAACGGAATCGTAATAAAGTATAAAGTTTCACTAAACAAATTAGCTAGAGTTTATAAAACAAATTTACTTGCAGGAATGGTCGCATGCCCCCTACTAGTGAAATAACATCTCTACGACCAGGAACTTAGCGGGACAATAACCAAGGACACACTTATCTAAGCGGAAACGGAAATAAGGAAACTACCTAGAAGAACATTCAAATCCCTCGCTTCCTGGGGTGGAGGAGAAGAAAAATCTTTATTTATTCCCCTCGGAATTTTGGTAGTGTTACTTTCTTTACCTTCTATCTCGTTTATGTAAATGAACGTTTCATAAGTACATTTTAGATTATAATCAATGTATAAGAGTTTAATTTGGAAACAAAAATTAAAAATGACAGGAACCTGTCAACAGGAACCTCCTTGGTTACCTCCAGTTACTCCACCACACTAGGGACCGAATACAACAAGGGCATTTGCTCTTTCCAGCTTCATATAACAATAATTGCTAATTATTAGAGCGAATCTAAAATTTATATGTGTAAGGCCCTCACCATTCTTCTCCCTCGACTAATTGAAATAGCTGTTGAAGGTGATAAACTACTCTAAATTTATTAGCAAATATCAAAAGAGCGTTCAAAACATTCACTATACAAACAGACACTATGCAAACCAGATGGGGCTGTGCAAACAAAAGACGGCAACTCTATATATTCAGTCCGCCCACCTCCGTCTCTATGAATGTCTTCACAAAAACGAGAGCACACACACGAGGTTTGTTGGACACTGAAAACGACAATCTTACCTGCATAAATTGTAGAGGGCAAACAGTCCTTCATGCTGGTTCGAAAATATCTCCGAGCAGGCTATCTACAATAGTGAATACATGTCCCAGATACTGACTGCAAAGGGCGGAATTCAGAACAAAGAAATGTCCTCGAAAAGGAATTTTCAAAGATATTAAGGCTTTAGTTTCTATAACCATTTTATATTCATTTTCTCATCGTCAGTCGGCGATTTTCCTATTCCAGGCATCTTCTGTACTGCGAATGATATAATTTATTGTTTACTCTCTTTTACTATCACATATCTAATTGGTAAAATATCCGAGATATAAAAAACTTGTTTTAATAAATTGCAATAAAAAATTTTCTCTCCAACTAGAAAACTGTAATATTCTGTGATAATGTGTATATGTTTGTATTTTTATTGCAATTTATTAAAATAAATTTCACCATATCTCCGGATTCGAGTTGAGGTAGTATAAAAGAGTTAACAATTATTTAAACAATTCTTTTCACCACAATATTGAGGTTTTCTAATTTTAAGTTAATTAAATCTTCAAATCAAAATTTCTATTGTGAAAACATTACAATATGTCTTATTGGGCAATAAGTAATTGTTTTCAATGTTCTTAATCATACCATATTTACAATATCCATTCAATCGTTTATTCATAGAGTATTTACAAACAGCCAAGACCTACCAAATCTGCATGACAATCACCCATCGCACGCGAAAGAGGAAGCGGAGTCTTAGGAATTCCCCCCACGCTTCTCCATCAGCCGCGTCACTGGATACGAGCCAGTGGAGGCTGACCAAGAGCGCAAGAGCCACAGACACTCCGGACATGATTGGAGAAACTGGCCATTGCTAGGAGTCCCATTGTCAAATATTTATAGCAGGTCACGAGACCACTGCCGTTTCAGTCTCCGAGGAGGATTATAGAGATGAGTGGCGCAATGCATTGACTGTGCTACATGATTAGGGTGGTTGGAAAGGTTACTGTGGAATTTCATAAACTTGAAAGGGATAAGTTCTAGAACGTAGGGTATATTAAGGTCGTTATGAAGGGTTTTGTTGCTGACATAATAGGGGCATTTACTATTGTTCTCAGGACTTTTGATTAAAAGGATTGGATACGATTGATGTTCGACTTTTTTGCTGTCCCCCATAGCTCTATTCCGTATGTCCAGATTGGTTTAAGTATAACTTTGTAGATTAGTAGTTTATTTTATATTGAGAGATGGGATGTCCTTTGAAGTAGTCTGTACAGTTGTCCAAAGCGTAAACAGACGCTCACTCAATGTCTTATTCAATGTTCCCCTGCAGCCAAGTAATAATTTTTCCCGTTCCAATAGTGGAAATGCGGTTATTCTGCCGCCGTCTTGCTCACTGAACGATCTGAAAATCATTATTCGATTTACTGGCGTTTAGTAACCGTTACGTTACGGTTCGCATACCCGATTCGGTGGCAATTCTACGTGTATTCAATTAAGTCATTGGCTAATTAAGTTTTTTTCATTAAAATAATTGCGAGCCTAAAGGTAGAGGTTCTACTTTCATTCATGTGGAATAGTGTTCGGTCTGCTTGTCTATATGTTCTATTATAGCGTTTGTAAATGAGATTAATTCGACCTAAAATTTTAAAAGTATACGCCACAAAAATCCAAAATATAATAATAATCAGCTTTATTATGATAAAATTACAATGTGCCTCATTAGGCATCAATTAATTGTGATAAATGTTTTTCATTTATACCTTATTTACAATTTTCATTCACTCGCTGATTCATACAGTATTTACAAAAAGCCCAGAGACCTCCCAAATCCACATGGTTGTCACCTCCCTCACATGCGAAAGAGGAAGCGGATTCTTGGGAAGTCCCCCACGCTCCTCCGTCGACCGCGTCACTAGATACTAGCCAGTGGGATTTGACGAAGAGCACGAGAGCCACATACGCTCAGGGCATGATTGGAGATACTGGCCATTACCAGGACTCCCACTGTTACGCATTTATAGCAGGTCATAAGGCCACTGCCGTTTTAGTCTCCGAGGAGGATTATAGGGATAAGTGGTGCAGTACAATGACTGTGCTAGAGGATTAGGGTGGTTGGATAGGTCACTATGGAAGTTCATGAACTTGGAAGGGATGAGTTTGTGAATCTATAGTATATTAATATCGTTATGAAGGGTTTTGTTGCTGACGTAATAAGGGACATTTACTATTGTTCTCAGGACTTTTGATTGTAATGATTGGATATGCTTGATGTTCGTATTTTTCATTGTCCCCCATAGCTCTATTCCGTTTGTCCAGATTGGTTTAAGTATAACTTTGTAGATTAGTAGTTTATTTTTTATTGAGAGATGGGATGTCCTTTGAAGTAGTCTGTACAGTTGTCCAAAGCGTCTGTTTAGTTCTTGTCTTTTTGGTCTCGTATGTGGGTTCCAGGTCAGTCGTTTGTCGAGATGGGAGCCTAAGTACCGTACTGTCTCGGATACAGGGATAGGAATAGAATTAAAATAAACTAGTGGACAATTCTTGTGACAAAGGGTGAAGGTAATGTGGGAACATTTTGCTTCATTAACTTTGATCCGCCATTGATTGCACCAATACTCGATCTCGTCAAGATGTTTTTGAATGTTATGGGATGCTATGTCGGGGTCTGGGTGGGATGACAAGACTGCAGTGTCATCTGCAAATGTGGCCAAGAAGGTATTGGAAGTAGAGGCGACATCAGCGATGTATAGGTTATAGAGGATGGGGCCCAGTACACTGCCCTGTGGAACTCCTGCATTTATGGGGTAGTAGTTAAAGTATTCTAAACCACAGCGGACTTGGAAGAAGTGTTTTAAAAGGGAGGACTGTAGGATTAGGAAAAGGGTCTGTGGTAGATATCTTTTGAGCTTGTAGAGCAAACCTGCGTGCCAAACCCTGTCAAAAGCTTGGAGATGTGATCAACAACACGAAGGGCTTGTTGAGCAGTGGAATGTCGTTGGCGGTAACCAAACTGGTGTGTGGGAGAAAGGTTTTTGGATTCAACAATGGGAAGTAGACTTTGTAGTAGGAGTTTCTCAAATATTTTTGAGAGGATGGGGAGTAGGCTAATTGGACGATAAGATGAGGCGTTATTGGGTGGTTTACCGGGTTTGGCGAATATTTTGGTAGTTAAGGAAGTTTTACACACATAGACTTTTCACAAGAATTTATGTCAAACGTACAACCAAGTAACGGTTTTAGTAAAAGTAATGTCTTACGTCTAGTCAGGAAGAGAGAGTGACGGCGGGAGTGAGTCGGACTGACTGAGCGGGAGTAGAATTTTGGGAAGATATATTGAGACCTACCTAATTTTTCACCATTTCCCTTTCTACTTTATTTGATCAATTTACCTTAACTGGTTTGGCAGGTTCGTCATGAGATCTTTAATTCAAATTGTTTTTATGTCTTTGACATAGGAATTTATCCCGATTGAATCGCCCGATCTCAAGGCTAATGTTGTAGTTATTAATAAATTGAGAAACTAGGAATTGTGAAATATATTCAAATAAAATTGTTATAACAAATAATTATAATTAACATAGATTATTGACAAAAGTATAAAAAAATATTTAATTCCTTTTGAATTAGGATAATTACTACTCGTTACAAAAATGAATTTGAGCTCAATTTCTTTTAATGGATCTATAATAAAAACTATAAACTGTAATCCAATCAACGTTACTTTCTGCTGTCGGTTCTTCTCCTCTCTTTTCGGGAGCTTGCTAAGTCCGTTCTTCTCGACGGTTGTGCTAAGACTGCCGGTTTATCTCATCCCCACTCTTAGGAGCATAAGGGAAAATGCTTACCAGATGTGAGGATTCCTGGTCTTTATTCTCAAATATCATGAATGTTACAATATATAGAGGAGAAATGGATCAGTGCCACTTGGGACATATCAGTGGATGTTGTTTCATCTGGTGGGGCGTCATCGGTGCCATTTGCCAGCAGAAGGCGGCTTATTATTTAAAAAACAAGGCTTGCTAAATGAGGATTGTCTCATCTGGCTAGTTGATATTCAGGACGCCTGCAGTGCTAGCAGGCTGACGTTGGTATTTCATAATTTGGTTATTCTTAAGGAACAATGCCCTAGAAAAATATGTTCTTTTTTCATTTTATTTTAATATATTCATAAAGTATGTACGGGCGAACTACCAAATTAAAAACATATGCAAACCTACATACATTTATATTAATTTAATTTAAGCTAATTTATGTTCACTCATTGTCCCTTGAAACTAAATCGTATTATTTTCTCAACATAAGATATATATGCCAACTATTTTTTAGTAGAATCCAAAAGATTCATTTTACTTATCAACATAATCACAGACATCAATAGGGGTGTTCACTTCGTATGTATTAAATAAAGTGAATCACTTAGTAATATTGTTCATAAATACTTCATTTTGTAAGTTACATTCATGTTGTGATTAATTTGTTAAATAAAGTTAGTGATATTGAAATTGAATTTAAAAAAGTGATTTTAAAATTAAAGTATTCAACGTGTCACATTTACTATGGAGTAAAACTATAAATTTCAAATAGTTTATGATCCGGGATCTTTTTCAAGTGTAATTAATTTCTCTACTTCCCTTTATTTCATTTTGACCAAACACTATTTAGTATATTTTGGATTATTGTCCTATTTGCCGAACCCGGTAAACCACCCAATGACGCCTCATCTTACCGTCCAATTAGCCTACTCCGTATCCTCTCAAAAAAATTGAAAAAGTCCTATTAAAACGTTTACTTCCAATTGTTGAATCCAAAAACCTTTTTCCTGCACACCAGTTCGGTTTCCGTCTACGGCTCAACAAGGCCTTTGCGTTGTTGATCACATCTCCTCAGCCCTAGAAACCAAACAGTATTGCACTGCTGCCTTTCTGGACATAGCTCAAGCTTTTGACAGGGTCTGCCATCTGGATATTTACTGCAGACCCTATTCCTAACCCTACATCCCTACCTTTCAAACAGTTTCTTCTAAGTCCGCTGTGGCTTAGAATATTCTACCTCCAATACCTTCTTGGCTACATTTGCAGATGACACTGCAGTATTTTCATCCCACTCAGACCCCGATGTAGCATCCCATAAGCATCAAAACCACCTTAATGAGATCGAGCATTGGTGGATCAATGTTAATGAAGCATAATATTCCCACATTACCTCTACCCCTTGCCGCAAGTCTTGTCCACTAGTTTCTTTTAATTCTATTCCTCTCCCTGTATCCGAGTTAGTATGGTACTTAGGCTTCCATTTTGACAAACCACTGATCTAGAACCCACATACGAGACCAAAAAGACAAGAACTAAACAGACGCTTTGGACAACTGTACAGACTACTTCAAAGGACATCCCATCTCTCAATAAAAAATAAACTACTAATCTACAAAGTTATACTTAAACCAATCTGGACA